>PVJX010000209.1:116674-330066 GCA_004027295.1 Dolichotis patagonum
AAGAAGAAGAAGAAGAAGAAGAAGAAGAAGAAGAAGAAGAAGAAGAAGAAAAGAAAAGAGAAAAGAAAAGAAAAGGGAAAAGAAAAGAAAAGAAAAGAAGAAGAAACTAAGCCCAGATAGAAAAAATTTTGACTGATCTGCAGCTTAAAGTTATTTAACTTAGAAAGAAGCACTGTTGTACATCCTAAGCATTTACAGTGTAGTCTAAAAATATTAAAAGAAAAATGGCTGCTTCCAGGTTTAGGGGAGAATGTACAAGGCAAGAGAGGGATAAATTGCTATTTCAGAAGCACAGAAGTTATAAAAGGTTCTTAGAGTTGTGGCAAAAAGACCCAGAAGTCAAAAGAACTCAGAATATGTTTACTGACTGAACATGGGAAGTTATGACCTGCGAAACATAATGAAAGCAATTCATTAAAACCCACCACGCATGTTTCCCACAAGTTCATAAAGACATAAAAACATCCACAAAATACAAACAACAATGACAACAAAAGCTTCAATGTTCATCTTTGGACACTGGCTGAAAACAAACTCTTTTGAAAAACAGCAAATAAAATGAAAGAACTAAACATTTGTTCTGCATTTCAACTATAAAATATTTATCAAGGTAACAAAATAATAGTAAAGGAAATTTTTTTTCTTGATGAAATATTTCTGTTAAATTCAATGGATGAACAAAAGAATGATAAAATTGACATATCACTATTTTGTGGCCTCTAGTAAAATAATTGTTGTAAGCAATGACTATCAGTGGTATCAAGATCATAAAAAAGACATCAAATTTTAGGAGCATGAATAACAACATTATTATTTTTATTATTAGACTAAGCTTCTGTAAATAACTAGCTAACCAGAAATGTAAGAAGCAGAAAACATGTTAAAAGATACTATAGGAAACGGTAAAATCTAAATTATGGAAAATATCATAAGACACATCATCTAGTTTCTTCCATGAGTAAGTTACATATAAAAATGGGGGAATCTGAAAGACACTTAAAGAACAATCAAACACAATATATGAGTATTACATGGATCTTAACTTAAATAATTATTAAATTTTTATTTAATAATTTAAATTATTAAATTAATTATTAAATTATTTAAGTTATTCAAATTTAAATTAGTAAATTAATATTTAAATAATTAAAACTATTAAATTATTAATAATTTAAATAATTATTAAATTATTATTTAACTTTTATGTTGCATTTATGAGATAACTGAGGGACTATGATACCTGAATGCTGGATGATATTCAAAATTGCTGTTAATTTAATGCAACAACAGTAAGTGTTTAATGTGATTGATGAGTCCTTATATTTCAGTGATACAATTATATATAGATGCAGTTATATATGCCTGGGATTTTCTTAAATATATTTGAGGAGTGGGAAAGAGTAGGAGTATAAATAGAAGATATTGGCATGAATCAATAATTGCTAAAGCTGCTGAGTAACAGTTATGAGAAATTTTAGAAATAGTTCAAAGAGAAAAAAAGTAAAGGAAAAGTTGATTTCAATATGGTTTGTCCCTTTTGGCACTTTAGATAAAGGTTAATTCTTATTATAAAGTATTAAGAGGGTTAGAAATTCAGCCTATGGTGTTAGAAGGGGAGCCTTAGAGGTGATTAGGATTTAATATATTTATAAATGTGAAATCCCTACTACTGAATACTGGCAGTGAGATTCCTTCTTACTCCAGAAAGAATAGCTGCTGTCAAAAAATCAACCAGTAAAAAATGTTGGCAGGGATATGGGGAAAAAGCAGCACTTCTCCACTGTTCTTGGGAGTGTAGATGGTACAACCACTGTGGAAATCAGGATGGAGATTCCTCAGAAAATTAAGATTGGAAGTCCCATTCAATCCAGCTTTCCCGTTCTGGGTATTTTCCCAGAACTGAAAACATGCCACACTGATACATGTGCACCCATGATTATAGCAGCACAATTCGTAATAGCTAAATCTTGGAAACAACACAAATGCTCATCAACCACAGAATGAATAAAAATATGTGGTATTTTTACACAATGAAGTATTACTGAGCTACAATGAAGGATAAACTTGAGGCTTTTGTAGGTAAATGAATGCAACTTGAGACAGTATCATGTAAAATAAATCAAACTCACATGTATAAATATCATATTGCCTCCCTAGTGTAAAAAAACTGAAAGAGAAATAAGATTAAAAATGTGAAAATGAAAGGGAAAGAAAATGCTCAAAGGGGAAAAAAAACTAGGATGGGGAAAGGAGAAAAGGAAGAAAAAAAGAGGTTATATGTATATAGGCATACATGTTTATGTGTGTATGTATACATATACAAGATAGATAACCATATTACTAATCTCTGTAGTTCATCAAAAAAGAGCAGTTTGTGCTTTTACTGTTTAATTATTTGATCATTTTTATGCCTAAATCTTATAATCTGAACAACTACTTCTAAGATAACCATATGCAATATATTTAGTGTTAATTTCCCACTATTTTTTTGAAATTCTATATCATTTCAATCCTCTTTTTTGTTTTGTTTTTAAAATTTTAAAAATTTAAAAAAGAGAAGAGAAACCAGAGGGAACACACATGCACACAGACTTCCCACCTCTTGCCACATGATAAACTGTATACTACCTGGGGAGCATTAGGAAGAATCCCATTACCAGAGACAGCCCTGGAGCCAAAATTAGCTCTTTTCTTATAAAGTCATCCAGCCTCACATTGTTCATTGCAGCAGTGGAAAATGAACTAATACATGAAAGAAAAATAAAACAAAGGCAAAGAAATAATAGATTTAGAAAGCAGACAGAAACAAGGGCATTCATAATATTTTCTGATTTGGGTGCTTTGGTTTCTTCAGGTGTAAAATGGGCCCAATAGTAGTGACCACCTCCTTAGATTATATATGTTCATTAATAAGTTAGTAGATGGTACATTTCCAGTATGGAACAGTTAGTTCTTAATAAGCATTTTCTGTTATTATAACTATTAGGTGATGAGCCTTTTAGCTGCTCTGAAACTGGCTGCACCATCGAGCACACATGCGTGGTGCCAGGCAGGTTTTCATGTGACCCCGACACAGAATGCTGAGGGCCTCCCCTGCACCAGACTCCTTCCTGGGCCAAGATGGACTAGGAAGCGCTTGTATGTAAGAGTTTACTATTTCGTTTCACAGTAGTCTACCCCACCACCACCATTCAATCAGTTTTGAGGAACACATGTATCTTTCATTCATTCTTAGTTTGTGTCTTTGTTTTAGCCAGTGTCTTCAGCCTAGACTGTCCTTTGTCCCTTCTCTACAAATATTGATGCTCCTGAATGCTCAGGGCACCTCTCTCCTGTTCAAAGAGCTTTTTCTAGAATGAGATGGGTTGCTCTTTTTTATTCCTTGGAATAAACATTTCCTGCACATGCCTTATAATTTGGATTTTAATTATAGTCAGGGATGTGATAGAAACAGCTGAAATCTGCTAGTAGAACTATTGTACGCTCACGTGCTAACTTCAAAGTTCAATGGTGTCATTTTGGTACCTTAAAATTGGTCACTTTGAGAGTATTGACACAAAAGGGAATATAACACACTTGGGATATTTTTCCTTCACTGTGAATCAGAGGCTAAAAATTTATCAATACACTGTTCACTAGTTACATCTATCCATAACTATCCATCTACCTGTTTATATATATCCATCCTATGTTTACTACTGAGTGTGGCATATAGCAAGTCTTCAATAGTTGAATGAATGAATGCTGAAGGCTAATGTTTACTTTTTACATTTTCTTCCAAGTTTAAAACATCATAAAAGTAGGGGGCATGTCTTTATATATTCCAGTGTCTAAAAGCACTGGGCACATAATAGTTGGTCAATAAACCTCCATTATCAATTGATTACACAAAGGAGTTCAATAACATTCTCTGGTTTTGAGCAGAAAATCCACTTTTCTTTTCCTTTATGGTTGACAAAGGCAAGACACTCGAAATCAATATATGAAGGGTGGTTTTATAGCTCTTTAAAGTGGGGAACAACCTTCTTCCAGCATCATCTTTAAACCTCTCTATGAGGTTTCCTTTACTTCAAACTACATCACTTTCTCAGGGACATGGTGGCAGTACTGGACTTCTTGAACACAGCACTTCTGTAAAGTTCCATCTGTTATGCAGGGTTTATTAATCTTGGTAAATGGGAGCAAAGCCAGAATCCAGGGCTTCTGCAAAGGACTGAGGGTCTCCTTCCTTGTCCCCTCAGCCTGGAGAACAGGCTGGGTCAGCTTCTGAGAGGTGGAGGAGAAGAAGCTCTTTCACACCAGACCTATGCTCTATTTAAATCCCAGTCCTGGCTACACAGGAGAAGGGTGAGCAACCATCCCCAGAAGATAACTTTGTCTTTAGTATTTTATAGTGAGATCTTTCTTTAATGTTTTCTTGTGATATATGGAACATGTAGAATTTGTGAAAGAAGTAATTGCATAGGTGGGATCTGTAAATCAGGCTAATATTTTTAAAATATACTCATTTACTTCTATGCTATTATAATCATTCCCTTACCACGTCCACATTCTGTTTTTCAACCAAATTCTTGGGCTCCAAAGCAGTGCTTCCTCCCAGGAAGCAGAGAGAGCCGCCTCTCTGTTTCTGTGTACATAGGCCACGGAGACAACAGGAGCTACTGTTTCTCTGGAGAGTGAAGCTGCCCAGACAAGTCCTTCCACCATCGTTGCTGTGATCACAGCTTCTCCACATTTCCTCCTCATTTGTTGATAAATCTGTGTTCTTCCAAGAACTCAAAGACTGTGCAAATCTCCAACTTGGAGGGTTTTGCCAGGGAAAGGCCTTTCAAACTCCTTTACTTTCCCATATTGGGACTGTAATGAAGTTACGTAACCTCTTGAAGCACAGTTTTGTCACAAGAGACAGAGCAACACGGAGAAGGATGATCCCTTCCTAAGAGGGCTGTGAAGGCATTTAAATGAAATCACATATTAGCATTTGCATTACTTGGGAAAGATAAATGGTAACCACATAATAAATTCCCAAGCCCACTTCTTTAACTAAACAGAAGCTGAGCCATACCCAGCGAACTCCAAGCAGCCAGCAGGGGCCTGAATTCAGTTCCAGGTCCTGAGCACATGAGGATTGAGTACCAGCACACAGGGAAGCCTTGGAACATCCCTCCCAGGTGGTAAGACCACACTCCATGTCTCAAATCACAGGAAGACACACGGGTGTCCCCGCAGGCCCAACTGGCCCATGCCCAGCAAACTCCAAGTGGATAGCAGTTGCCTGCAGTCTGCCCCAGGAGCCAAAAGTGGGCCAGGTGATACCCAGTGCATGGGGGAAGCTTTGAAATATCATTGAATCCTGGATATATAGGAAAATGACAAAATGAAAGAGCAAAATGCAATCTCAAAATTCCAGCCCAACCCAAGCAAGCCTAGGAGACTTAGACACAGAAGAAAATATAAGCCATACACCTGAAATGATAACAACTGAATAAAGAAACAAGTCTGGGAAGCTATAAAAGAATTCAAATCAGAAATAGTCTCCCAGGTAAAAGAAGAAATGATAAATGTAATGAAAGAAATGTTGAACACATCTAAAGAAGACATAGTTAAAAAATTAGAGGAACAATGCAAAAAGATAGAAACTCAGAATGAACAACATAAGAAACAAACAGAAGGCATGAAGCAGATTCAAAGAGATATACAGGAGATCAAAAATTCCATCGAATGTTGGCAAAACCGCCTCAATGAAAGTGAAGATAGAATTTCAGACCTCGAAGACAAGATTGCAGCTAGTGAACAGGAAAGGAAAGATCTTTTTAAAAATAGTAAGGAATCAGGAAATAACAATTCAACAGCTGCAAGATGATCCAAAGAAAATCAACATAAGATTGATAGGTATAAATGAAAAAGAAGGTGACAGCACAAATGATATCAAGAGACTATTTACAGAAGTAATAGCTGAAAATTTCCCAAACAGGAGAAGGGAAACTAACATACAGATCAGTGAAGCATATAGAACTCCAAATAGCCATAACCAAAATAAAACTATACACAGACATATAATAATCAACATACCAGAAATTCAACATAAGAACAGAATATTAAAAGCTGCTAGAGAGAAGAGACAGATCACCTATAAAGGAAAGCCTATCAGAATCACAGCAGACTTCTCAAACCAAACAATGAAGTCAAGAAGAGCACGGAGTGAAATATTTCATATTCTAAAGGAAAACAACTTCCAACACAGACTGATGTACCCTGCAAAACTGTCCTTCAGAATGGATGGAGAAATAAGATACTTAGACAACAAAGAACAGCTGAAGAGCTTCATGACCACCAAACCAACCCTGCAAAGAATACTGAAAAACATTCTAGACAGACATAGGAAAAAGCCACTAAACAAGGCAAACAATTAAACAGAGTGGGAAGGTAAAGAATCAACAGCAGAAAGATAACATGTGAAAAGTAAACCAATACATATCAGTTACAGCCATTAATGTAAATGGTCTCAATTCACCAATTAAAAGAAACAGACCAGCAGAATGGATCAAGAAACAACTTCCAAACATATTCTGTCTACAAGAAACCCATCTAGCCCAAAAGGAAACTCATAGACTGAAAGTCAAAGGATGGAAAACAATACTCCATGCAACAGGATTCCCCCCACCAAGAAAAGCAAGGGTAGCTATTCTGTTTGCAGACAATGTAAACTTCAAACCAAGAATGATTCAAAGAGATAAAGAAGGCCACTACATACTAGTTAGGGGAAAACTTCAAGAGGAAGAGATAACAATCTTAAATATCTATGCACCAAATTCGGGAACACTCAGCTATACAAAAAAAAAATACTAACAAATGAAAAATCAAATAAGCAATAACACAATTATAACAGGAGACCTTAATATGCCATTGACACAAAGGGACAGATCAACTAGACAGAAAACCAGCAAAGAAATAACAGAACTGAATCACACCTAGAGAACAAATGGACTTAGTAGACATATGTGGAGTACTCCACCCAACAACATCAGAATATACATTCGTCTCAGCAGCACATGGAGCAGTTCCTAAAATATACCATATACTAGCCCACAGACCATGCTTAAGTAAATGCAAAAGAACTGAAATTATCCCATGCATGTTATCAGATCATAGTACCATGAAACTAGAAATTAATGACAAAACTCCACAAACACATGGAAATTGAATAATACACTCCTGAGCAATCAGTGGGTCACAGAGGAAATTAAAGAAGAAATTAAGCAATATTTACAAGCAAGTGAAAATACAAATACATCTTACTGGAACCTGTGGGAGGCAATGAAAGCAGTCCTCAGAGGAAAATTTATTGTGGTGAACTCCCACATCGGGAAAACAGAACAAACACAAATAAACAGCCTAATGCTACACCTCAAACATCTAGAGAAAGAAGAGCAAGTCAAGCCCAAAGCCAAAAGAAGGGAGGAAATTATAAAGGTCAGAGCAGAAATCAATGCAATAGAGACTAAGAAAACAATACAAAGAATCAATGAATCAAAGAGTTGGTTCTTTGAAAGAATAAACAAAAGTGAAAAGCCTCTAGCCAGAAAGAAAAAACTCAAATTCAAGCAATAAGGAATGTAATGACTGAATTCACTACAGATCCTGTGGAAATACAGAAGATTATCAATACCTATTTCAAAAACCTCTACTCTCATAGCCTTGATAACAGAGAAAAAATAGATTCTTAGAAACACAGAAATTACCAAAACTGGGTCAAGAAGATGTAAAACAGCTGAATAAACCAATTTCAATTAATGAAGTTGAAAATGTAATTAAATCCTTACCAACGAATTAAAGCCCAGGTCCAGATGGATTCACTGCAGAATTATATAAGAAATTCAAAGAAGATTTAATGCTGACACTCCTCAAACTCTTTAATGAAATTGAAAGGGAAACAATTCTCCCTAACTCATTCCTGGATGCAAACATTACTCTAATACCAAAACCTGAAAAAGATGCAACCAAAAAAGAGGACTACAAGCCAATTTCCCTAATGAACATAGATGCAAATTTCTCAATAAAATTTTGGCAAACAGAATGCAGCAATCCTCAAGATTATACACCATGACCAAGTGGGTTTCATCCCAGGAATGCAGGGATGGTTCAACATACACCAATCAATAAATGTAACCCTCCATATCAATAGAGCCAAAACTTAGAACCACATGATCATTTCTGTAGATGCAGAAAAAGCTTTTGATAAGGTCCAACACTCATTCATGATAAAAACCTTACAGAAAATTGAAATAGATGTTCTTTACCATCTTGATCAATATGATAAAGGCAATCTATGACAAACCAACAGCCAGAATTATATTAAAAGGCCAAAAACTGAAACCCTTTACCCTAAATCAGGAACAAGACAAGGATGTCCATTATCACCACTCCTATTCAATATAGTGCTGGAAATACTAGCCAGAACAATTAGACAAGAGAGAAATAACAGGAGTAAGGATAGGAAAAAAGTTAAATTATCATTATTTGTATATGACATAATACTCTACATAGAAGACTCCCAGAACTCCTTTGAGAGACTCCTAGGTATAATAAATAAATTCAGTAATGTAGCTGAATACAAAATCAACACTCAAAAATTAATAGCATTACTATACACTAACAACAAAAACACTGAGAGAGAAATAAGAGAAGCTATACCCTTTACAATAGCGTACAATAAAATGAAATACTTAGGAATTAATCTAACAAAAGAAGCAAAAAAAAAATCTATTCAGGGAAAATTATAATACCCTGAAAAAGAAATTGAAGAGGACCTCAGAAAATAGAAAGACATCCCTTGTTCATGGATAGGAAGAACAAACATTGTGAAAATGGTCATTCTCCCAAAATTGTTTTAGAGATTTAATGCAATCCCAATCAAAATGCGGCTAGCATACCTCATAGTTCTAGAGAAATCACTCCTAAAATTCATCTGGAACCAGAAGAGACTTACAACAGCAAAAGCAATTCTAAGCAACAAAGGCAAGGCAGGAGGCATCACAATCCCTGACTTGAAGTTATTCTACAAAGCTACTGTAATAAAATCAGCATGGTACTGGAATAAAAACAGACCTGAAGATCAATGGAATAGATTAGTGATACAAACACAACTATAAACATACTCAGCCACCTTATCTTTGATAAAGGTGCCAAACACGTTCACTGGAAGAAAGATAGTCTCTCCAATAAATGGTGCTAAATATTAAAACAGAAACACTAAATTTGTTGGAAGACAAACTAGGTAGAAATCTTGAGGACATAGGGGTAGGTAGAGAAATCATAAACAAGAATCAAACCGCACATGAAATACTTCACAAAATCAATACCTGGAATTGTGTCCTATTAAAGAGTTTTTGCATGTTGAAAGAAATCTCCAGCAGAGTGAAAAGAAAACCCACAAATTGGTAAAAAATCTTAGTGAACTGTTCCTCAGACAAAGAACTTCTGTCTAGAACATACAAAGAATTTTTAAAAAATCAGACCCCCAAAATTCAAAGACCCACCAGAAATGGGTATCTGAGATGAATACACAGTTATCAGATGAAGAAATATAAATAGCAAATAAATACATGAAAAAATGTTCAGCATCATTGGTCATTAGTGAAATGCAAATCAAAACAACACTGAAGTTCCATCTCACTACAAAAAGAATGACCAGGATAAAGAAAACTACCAACAACAAATGCTGGAGAGGCTCAGGGAACAAAAGAATTCTGCACTGTTGGTGGGAGTGTAGACTGGTGAAACCACTGTGGAAGTCAGTCTGGAGATTCCTCAAAAAGCTGGGACTGAAGGACCCATCTGACTCAGCTATTCCACTTCTGGGCGTATTCCCAGAAGAACTGAAAACATCATACCACAGTGATACATGTGCACCCATGTTTATAGCAGCACAATTTGCAATAGCCAGATCTTGGAAACAACCTAAGTGCCCATCAACTGAGGAATGAGTAAAAACAAAGGTGTGGTATTTTTATCCAATGGAGTACTACTCAGCTATTAAGAATGATCACATTGAGATATGTATAAGTAAATGGATGAAACTCGAGACCATACTTATAAATGAAATAAATCAAACTCACATGTGTAAATACTGTATAGTCTCCCTAGTGTAAGAAATGGTAAGAGTACATAAGATACAAAAAAACTCAATAATTACAGTGAAAGGATAAGAATCTGCTTAAAGGGGGAAAATAGTTTCTCAGGAAAAATGAGGAAAAATAAAAAGGAAGGGAAAAGAATAAATGTCTAAAATTATATAAACACCTTTAGGATAGCTAAGATGATTGTGCTACGAACTCTGTAAGTTCTTGGAACAAAACAGTTAACATTCATAGGACTGGAACAATTGTGCATATTATTCTATGGTGATCTGAAGAACTCTTGAATATCATTATATAAAATAACAACCCTAGTTATGTTCATACCACCTTGTTTTGAAGGCCTGTATTATCAGTGTTCTGGGCTCTTTGCTGTTGTTTATATGGCTTTTTTGTTTCACGTTTTTCTAGGAATTTGTTTTGTCTTGTTTTGTTTTGTTTTGTTTTGTTTTTCTTTCTAGTACAGAAAGGATAGGTTTACATGTAAAGACTCATGCACGTGTAGAACTTCTAAAAAGTTTATGAGAATCAATTGTATAATGCACGATGAAATGAACAGCTACTTTGAAGACAAAGAGACATTAAGATACCCAGTGCTGATTCCATAGTCATGATGTGAAATCCAGCAATACTATTATTCTTTGTTCACAGTGATTTTAGTCTGTTTTGTTTTGTTTAATTTCAACATATATGAAGGTATGGACAGCTATTTTGAAGAGCATGAGAGACACTATGGCAGCCATTATTGACTTCCTTATTGTCTGGTCTTAAAGACCTAAAATGCTTCCATCATCCTGTTCGGATCAATTTAATACTATTTTGCTTTGTATGAATTCATTGTGTGTGAAGATATGGACAACTATTTGGAGGAAAACAAGAGACAATATGATAGACAGTGAAGATCTCCCTGGTTGTCTTACTTTGAAATCTATGTCTCTTACACTGTTTTCTTATGATCTGTTTTGTTCTGTTTTGTTATGTTTAATTTCATCCTCTGTAAAAATAAAATTTAAAAAAACTAAACAGAAGCTGATTTTCATTCACATGAATTGCAATGGAGAGTTTGGTGGGCAGGCTTCTATATAATAACTTGGGGGCACTGGATGACTCCATCACGTTATTCGTCCGTGTCCTCAGGACTTGGAGCCCTCCATAGAGTCCTCTGGGGAGAGGAGTCACAGTCTGTAGAGGAACATAGTGGTGAGGATCAGGTCTGCTATTGCACATGCCCCTTTTGCCTGCATTTCAGTGGCCAAATCGATCACATGTCCCCTCCTAATTGCACAGCAGCCACTTGGGGAAGGTCCTGTACTATGGAGTCAGGACAAGAAGGAAATGAGGTTAAGTGGACATATAATATGGCCTCTGACATGGCATCCAAAAACAATTAGTTCCTCTCATTATTTCCGCAGGTGGAGAAGTGAAAGGTGAAAAGGCCAGGGTCACACAGTCAGGATGTAATGAAACTGGGACTAGCCCATCATCTGTCTGCTGGAGATGTCTATATATGTGCCTTGTGCTCTATCACGGGGAAGCCAAATCAGTTACAGTTTTGTAAGCTCTACTCCATTATCAGTGGGCGAGGAAGGACCAGGTTGAAAGAATTCTGAAGCAGTGCTGTTATTGATTAGTAATAACTGCTGTGGGTGAAGAAAAAATGGCATCACTTACAACAAATGTCTATCACTGCTGCTCTGTTCTGTTTCAACATCAAAAGTGCATCTTGGCTCCCCATTGTGGTGGATTAATTAATGCTCAATTTGTGATGCCCAGCTGAACTGAATCAGCATGATCCTGGGTGTGGGTGGCCCACCTGAGGATTGTTGCCAACAGCATAAGAGGAGAACTGGAAGGGAAGATTGTGTGCTGTTGAATCTCCTGGAGAAACTTGTTATGCTGGTTTTCTTGATATGAATTCGGCTGTTCTCATCACTGGAGGAGCTTGGGTCCTCGCTGTTGCTGAGGATAACTATGGTTCTTTGTGGGAGAACTCAAGTTCTTACCTTGAGCATCGCTTCCTGGCTCCAACGCAGATCCCTCAGCCTACTGGCACAGACCCTTCATCCTGCTGGTGCAGACTTTCTAGCTTCCACCACTTACCTTTGGGCCTTTCCAGTGTAAACCCTTGATACAGACTTGCATGACACATTGTTGAGTGTTCTAGGTCTTCAGCTGGACTCGTGCAGGACATTTCTATGGGCTCTAGGTCTTCAGCTGGATTCTTTGGGTCTAGTGTGTGAACAGATTGCTTACACTCTTTTGCATTTGACTTTTGAGTGACTATTATAAAATAATCCTGTAACTTATGTGTCCTATGTTAAATCTATTTCACTGTAAACCTTGACTAAAATACTGACTCACTTTAAGCTCCGTTATGAAATGGCCCAATGTACTAAATCTGAATATGGCATCCTTGATTGATATTAATTAAGCAATATAAATGAGGTTTATCCTTCCTAAACTGAAATACTAAATTTAAACTGAAGCAGGTAAGTTTTGAACCATGATATAACTTGAGCCTTTACCCATCATGTTGACTTGGATACCACCACAACTTTGCCTATGCTTTCTATTTTAGCTAAAATGTTCTTTTTTCTACACTTTCCACCTACCAAAATATGAATTACACTCTAACTTGCAGTCTTTTTCAGAGCACTAGTCTGAACTAAGCACCATTATCTATGCTGTATATCTTAGCTATTATAATATCTGATAACATCCTTATTTTGAAAAAGAGGAAACTAGGCCAAAGAACTTGGCAAAAACCATGAACCAGCCAGTGACAGACTGGTAAGCTCCAGAGAAATCTGGTTCAGTGCTAACACCTATAGCCCTTCCTAGGCTTTCTCTTTAGAAGAATTCATCTGCTTTGGACTTTTTCTTTATGGAGTCTGGACAGTTGTCCTGAGTCTCTGCTTGCAGTAACTCTTTTTCCATTCAGAAGGGACAACTCTATTTTTTTTCCTTGAACCTCTACTATATCTACTTTTGAAGCCATGTTCTGACTGGTGCTTCTAATTTTCCTCCCATAACATTCCCTCTGGGAGAGAGGCAGCTTTGAATAAGAATGTCCATTTACAGATTCTGAAAAGGATACTGGTGTTCATGGTGTGGTTGTATGGAGCCATATCCCAGAGGCTGCTGTAGCACACTGTGCTTTTTGGAGCCTGAGACTTATTGCCTAAGCTTTTGTACTTGAATGTGCCATGGATCACCTGGGCATCTGGTTAAGATGCAATTCTGCTCCAGCAGGATTGTGGCCAGATCTGAAATGTTTCTAACCAGCTCCCAGATGAGGTTATGACTCTTGCTCCCAGACCACAAATTAAGTACTGGTGATTTCCACCTTTTTGTCCTCTTCTGCCTCTGGTGGCAGTGTTCACTGTGCCTTCCCATGCTGCCTCTATCCAGGGCTCAAAAACTTTAAATCCAGTAGTTGAGTTTTGATCAGAGTGGTTCTGCCAGTGGTACAGAATTACTGAGCTCATCAGCAAGTGAGTCAGAAAACCCACCTTACCTCTCTTGGGAAGGTGAGGGCAGAAGGTTGCCTGTTACTCCTGCCTCCAGTCTTATCACACCTCAAGACTTCATGTCTTGTGTGAACCTTTTCTCCTGAGGGTTTACACATTGAGCCCAAGTGGTCACCTGCAGGTCAGTTCCTAATTCCTCCCAAGGTAATTGGCCTAAACGAGGTGAAGCCTGGACATTCACACAGCCGTGGGGGCTGGCCCTCCCTTTTGCCTCATGCCTTAGACAGAGCTTATTTTATTTCTGGTTTTACAGGGTGCATTTATTATTGGCCTTTGGGTTGCTGGTGGCTCCTATGCCCAGTGTGGGGTTTTATGTGGATACTAGGTCTGATCGCCCTTTAGAAAGGTTCTGCTTTTAATTAAGCCTATTTTTTCTCCAGCTTTTGCATAGGGCTTTTGCATTTTAGTGCTTTAAAAATAAACATTTATTATTAGTTCTTAAATGATCTTTATTATTATATATACATAATTGTCTCCATGCTTAAGACTTCCTGTCTACTCCAAGCCTCAGCACATTCATCTCAGAAAGTCTTTTTATTTCCCACTAGAAGACCGAAATTTCCCTTCTTCTAGATGCTTTATGAAAATACAGAGAACCTTGCACACCAAGAGTCCTGGTGGCCACTTTAGAGTCTCTTCACTGTGAGAGTTCCCAAAAGCAGCTGCAGTCCAGCCCCAAATGAAGATGCCTTCTACCAGCTGACTCAGATTCCCCCAGCTCGCCACATTCCTGCAATGGTAGGTGAGCAATCTTGCCTGGCCTGTGCTTATACTTCAGTTGCATTTTACTTGTCTGACATGTGCATCTACTCTCTCTAATAAGTCATTCAATTCTTGTTCATGCATTTATTCACCAAATGTTTACTGAATATGAGCTCCATGAGACACTAAAGATTTAGGGCTAATTCTGGCAAATATACCCTCCACCCTTGGAAAGCTAATTGTTAATTACAGTGACTGGGGCTGTTATGACAGGAAAATGCATGAAGAGGTCTTGACCTATTGGAAATAGTACATTTCTCAAGACCAAACACTAAATTTTATTGTTATAAGCCAAGTGATGATCTTAGATTTCCAACAAAGCATGCTACATTTGATTGGCAAACCCCAAGGATGGCCTGCTGATATCTCCTTTTCCCACACAATCAGAAGCTATGAGCTCAGTCCAATTCCTTTCCCCCTCCCTATGCCAAATATGTACTTTAAACTCTCAGACACTCATGCTTCTATATTTTCAGTCCTCTTAGGACTGAGGGTCACTGAATTCTAACCCTGCCATCCATTGTCCAAACTGAGCCAGCCAGCTGCCATTCTCATTAGGTGAGGAAATGGAGAGAAGGTAGAGGCCTGTCCATTTCTGGTGACACTTATGCAAAAGGTACAATATCTGAGTCTTCACTGGTATCTTGGCAGCAGCTCCATGTGTCGCTAGTGTCAACAGCCTAAGTCACTGGTCAGCAACACAAGTTAGTGCATCTGCTAATAAGAACAGTGAATTTTGGCCCTTGCATTCCATTTCCAAGGCAGTACATGTTCTCAGCCTCTATATAATATCTGTTTCAGATTTTACTAGTGTAGTTCCAAAAAATCTTGTAATGAATACCCTTGAAATGAATATTTTTCATTTTAAAATCTAAGTAGGTTTTTATTTTCTGATAGGACATCACCTCTGGGAGACAAACCACTACCACAAACAATTATTTAACTATCAACTCATGAATTCCTAAGACACACATTTTTGAATTTAATGTTCATACTTTCTATCTTTTCTTCATTTTCACTCTTATTTTTATGCTTTTGGCTTAAGATATATTTTTTATATGTTGCTAGTGCAACTGCAACAGCATGCTGTACACAAGTTTTCTCTCCCTCTCACCTCATTTATTCCTCTTTTCCCTCTTCCAAATTGGACTTCCAGTTATACCAAAGAGAACGTCCAATAAAGCAAGCCCTTCATCATATTCCTTTGCTTACGGCCACATACCTCCCACAACTGGGTTTACACTTCAGCTTCTAGCTATGATGAAGAAGCAATGACTAAATATAATCTGCCACCTGAGACAACTAGAAATCAAGAGATTGGCTACCAGGCAACCTAGAACAGCAATCCTTGAGAAATGAGAAACAAATTAAGTGAGTCTTACAAGTGTCTCAGCTTCTTGACTTCAGAAAAGTTTCAGATTATTGAAGAGGGAAAGTGACTCATACATAGAATTTAGTAAATCCTCTGAGTTGAGAAGACAGAGCTGAGAGGCAGGAAATAAAAGGTAGCTGTCGCACATAGGTCAGAGTCCCAAAGAAGAGGAACTCCAGGAATCTGCAGATGCTCCCTTGAACATTCAACATAACACTGATCAATGCATGTTTATAAAAAATCTCTGTGTTCAAGGAATGAACTACCTGAGTGATTTATAAAAAACTGTACTAGAAATTTACACAGTGCTAGGAATAGCATCTATTTCCACCAGACAGGATAAGAAACTTATAATTTATGGGGTCCTAGGCTGAGTTCTCAAAAGGGTCTTGCCTCAGATAAAAATCACAGCATTTAATTCAGTACCCAAAATGATTAAATTATTTTCAAGGACCTTATCTTCATCCAAAAGTCAAAGGATACTTATAGAAATACAAAAAGCATCCGGTCCCTAGTATGATAAAGTACACAAAGTGAGTATTAAATATCTTTTTTTAAAAAATCATTGGGCATACTATGAAGAAAAGTAATACCCAAAATGAGAAACAGATCAATTATTTTAAACTTATCTAAAGTTGCCACAGATATTTGTATATCACATGAAGTAATTAAAATGGTTATTGCAACAGTATTCAAAAAAAATAAGCAGAGATGTGAAAAATAGAAATGAGTCTCAAGTCATACTTCAGGAGATGAAAGCTATGATGTAGGAGACAAAAGAGTCATTTGATGGAAGTACAAGGAGATTAGATATTATAGAAGAAGAGTTTGTTCAACTTGATGACAATAGGAAGTATTGACAATACGAAATAAAAGGAAAAATTAACATTTAAAAAAAGACTATAATAGCAGGAATATGTGGTACAACTTGAAATGGCCCAGTGTATGTGCAATGTGAGTCCCTGTAGGATAGGAGAGAAAAGAGGCAGCATATAAAAAATATTTGAAAAAATGATAGAAAACATTTCCAGATACAATTACTATAAAACCACAAAAACAAGAATCTAAGTGAAACTCAAGAACAAGAAATATGATGGAAACTATACCAATATAAAAATCTTAAAGCCTCCAAAGACAAAGCAGTCATATTACAGTCAAGAGAAAGAAGAGTAACAAATCTGTCATCAGAAACAATGCAGACAAGACAAAATGTCCTTAAAATACTGAATGAAAAATTAATTTTCAATGCAGAATTTTGTGTCTGACAAAAAATGTTTTTCAAAAATGTGCATGAAGGTTAGTGTAAGATGTTTATAATAAAGAAAATTGTGTAGGGTATATATGGGATTTCTGTGCACTGTTATAACTTATATAATACTCAGAGGCCAAGGCAGCAGTCCAGTACTAGCAATTTAGCAATACTCCTGACTCAAGAAATAAATAAAAGAGGTGGTTACCAATGATGTAGCTCAATTCAAAAGCCCTGGGTTCAAGACCCAGTACTTCAAAACAAACAAACAAATAAAAACAAACACAAAGCATAATTTAAAAAGTGAAGTAAAGATATTTTTCTAATATACAAGAGGTGACAGAAGATTAGCTCTATAAGAAATGGTAAAGAAATTCCTTTGGGTACAAAGAAAATGTTATTAATTGGGAAGTACATATCTACACAAAAAAGACCAACATAAATGAAAACTACATGGATAAAGATAATATTTATTATTGTTTAAATATTTTTAAAAGATAACTTATTTGTCAAAAAACTAATAACATTCTGGTGTAATGTTTATGACATATATAGAAATAAAATGTATGACCAACATAGCATTGTGTCTGGAGAATATACAATATTCAAAGTTTCTTAAAGCTGCATAAGCTAAAATAATCTCACTTGATAGTAAATGTTCATATGTTAAATATGTACACTAGCAACCCAAAATTAACCACTCAGGTTTGTAATTGAACCAACAAAGGAGGAAAAAGGACTAATAAAAAGCATTATACCCAAAAATAGGAAGAAAAAAATGAATGATGAATAAATGGAAAGCAATTAGCATCAACAATCACATTAAGGATTGTCTTAGTCACTTTCTCATCACTGAGATAAAATATCTGATATTTACAATTAAAAAGAAGAGAATTTTATTTTGATTCACAGTTGCATGAGTTTCAGTTTGTGATTGTCCAACTGTCTCTTATCTGAGAGTTGGCAAAAGTAACATGGAGGAAAACCCAGGGTGGAGAAAGGCTGCTCACAAGATGGTGTCTCAGAAACAGAAAAGGGAGGAGCCGTGGGAGGAGACCTACATTTCCAGATCCCCACCTGCTCTGAACAGGCCCCACCTCCTAACAGCCTAATAGGGCCCCTCATGTCTAATCACCACGCCTCTGAGCACATAAAACTTTGTGCACAGTCTAGATCTCAGCCGTACCAAATATAAATGGCCCAAAGACTACCGTTAAAATGAAGAGACTGTCAAGTTAGATACAGAAGGAGCTCAAGTGTATATTGCCTATAATAAATACACTTTAAATATAGAGGCATAACTACTTAAAACCAAAAGGGTATAGGATGCAACAAGCTAACACTGATCGAAAGAAAGCTGGGATGGCCATATTGGTATCAGACAAAATAGATATCAGAGTAAAGAATATAACCACACACAAATAGATAATGTTATGACAAAGGAGTAATTTAACCAAGAGAATCTAACAAACTCAGATGTTTATACACTCAGTAGTATAGGTTAAAAATGTATGAGGCAAAAACTGATACAACTGTAAGGAGAAATACACAAATCTATAATTGCATTTGGACATATTAATAATTATAATTGATAAGACAAACAGAAAGTTAGAGATTATGTAAATGACTTTAAGAGAATTACCTTGGTCTAAATGATACTTATAAAACACACTACCCCCAAAAACAGAATAAATAGTTTTCATGTATGCACAGAACATTTACCAAGGTGCACTATATGCTCCCCAAATTGAATTACACACTGGTGCACAAACTCGAGTACGTTTGCCTCAGTGGATTTCCTTATGGTATTTCTTTGGCATGAATGTTCTTCACTGCTTACCAGTCCTCAGCTACCTGACTAACTCCTGGTCATTTTTCAAAACTTCATTCAGCTATGACCTCCTTTATATGGTCTTCTTCAACTATTTCAAACAAATCTCTTTCTCTTGTGCCTGATTATAATATTCATTACATATGCCCATCCTGCTTGCATCACAGTATGTTAAATTATGTATATAGTTTTTTTTTTAACTTCTTCCACTGGAATATAAAGACAGGGTTTAGGGGAAATGCATTATTTTAAATTAATAGCAAGTGCCATAGCTTACTAGCAATGGCTATCATTTGTGAAACCTATTATGTGCCAAACATTAATACACATAGTAGTTTCTAATTCAGAGACAATTTTAAGAAATTTTTGAACACTGGACGATGTATAGAGAATGCCTCCGAATGCTTTTCTAAGGGTCTTTAGGGCACAATGATAGGACTCTGCAAAATGACCTTCATCCACTGATTTACAAATACCCATCAATTTTCATATCAAAGAAAGTAGCATAAGGATGGTATTTGTTTATTAGAACATTTACAGAACTGTACTGTTTTTCTTTGAGTTTTACTTTCAGGATTATTGCAAGGCAGGGAGCTGATTGCAGGATGAGAGACAGTTTTTGTCCCATCAGAACTGTCTCTCAGGGAAAAGCAAATGAAACAAGAATTATCTTCTGACCCCTTGTCCGACTGATGAGAACAAATAGCCTCATTCAGTGGGGATATTTTTGATTCACTGATTCTTGCAGCCATCTAATAATCTGAATTGCATTTAATCTTTCAATACAGGAGAAACTGGTCTCACCAAGCACATCACCATTGCACATCTCACAAACTTTGTGTTTGATTTATATGTAGTAAGCTAAGGAGAAAAACCAGATTTTTCATCAGGTATGCCCTTAGATTGTCTGAATCCTCTGTGGTCAACACCATTATTCACACAAGGCAAAAAGAGTGATTAGATATCAGATTTGGCTCTGGGTGCCTAGCAACCCCACCATAATGTCCTTTTTGGCTAGACTGGATGCATCAGAAAGTTTGATTCACTTTCCTTACTGCAGTAGTTAGACTAGAAATGAAAACCGTTTTTCTTTCTCAAGAGGAAAACAAAAATTTCCAAATCATTATATTTAACAGACTATAGGGGAAAGGTACCTAGGAACATGCCCCAGGCAAGTAGTTACCACACAGCACTAAGGAGGTTACACTTAATTGATATGACAGAAGAAGTTTGCCATACCTCTCTCAACTGCGGGCTCTTGTCTCTTAGGGACAACACTGTGGGACTATGCCACTTTGGCCTCCAGAAAATGAGAGGTCAGTTGGCATCATGGTTATCAAGGGCACATTGATATTGCCAATGGAGTAGAGTTCTTAGTTTAGTGAATTAAGAACTCTACTCCACTCCACTACAGTCTGTGTGGCAAGAACTTAAAACACTTTCCCTGGTAAATTCATGGTCCTAGAGGCAACTAGACTGATGGCTACAAGAATACAGAACAGTGAATTTTCAAAATGCAAGAACGAGAGAAGTATGACAAAAGTAAATCTGAACTGCACAAATTAAGGTCATGGATGATGAAGATCAAGGTACTAGCTTCCTCCCTGGATTTCACTTCATGGGCAGAACATTTGTAAATCCTGTATATCATTCAGCTTGTGATTATTAGGTAGTAATTAAATTGTTTTCCCATTTATAATACAGCTTGATGTTATAGTCAGACAATGTGAACTTAATAAGGATAAATATTTCCTCCTTCTCCTCCCTTTCTTCATTCCTTCTATTTTTCTTCCTCAGCTCTCATTTTCTCAAAGATCCTTGAGGCTTGTATATCACACAACCCACTGCATTGATGAAATAAGACCTAGGATGTGGAGGCCCTGGGTTCTGATGTTCACTGGGCGATTTACTTCGCTTTCATGTGCTTTTATGTTGTGTCATGGTTTATGTCAGTGACCCCCAGGCCTCATGTATTTGCATTGTGCATTTGTGATTGGTTCATTGTCTAGCGCTTGGATTGGTGGCATCAGTGCTACACCCTCCTAGGGGGTGGAGCCAGGATGTGATGTAATGGCAGGAAGAAGGGGTGTCTCTCTCTCTTGACGGTTTCCACCTGGCTGTTTGCAGCAGCCATGAACTGCAGCCCCTCCATGCCACCCTGCCTTGGACCCAACTAAGTATGGACTGAAACCTCCAAAAACTGTAAGAAATAAACCTTTCCTTTCCCAACTTTGGGCATCAGGTATTTTGTCTCAGCGACTAGTGAAAAGTAACTAAGACATGTTGTCACATAAGACTAACAATGTTACATGACCTGAGGTCCCAGGATGGAGACTTTAGCATTTGGTAATAGTAGTCAATGCTATCTATCTGGTTATTCTGTCTTTTGGTAGTTTTGGGTATATATTAAATGACTCAAGTCCAAGTGCATTTATTTTAATAAATACTATAATGCAACATTTCACTAATTGAGACTTCCACAATCAACTGAGATTAGTGCAGCTTTAAAACAAATGAAATAATCCAAGGAACATACCACAACTCACCATGTAGGTTTTGAGCAGCAGGCATATTCTTGACAAGAGGCTGAGAGTGTACACACAGGAACTGAGTCATCAAAATGTTCCATAGTGATGCACAGCTGGTGCAGGACTGGGAACAGCAAGACCCAAGTCTCTCCCCATGAGTCAGCGCCGTTTGCGGACTGGGGGAGAAAGAGGAAGCCACACCAGGAAGCAAGTCCAGTCTAGGAACCAGTGCCATTCATGGGTCGCCACTGGACTGGAAGAGCCAGACCCAAGGGCCTTCCTGCATGCCAGTTGGCAAACAAGAAGTACTAGTCCCCCACACCCACCTCACCCCGCATAAGCGACTGGCTTATCAGGAGAAATACAGGCTGTGATGATAGCTGTGGAGGTGAAATGCAATTGGATGCCTGTGGTGCTTTGGTGTTTCACTGACATTGCAGTGGACTGATCGTAGGTTCAGAAGATAGCGGTGTGCATTGTGGCATCTAGGGGGATCTCCTCCTGAGGGTTGTAGCTATGGTCTTGTTTTGAAGTCCTATATCATTTCCATTGTTATGCTGGGTTGAGTTTTATTCTCTTTTGTTTTGTTTGATTATGTTAAATCCAATGGCAAGAGAAGCTATTTCCAAGATAGCATGATATATTATGGTAGCAATTTTGGATTTAGTATTGGCTTGTTTGGAAGTCTTTTATTGCATTCATTGTCTTGTTTTTATTGTTTCTATTCTATTCTGTTCTGTTTGATTTTTTACTATGTCTGAAGTTATCTGTAGCTATTTAGAAGACATCAAAAAGCCTTATGGTAACTATTGTTGATTTTGTAATGTTCTAAAGTCCTGTATCACTTATCCTGGTTTGCTTAGGCTGGTTTTATTATGTTTAATCCTCTTTATAATAAAATAATTTTCTTAAAACTGTACCATAGTGGCTTTCATGGACCTTATACTCAGAGTCAAATTCACTAATATGCTCATGGCAAGAAGTTCAAGAACCATGAAGAACATATACACAGTGAGAATATGTTCTCTAATTCTCACTTTTAAAATAATTGTTTTTTAAATGAAAACATAATATAAAGAAAGATTATCTGAATTCACATAAAAAAGAAATAGGTAAGCAAAGTTTAAAACCTTCCCATTTGCTTACATTTATAGCCATTACCTACATGCCTGCAGTGTGCTGTATCTGTGTATATGTGTTTTACGTGCATGTATCTATTAATGCATATATAATGAACATGCTTCCATTGAGCCAATAAAGGCATATTTATTAGGATTTATGTATAAACCCACATAAATCCAAGAATATTTTTCATTTTTAAATAAAAACTGGATTATGCTGTATAAGTTATTATGTCTTTTGTCTTTGTCACTTAGTAGTCTATCTTTAGAATAAACAAACATATTTTGCTTTTTGTTTATTAAGATCTTTGGACAGAGAGAGGAATCAGTTTGTGTTTAAATTTGATTTTCATATTGAGTTGTAGAAAAAAGGTTTAGGTGAGGGAGAAAGAGCTTGAGATGGATAAAATAGGCAGAGAATATGAATAATAAATAATTTTCAAAATACTGAGACAGAATCTGGGACAGAGAGGGTTGAGGAGGTTGAATAAGTAACTTTAAAGCAACAAGTCATACCCCTTCCCAGAATGCAAATCTGAGCTAACTATTTGAGACAATAACAAGCTCATAATGCCTGAGTCTTTACCTCATCAGAGAAACACCAGATGACAAATGATGGGTGCCATATTTCCAGCAGCCCAAACTGGAGCTGCCTCTGTAGTGGAAAGTATGTGAGATAGAAGGAATAAGCAAAAGAGGAAGAAGACTCACCATTTCTATAAGTGAAAGCAGTGGAAATGGGTTAAGTTAGCTCAAAAAAGATTCAAGTCCCTCTGCACTAATTGTGTTTCAGTGTTGAGGAGATGAGATTTTGTGGCTTTCTCTTGGCTTCCACTATTAACTGAAAAGGAGCCAGAGAAATTTTTTTATAATAGAGGTTCTTCTGTAAAGAAAGCGGGGAAACAATAGCTAGCTGTCACAGCCAGCTGATATCTACCTTTGATCAGCCAAATGAATGTTGCAGGCATTTCTTATAGAAAGGAGATTGCTTATCGATCTATATCAAAATATGCATGCTAATCCTGGGCAGCAGAGAGTATTTTCAAGTGGAGTTAATAATCTGATTGCTGCCCTGTCTGGAGCAATTCTCTGAACTCGGAGCTCTAATCAGTCCAGGGTCTTGCAGTCAAATGTACTTTGCTGTTTAAATTTGGATTTGTGACATTGATTGAGGAGCCCTTGTAAAGGTGTTGACAAATCAAATTGTTTGTTCCAGTAGTGTTTTGCCAGAGATCAAGTCCAAAGTAATACGCAGTGAATTTGTTCATTACTAGTAGGGTGAAAGGAATGATAAAATTCACCTGCATCATTATCACAGACACCAGCTCAATAAAAGATGTGCTGTATCTGAAGAAAATGTAGTTTTGTGGGTGCTCCTGTGAGCGATACATGGGGAGTGGCCTTCTGGACCCACTGGATATTAAATATATCTTAGGAAAGACAGACAAATGAATTTATTCCACATTTAAGATCAGAGCACTTTGTATATTTGATTGGAAAACAAATGAGAAAGAAGGGCAGAGAGGCATCTCACATTATTGAAGAACCCTTGAGGATACAGAGCTGTGTAGGGTAGAAGGTGTGTCCCACAGCAAGAAGAAATAGACCAGGGAAAATGAGGTGAGGACAGATGGATCATCTTTACTTGTTTCCCATTGACCTTGGCGCCAGCAAGAGTAGAAGTAACTTTGCTAAGTGCGTAGAGCTTAACGCTGCTCTGTCAGCTGGGAGCTGACTTGGGAAGTGCTGAAAAGACATATTGACCACACAAAGGACTGTCCTAGTCTGGGTTCACCCAGAAGCTACCTCTCAGACTAGAGTTTGAGTGCAAGTGTGTTATTTTTGAGGTGATTCCAGGAAGCACCAATAAGAAACAGAAATGCTCCTGATAAAGGATGAAACCCAATGCAGTACAAGTTAATGAGCGAGTTCCTGCTGTGGGAACCTGGTGCTCAGTCGCACTGGGAATTCTGAGCCTGGCGATGATCCCAGGAAGTACAGTGAAGGAATAAGAAGTGACCCTTGGGAAAGGAAGGAACCCAACCTGGCTCACGTTCGTGCTCAGGTTCCTGCTGGGGCACAGGGCCTCAGTCCCAACGGACTCAGAAACTGCAGGAAAGAAGGAAGAAGAGAGAAAAGCTGATTTTGCAAGAAGCAGAGGGAGGTGAAGGAGGAGAGAAGCTCCTTTGTGAGCAAGAATCTGAGCTTCCTTAAGTATGTTGGCCTGAACTTGAATTTCTGAAATGCTCCTGCTTTTATCGGTAGATGCTCTTCAGGGTTAGGAAAGAACTGGCCCCTTGGCTGTATTTGTGAAATGGAGAGAAAAATGGGGATGATGTCTGCTACTCCAATTGTTTACATCATTTTGCCACAGTTAATAATGTTAAAAACACTAATACTGGCATCAAGCATTTCGTGCATATCTTTCATGTGCTGAACATGTTTTTATGTGTTTAAACAAACTGTCTTGGTGTTTTCTTAATCTGGAGATTGTAAAACTTTAATAGGTAGAAAATTAATTTACTGAATTGCCTGTGAAGTAGAAAAGGACACCCTAGGATAAATGATATAAAAGTAGAAAATATCAAAGTGAACAATCTGTCCAAGGATCACTTGTATTTAATAAGTACGAGTTAATTCTGTACGAGTGCATGTAGGAACACATGTGCACAGCGTGAACTATATTTCTTTCTGTGCTTCAAGAATTGTTTGAGAGATACTGAGTTTTCTGATGGGAGTTCATAACAACACTGTGAGGTTGGAGCTGTGATTCCCACTTGACAGGTGAGAAAACTGAGGTTCCAAGATATTAACTCACCTGCACAAGTTCACTGAACCTGGGTTCAGATGCATCCACAAACCATTTGTTCTCCCCAAGAGCAACCATAACAAGGCTGACTCTGCAGAAAGAAAACGTAAACCCTGTAACTTTTACAGAGAGCTTGCCCTGGGAAGCCTCCGAGACCATCTGCTCCTCCAGAAGGCTTGCAACTGTTCTTTTCATGTTTGTAAGAAGAGTTTGGTAACAAAGCCCATTTAATATCAAACTGGAAGACAGCAGAGAGCTTCTTGGTGTTATAGCATTGTTGATGTCGCCTTAATTTATAACATGGCAAATGGTTAGGCAGATGGCATTTAATATATTCCCAGACATAAACATGAGGATTAAGTTGTATATGGTGTGGGGTCCTGGGCTTCCATAAACTCCTTGGGAGGTAAGCCTAGCTCTCCACCCTCCTCTCAGCCCCCACGCCTGCTCATAAGCAGTGTTAACCATTCAGAGACTCAGAAGGGACAGGCTGAATTGGCCAAGTCATAAAGAGAGTTGCTGAGTGACTTATGTGACAGCTCCCCAGCTCATCCCAAGGCAATGCTGACCGCTAATAGCAAAAGGCAGGACAACATCTATATAATAGAAGCACCCTGCTCTCACAGGCCGAGTGTCTCAAGGCTGGGCCCTACGTCTGGACTTCACAAGTCATGTGACTTTGCTTTAACTTTTTTTACTTTTTAGAACAACTTTTCATTGACACGAATACTGATCAGATAGTACACAGACACACACGCACGTGCACATGCACGCTCTCATGCACACAGAGGCACTGTTCCCTCTGTTACTAACATCTTATATAGGTCTAGTACTAAGAAAATTAGTGAACCAATATTGTTACATTATTAACTGAAATAAGACCTCCTTAGTTTTTACTATGCATTCTGGATCCCACCCAGGATATCTCATTACATTTATTTATTATGTCTCCTTAGATTCCTCTTAACACTTGACAGTTTCTGAGACTCAAGACCTTGACAGTTTTGAAGAATCTTGACACACTGTATGATGTACTGCCATTGGAATTTGTCAGGTTCTCTATTAAGGAGATTGAACATAGGAATTTTGGAGAAGATAATATGGTAAAGTACAATTTAATCACATACCATCATCACATGTACATCAACATGATTTTTTATGGCTGATGTTGACCTTGGTCACCTGACTGAGGCAACTTGTCACACTTCTCCATGGCAAAGTTACTCCTCTCACTCCATTTTTTCCCATACTCTTCCCTTTGGAAGGCTTTCACTGAGTGTAGCCCACACTTAAGGAGGTGTCATGTACTACCTCCTTGAGCGTGTAATAACTACATAAATTTTTTGGAATTCTTCTGCGTGAGTGATTTGAGTCCTCTCTCGTATTTATTAATATAGTTATTTACATGCTCGCATAATTATGCATTCATATTAGCTAGTGTTAATTTCCTACTTTTTAAAATTATGTATGATTTCTATCCTTTTTCTCTGTTTTGATTTAAGAAAATTCTGAATAGCTATAGTAAGTGTGCATTCATGGATATTTGTTGTGTATTTTAGAACAGGACCTAATGCCCCCTGTTTCTATTGGTGTTCTAATTGTTTCAGCTTTGACAGTTGGACACTGTCATGTAACTTCTGTGCCCCATTATCTCCAGCAATGCAATATTGTCTTTACACACTCACACTTCCCTAGTTTGTAGCACTGCAAGATGCTCCTGGCTCATCTTGTATGTTTTTTACCCTCATCCTGGAATTAGGTATTGCTTTAATAAATTTGAGGATTTTTTATTGGAGAATGATATAAGTTTCTTTCATGACTTTATGTAACTTACTAAATTTCTTTTCATTAGTGGATAATATTCCATTGTATTGATGAACCACAGTTTATTCACCCACTGGCAGATATTTTGGTTTCCTACAGTTGTTAATGATTGTGAACAAAACTTCTAAAATCATTGATATACATTGTTGCCTGTGTGTGGCCAGAAGTTTTCAGTTTTTTTGAGTTGGGAGCACAATTATTGCATTATATGGTAATGTTATACTTTGTTTTGTTAGAGATAGACAATTCTGTTATTCCACATCCTTGACAGTTTTATATTTCAATATTTGAATTTTAATGGATGTGCTACTCTAATTGGTGTGCCCTAGTATCTCATTGGTTTAACTTGCAATTACCTAATAGCAAATGAGACTGAGTATTCTTTTGAATGCTCATTTGCCATTTTTGTATTGTTTTTAGTGAGTTGTCTATTCAGGATGCACTGTTCATTTTTTAATTATTCTGCTTGTTTCCTTTATTATTGAGTATTAAATTATTTGTGAATTTTAGGTCAGATATGTATTCTCCAAAAGCTTGTTTCTAGTTTGTGGCTTGTATTTCCACTTTCTTAACAGTCTCTTTTGCAAAGCACAATTTTAACTGTGATAGTGTCCAACCTATTAATGTTTTGCTGATTGTGTCTTTGGTGCCATATCTATGAGGTTATCATCAAACCCAGAGTCACCTGGATTTTCTTCTATTTTGCTTTCTAGTTTATTTTTAGTTTTGAGTTTTTTATTTGTCCTGTGATCCATTTTTATTTAATTTTGTGAAAGCTATGTGGTTCATATGGTTTTCTTTCTCTTTCTTTCTTTCTTTCTTTCTTTCTTTTCTCATATGGAAGACAAAGTGCCTCCAAACACCAATTCTTAAAAGGTGTTATTTTTTTCTTATTCAAAGATCACTTACCCTATTAGTGTGGTTCTATTTTGGGATTCTCTATTCTGTTTCATAAAATTATATGTCTTTTCTTTTTTAATATTAGGTTGTGTTGATTATCAGAGGTTGATAATAAGACTTGAAGTTGGTCATGTCAGTCCTTCAACTTTTTCATTGTTAGTATTGTATTGACTGTTGTGAGTTTTTACTTTTCCATATAAACTTTAGATGCAATTTTTGTGTAGCCACAAAATGGTATGCTGAGATTTGGATAGGATTTGTGTTGAACTGAGTTGATCAAATTGGAAAGAATTGATGGAGAAACAATATTGAATCATAATATATAACTTTTAAAGCCAACTTTTCTAGGTCATAGATGACAAGGTCATGAGTTCAATCCCCAGTACAAAAATATTTAATAAATTTTGATGCAATTAGACACTCCTGAAACTACCACCACAATCAATAGAATGAATAAATTCATAAGCCCCAGATCCTGTTTTTTCCTATTTTTAGCCTCTTCCTTCTTATCCCAGAATCCCAGAAAACCACCGGTCATTTCTTTTGCTATACTGTACAGCATATTTGTTTGGGTGTCCTGCAATTTAATGTAAGTGTAGTCATGCACACATACTTATTTCCTCTGATATGTTTTCACGTGTTACTACTATTGGTATTCATAAAGTACACAGCACGCATTCATAGTTTATTCTTTTCTATTGCTGAATAACATCGAGTAACATAGACATTCCACAATTTGTTTATCCATTCATCTGTTTAAAGGCATTGGATTGTTTCCAGCTTTTGGTGATTATAAATAAAGCCAATGGGAATGTTGTGAAAAGACTGTTGTTATCAATATATGCATTCATTTTTCTTAAGATAAATATTTGGGTAGAATACCTGGATAATATGATAGGCATAAATTTAGATTTTTAAAAATCTGTCCAACTATTTTCCCAAAGTGACTATTTTCCTAGTAGCCATGCGTGAGTTTCTGTTCCTCCACATCATTACCAGCACTTGGTGTGGTCAGTCTTTGTAAGATTACCCAGTCCCATAGCCCTGAAGAAGCACCACAGTGTGTTCTTTGTTTGCATGCCTGGGCAGTCTTTGTGTGCTAGATATATTTGTATGCTGAAAAATACTTCTGACATTTGCTCTATGTACAGTTAAGTTACTTGACAACAGCTTTAGCTTTTAAGTCTTGATTTTATTTGTATATGGTTTGTTAGGTGTCTAACGAGCAAAGTTCAGTTTAAGACTAATTATTCTGCATTCCTGAGTCAAAATCCTCCTGAGAAATCTACCCAATGCCCTATGAGCTCTCTGTGTGTACTATAGGAACATGCATTTCCCCAGCCCTCGTGTGAACTCTCAGAACTCTTCCCTCTCATCCTTTGAAGGGTTCTTCCTCTGGCTTTGGTAGTCTCCATGCAATCAATAGCAACTCTGCTTTATTCTTAAAAGGGAACCCTGTCTCACTGTGTGCGGCTCTTTGCCCATTCTATCCTGTGTACTCTCGCTTCTGTGGGTCGCGGTACTCTCAGCTTCCTTTCTCCCACTTAAGGAGTTGGTGGTGCTCCATTGTGCACAATTTACTGTTCCAGGAACTGGAAGCTTTTCAAAGAAATAAACTGGGACATCATAGGACAGACTTATATTTTGTTTCTATCTCTTAGGGATCACTGTCTTTCATTTCCTTATGCGTAGTGTCTTGAAAGCCATTGTTTTATATATTTTGCCTCTTTTCGTCATTCAAGCAGAAGGGTAAACCTGTTATTCTATCTTGGCTAGAAGAGTAAAGCACCTATCAGTCATGAGACTATGAACGATGATAATGACCTGATTTCTGTCATGTAAAGCATATTTATTCTTCTTCCAAGTATTATTTTGCCTTTCAAAGATTCATCTTTCTTTTCTGTAACTGGAGATCTTGATTTCCTTTTTATCATTCATGGATATCATACAGATTAATTACATATAATTATATGTAAGAAAATGTTTTCCAAGGGTCCATTATGGTGATGAAGGCAATGATGTTGTTCCTTTCACCAATGCAATACATTTCCTGTCTTCTAATAACAACATTCTCAAAACTCTAGTTATGTAAGAATGCCCTAGGAACTGTATTCAAAATATGATGTGCTGAGCTCTGAGATATAAAGTAGAATTCATTAGCTTTTGACTTTATTTAAGAACCCCAGACATTTCTGTTGCACATGGTCAAAGATTGCCTTAGCCATCTTTAAGAAAGTCTGTCCTATACCATTTCTCTTGAAATGAAGGAATTTTCCACATTAACCAGTTCATTTTCTAGCCCTGGTGGATGTGGGGTGTGAGTTTCCTTGGTTAGCAGGGAGAGTGGGAGGGAAAGTATCTTCTGTACCACAGCTCCATGAAGCCAAACTTGATTTGAGAGAAAACAAGATTGTGCAAACTTAGAGGGGAAAGGAAACACATAAGAAAAGCAATCCCTTCACCTTCGAACTCACCAGTCAGCATTAAAATGGCTGAACTATGACGATTTCTCCTCATAGTGAAAGACGTGACTTGGGTAGGACTGAGCCTCTGTAGCTCTAGAAGTGAATCCTGGTTGATCTAAGTGGGTCAGAGTGACATCACTCCCTTCATCTTGATTGGTTCATGAGCAACTGTGTTCTGCAATGTGGGTCAGTTAGACTGAGCTCAAAGCTTGTTACATGTTTGTGGAAATTAAAGCTTTTGCAGTCCATAGGGGAACACCTTTCCCCAACTCCTGCTGCCAGGCCCTTGCAGCTATGAAGGAAGTGAGGCTGAGGTTTTGGATAGTATAAAAATCAGGGAAAATCTGAAACAATCAGAGAATTGGAGGCAGCTCCTTGATAAAACCATGTCTGAAATTTAGTATGTAGTGGTTAGTAGTCACAGTAGTACTACAGTGAAGCAAATCCAGGTGAACCAATAAAGTTATTTTTTAACAGTTTCACTTGGGTTTTCATTGATAGATACATTAAAGTCTTCTAATGCTAACAGAACCAGATAACTAGAGTTATTGATGACTAAGACAATGTAACTCACTCCGTGCTCATTAATATAGTCACTTGTTCCAATCCAGTTCCAAGGGTAGTGTAGAGTGGTAAAACAGAGCATCTTGAGGAAGTCACCAACACAAGGAGGAAATGCTACAGCCCTAGCTAGGACAGCTGCTCTAAGAGACTGACAAGCCAAGAGTTTCTTCCTCCTGTGTCTTTGCTGCTGTTGGTCAAAGAGATTTGTTACCAATACATTATGGGAAGCAAGACTTCATTTGTCTCATATGGCCCAACCATCTTTCTTCATGCTAGTAGATCTGCAATTTTGCCATAGGTTTTACAATGCTAGAGTTTTTTTTTTTAAAGGAGAAAAAAAAAGAACCAAACAAAACAGAAAGAGGGTAGCAACAATACAGAATTGCAAAGGAGAAAAAAAAAAAGAAAAAAAAGAAAAACAATCACAACCAAAAAAATCAAAAACAAAAACACTAAGAAATCTCTACTTGATAAGTTACATATTGTCATCATTGGAAATAATTATTCAAGTTACAAAATTAAAGCATACAAAGTAGACATTCAAACAGTGAGACTGTTAATGGTTCTGCTCAACATTCCAACAAAAACAGTAATGTGGTCATCTGTCTTACACACTTAAACACACATGCAGTTATATCCTGCACTTTCTTTTCCTCTCTTTTGGGTCTTTAAATTCATTCAACTGTACTTTCAAAAACAAAGCTTCTGAAGTTTTGCCCTAAAATAGCATTTGTTGCCAACCAGTTAAATCTGCTTCTTTCTTCCTGAAGACATCAAGATTTCTGTATTGTGTTCTTTCTGATGAGAAAAACAAATCTGTGCATTCTCTTTGTGTATGGCTCCTTCCATTGAGTTCTTGGCTCCTTGGTTACTTCCTTGAAGTTGTCTTCTCCATCCTCCCTCTCCTCTGTTTCTTGGAGCAAAGTTTTATTGAGCACGTCTCCATTTCCCCTTACATCAGCACCGCTATTGTTTCCTGGTAAGGCACACATTTTGGAGTCACTGATGCATCTGCTTTCCTGCATGGCTAGTTTCTAAAAGGCTTCTTAGTTGTTTTGTCTAAGAATGTTCCATGCTTCTCATCAGCTAGATTCAGATGATTTGAAAGGCGGTGAAGTCCTGATGCTGAGTCCTCAGGTGCATTAGTAGGTATGGAGCCCTGCAAGTACGGGCTGTGAGTCATGAAGCACTGAGAACCCTGAGATCTTCCCTTCCCCCTTCCATTCCTTTTTCTTCCCTTGTTCTCTTTCTAAAACACTGTAACTCATGTCTTTTTGATCTTCTCTTCATGTTGGGCTTGAAGCTTTGGAGAATAAAGAGCAATTTTTCCACCTTAGCTTTCCTTATGGCGATCTTTTTACTCTGATTGGTCAGTTGGTGAGCAACTTCCCAACCTCCTTCTCTGTCAGACATTCCTGTCTTGACTGTGGTTTCTTTCTGTGGCTGGACTCTCACCTTCAGCTCCCCAAGCCCAACCTCTCTGCTGCCCCTAGACCAAGTTAAAGCCACTTCATGCTTGAGGTGAAGGACCGCAAAGTGTGATCCACACAGACCCTCAAGAATTAGCAAGTTGATTTCAGATAGCATGTTGAACTAATGATGCACTTCAAAGATGACCTCCTGAGATCCCCACCACCTGGCATTCATCCCCCTGGATAATCCTCTCCCCTTTCTAGTGGGCAGGAGCCATGTGATGTGTTTCTAAGACAGTGGACTCTCACTTGCAAGATGTGCTTAGTTACAAAGTATTGAAACGTCTATCCCCGTCTTACTCCTTCACTGGCTGCATTTGCCGAAGTCAGCTGCCATGTGCCTGTCCTGGGGAGAGGGGCATGAGACAAAAACAGAAGGCAGTCTTCAGCCACAGCCTCTAGGGAGCTGAGCCAAAGACTCCACAGGGAACTTAAACCAGCCAAAGGTCACTGAGCATGCGCTTAGGGAGGGATCTTCAGCCTGGAGATGACAGCAGTCCCAGCCAACACCTTGACTGGAATTTCACAGAAGACCTTAAGCTAGAAGACTCTGTTCAACATGCCTGAGTTCCTTACACATGGAAACTGGGACACAGTAAGTGTTTATGTTAGTCCCTATGAACAAATACCTGAGGAAAACAATTTGAAGAGAGAAGATTTAGTTTGGCTCTCGGTTTCAGACATTTCAGTCCACGATCTGTAGGCTCCGTTCATTCAGGCCTGTGGTGAGGTAGAAACGTGGTGGAGGGAGGGGTGTGGAGGAGAAAAGTTGCTCACTTCATTGCTGCCAAAAAAGTGACAGAGGGAAGCAGGAAGGGTGGAGGAAGGAGAGAGAGAGAGAGAGAGAGAGAGAGAGAGAGAGAGAGAAGGTGGGAGAGTCAGCCAGAGAGGAAAGGGCCATGGACACAGCAGTAATGAAAGCTTTTGTTTCCAAACAATTTGGTCCACAAACAAAAGCATTTGACAAAATTTTGTTTATGTTTACAGCTTCTGCGTCAGGTGACAAACACAACCATGGACATCTTTCCCACACAAGTACAAGGGTGGCCGTCTTTTCCCAAATCACAGAACAAATTAAATGCCTGAATGAGGTACAGGAACTTTCAAAGTCACACACCTATGACTCACTCCCTTCAACTAGGCTCCAACTCCTGAGTTTCTATTATCTCCCAACAAGGCCATCACATTATGATCTCACCAGTGGGTTAATCTACTAATTAACTGATGAATTTAGAACCCTGGTGATCCCATCACCTTCTGAAAGCCTCACATCTGAACCAGAGGGGGAAACTGTTCTATCTTGGAACAGGCAAAATAATCCATTTTGACGTGCTTGAGGAAAATAAGTGTTTCTCTTTTTTTCCTGTATCTATCTCATCATTTTCATATTTCTAACTTGGGGTGCACCATATAAAGTACAGAGATGTAGATTGGTGGCAGCATTCATGCTTAACCTGTGTAAGAACCCAGGTTTAATCCCCAATACCAAACTGATAATAAATAGATAATACTGATGTACATGTATATGGTTTCTAAATAAATAAATAACAGAAATGAATGTTCATACTTTTTCTTTATAATGCGGAATTAAAAAGTGAAATTAAAAAGTTTGATGATCTCCAAAATCTAGAGTAAGACTTGGCTCACCTCAGAGCTACCTCATTTGCTGCCTTAGGGGCCAGTGGGGACATTTTGGAACCTCTCCTATTCTCTACATCTCCTTCTGCAAGATGGGATTTCAATAACATTAATCATACTTTAACTCAAGGTAGGTCAGAGTTAAGACAGAGATTGTCCGGCAGAGCTGAGACTTGCATTTATTCCCCAGGGAAAGTGCACCTTCTCAGGCTCAGTGCAGGTCCCTCCCAGCACTCTGCCCTAGCAGACTCTCTTGTCTCATCCTGCTGCAGGTGGAGCCCATGATGCTTACACAGGACAAACTGACTGCTGGGTCACAGGGGCTACCAGCTCTGACATTTCCTCTCCTGGCCCAGACTCAGGCTGTGAGCTCTCAACCGTGATCCTTTCCCAGGAAGTCACAGAGCTTCCCACACCCCTAAGCCCCAATCCCTGAGGTTTAGAGGAGAGTTCAATTGGCCTTGCTCAAGGGAAGCCTATGCCTCCACCCAGCCTTGCTCTGGAGGCCAGCTCTCTCCACATCAGGCATACTTTTCAACATCTGTCTGTGGCATGATTTATTCTATTTTAAAAGGAGGTTTTCAAACAACTCACTATCTTAATTTTAGCAGTTCAGCTCCTTTGTATGCTAACAATACCAAACATGCAAATGAGCTACCACTTTGCTTTCTAGCAAAAATGTTTCTGTGCAAACACTTGATTTTATAACGCACTTTGCAGCTTTCTCCTATAATTAGTTGTTAAATCTATATTTGACTTTGTCTAAGTGGTTGCATTGCAAGGCTGTTTTTCTTGCTTCTCACTTTGGCTGGTTGGTTCTACCCCTAACCATGTGTCTGTTTGAGCAGGGCTATGGTTTCCTAATTAGATTTTAGATCAAATCTGAAAACCAGAAAACACAACTGGGGTCAGAATCCTGTTATGTTCAGAGGCCCAAAGGCTGCAGATTATGGCTCAGTTCATGCCACATGCCTCTCACCCTTTCAGCGCCAGAAGACTGACCACAAGCAGGCATGTATTTCCCCTATGATGAGGTCAAAGCAGGTCATATGACCAAGTTCACCATAAGCAGATACTATAGTATATCCCTCCCAAGTAGTCTGGGTGGAGCATACAGTAGATATTTTGTACACAACAATCTGGTCTACAATAATTACCAAATGGACTCTTAAAATGAATCCTAGAGCTAGGAGAAGGGCTGTTTGTTTGTGCATTAAAAGTAAAAGTGCCTACTTTACAATGATCATTAAATGTATACTAATGATAAGATCTTACGTGAAAAGATGACATAAGCCTACTTTTTCTTGTGCTTTCAGTTAAGATTATAGGAATTACTGTGGCCAACTGCATACCCTCCATTCTCTTTTAGATTGTGGGGGCTGCAGTCCATTCCATTCTGGAGCCTCATCTAGGAAAATAATACAAAGCAATGAATTTAGATACAAGAATATTGTTTAGTTAGGATAAGAAATCATGCCAAAATATTAATTTTTTAAAAAATTTGTCTAATAAAAAATAACCACAACATGCAGAAAAACGAAATGACATTTTAATGAATTAATTGCTTGATATGCCTCTATAAAATTTTTGTCCTACAATTTAACTATTACCTTCTTTGTATCTTATGATGATGTCTTGTAATATTCTCTACAGAGAAAAGAGGAGGAAAACACAATCTTTTCTATTATATGGTTGATCAAAATAATAAAAATATGGTGCGTGGAATGCATAAAACAGGCAAATCACAGAAAGTTGTACTTACTGAAGAAAGCAGTTTGTACCTTTCCAACATAATATTTCTGGTAAATTATATTTCATGGGATTCTCACAAAAATTATAGGAGATTTATAATTATGTAGTCAATAAAGTGCTGCTTTCCTGAGTGTATTCTGACAGGAAAGAACGTCTATTTTGACTAGGAATCAATTGAACAGAAATTTCTGCTTATAATTGTGCACCTCTTATGAATATAGAATTTTCCCTAGCTTAGCTACTGGCACTGCATCTTTCAGAAATTCTTTTCCTCTTCTCTTACATCCTCTTGATTCTCGTATCAGGTGCTGTAGACCCATTCCAGTGTCAAAATAGCCTCTGAATTCACAACTTCATGTTACGCTACAGGTGAGTTAGTGCAGTAAGTAGGGGGAGAGTCCCTGGGCCCACAATCACACTGGGAAACTAGCAATGACCTACTGGTCTATGAGCTACACACGTCTCATGAAATGCAGGCAAAATGTGCCTCCACCAGAGCACACCAGTTCCTAAAAATGGTCATGGCATCCCAGCACATGGACAAAGGAGAGTCTGGAGTAGACAGAAACAACAGTCTTAACCTAGTGAAGATCAAACATTTAATTCTGCAGTTTTATACAAGCAGGTTGCCTACGTGACCCCACTGCTAGGGGGCCTCCTTCAGGCCTTGGAAGAGTTCTGCTTATGTAAGTGAGGTGCCCTGAGCATCAGGTTTGCAGAATTCATGGTGAATTTGAATTAGCTTTAGCTCCTCTAGCATGAGCTTCTGCTTTAACATAGCTTCATGCTCAAGGTGATAATGATTCCTTGAAAGAACTGCTATGCTATATGCTAGGAATCATAGAGCAAGAATAACCAGAGCTGTCTTTGCCTTTAAGGATTATAACATAGACCACTAGTGTGCTCTCCATCTCTCTGTGTGTGTGTGTGTGTGTGTGTGTGTGTGTGTGTGTTTGTGTGTGTGTCTGCCTGTGTGTGTGTCTCTCTCTAATCACTGATCCTGTAATTTATTCTCTGTTTTTGGCTTGCACTTATCCTTGAGATTTGACTGCAGAAATCATGGGCTCCTTGAGAAAAGCCTTTCTCAGCCTGCTTTTCCCCAGGACCTTCTCCACACCGGGGACTTTGGACAGCAGTTGGACTGTGGGAGCTTATCACTGACTTGCTGTTAGGTGGTGAACTCTTGTGAGAAAAGGCGGATCACTGGGAACATGGCCTGAAAGGGTTTCTGTCTCTCCTCAGTTCTCCTCTTTTCGTCTGATTTCTGGATGCAGTGATGTAAGCAGCACTCCTCTGCTGTACCCCTCTGCCACGCTGTCTTGTCTTGGAGCAAATTGATTATGGCCTGAAATCTCTATAAGCAATGAGCCAAACTAAACCTTGCCTTCTTTAATTTGTGGATGTTAGGTATTGTGTCCCAACTAGGAGAAAGTGACTAAGACCCTCCCATTTCCCATATGCTGGAGAGTTAAAAGCGATGATAAGTGTGAAAGAATTTCATAAGTTTTAAGATTCTATAAAATTCTGGCACTAATAATGCACCCAATGAGAAGGTAAAAATCTTGCAGCCCCCAATCTTTGGCTTTTTCTAGGTTAACTGTTTAATTCTTGGCAACTTCCACTCTCTTTTAAAATGCACTTAAGAAGTGGATTGATTTGCATTCTGTTGGAGCTGACTGTCATGGAGCATAGGAGGGTTCAAGCACACCTGACAAGTGCCTGTTGCCTAGTTAGACACAAACAAACCTGTAGAATCAAGGACAAAATCCTTGAATGAGAGAGTACACACCAAGGCAGGAAAAGTTAACAGAAAAGACTTTCTTTTCTTGGAGGTTTTGTTAATGCCAGAATCACTTGGTTGCCTCCAGAACAATAGGAGAGTTTGAGTTTGTAAGAATATTGAAGTGCTGGCCCGGAAGCAAGGCCAGCAGATTGCTGTAGCTGCTGGTTTCAAACAGAAGCTTAAATTGAATTCTTTCTCTGGTCTGTTGGCCATTTCAGAACTTTGGAAATGGAATGGTCAATTCATCAGAAAGAAATAGCAGGTGAGTATGGCAGACTTTAGGGGGCCTTCAGGGGAGAGACCTTGGTGCCTCAGGACCTGCACCTTGTGTTTGACTCGGGGTGCCAGGAGAACAAGGAACTCCTCCCCTCTCTGGGGGGTGGCTGTGAGTGTGAGCAAGTGAGAGCCAGTTAACTACACATGTTGTAAAAAGATTGGTTATGGTATTTAGTATGAGCTCCCCATATGCAAAGATATGAACAACCATTTGGAAGAAAACGAGACAATATGACAGATAGTGAAGATCCTTGGTTGTCTAGCTTTGAAATTTATGCTTTATTATGTCCCATTCTGTTCTGTTTTGTTGTGTTTAATTTTACTTCCCTTAAAATAAAATTTTAAAAATATATATAAAAAAGAGAAGAAAAGAAAGTACTCTAAAGGATATAACTGCATGTATGTTTAAATGCGTAAGATAGATGATGACATTACTGTTTTTGTTAGATTGTTGAGCAGAACTGTTAACAGTCTCACTGTTTGACTGTCTACTTTGTATGCTTTAATTTTGTAACTTGAACAACTATTTCCAATGATGACAGTATGTAACTTATCAAGTGGCGATTTCTTAGTGTTTTTGTTTTTGTGTTTGTTTTGTTGTTGTTCTTCTAATTTTTGCCTTTGGAATTCTGTATTGTTATCCTTTTTCTGTTTTGTTTGGTTGTTTTCTTTTTTTGTTTTTTCTCATTAAATAAAATTTTAAAAAAAGAATATTGAAGTGTTATTTATGTGATCATTAGGACAAAATACTAAGTGGAAAGAACAGAATACCAATGAAAGAATGTGCACTGTGGTTACAACTATATGGAAATGAAATATTTTTAAGAGATGAGCCCTGGGAGGTAAACAAAATGGAAAATAATTGGTTTGTTTAGTGTGATGATATTATGGGTAAAGATATATAGATAGATAGATAGATAGATAGATATAGATATAGATAGATAGATATAGATATTTATATTTATATATAGTTGTATATATAGTTATATATAATTATATTATATATAATTATATGTTCATATATAATTAATATATATAATTTTAGGACTGTTATAATGTTGTTTCAGGCAAGTGCATACTTTGCTTTCTTAAATTTCCATTAAAGCTGAATCTATTTAAATTTGAAGAGAAGCAGGAACTCACCATAGAAAATTTGAAAACTAGAAAGAAAAAAAGCCAGAAGGGGAAAGCAACTCACTCATAGAGCTGTTACCAGGAAACAGGCACTCTTACAAAGTTGAGTCTTTCAGTGGAGTTTTGCCACATTTTTTTGGTTAACATTTGCGGGGAACTATTTGAGTCTTATACCTACCAACTGGAGAGTAAAGTGTCATAAAGAAGAGTTTGCTTTGGAGTCATTGACTTCTGGTTGAGCAAATCACCAGCTCTTCCATATCCTGGGTGAATTTTAGGTTCCTCATTTATTTCGTAGTACATACATGATGGATTATTTCACGTAAAGCATACAGCTCAATTCTAAACACATAGTAGGTGTTTCAGAAGTATAATTTCAGAATAGAGGATAAATAAACCATATAGCGGAACTTGACTTGGTCCGGGAGGTCCGAGAAGGTTTCCCAGAAATAGCGCCATTTGATCCAGGGATTGAAGGAAGAGTAGGAGTTCACTAAGCAGAAAAGAGGAAGGAGACAGAAGAGATCATCCAGTGTCGAAATAGCCTGTACGTCAATTCACATTGGAATTTAGAAGTTGAAAGGACCCCAAAGGAGGTCAGTGAGAAATAAGGCCAGGAAGCAAAGAGTGGTCTGTGTATAGGGAGACCAACAAATTCCCAAAGGTAGGTACACAGGGGCCTTGAGTTCATAAGAAGGAACCTGGGTTTTGTCTTAGAGAACAGTGGGAGACACTCAGGAGGTGTTAAGAAGGAAAAGGCTTGGTCAGACTTGTATGTTTAGGAGAATTCTTTAACTGTATGTCAAGGCATGGATTGGGAGGGAGACAAAGGAGAAATTAGAAAACTTCATGGGAGGTTTATACTCTATTCCTGCCAAGTAAGGGCCATAGAATGAGCTCTTGGTCCTTCAGCTGTGGGTTTCTCTATACTAGTAAAGTACCACTGGTACTGCTTTTGTTGCTAGTTAGTTGCTGCCTAGTTCTTGGCTTCCAATGCATCAAAGAAATCACCCTGCTCAACCCACTTGCAGCCTGGGGTTTAGAATCTGCAGGTGTTCAAAGATGGATTGAAAGAGTACAGAGGTTTATTTCTGCAGTGCCCAAGAAAGGTATAGGGAGTGTTACTGTCATAGAGAGAGCTGACCTGCAGCATGCAACAAACTCCCCTCCCCCATTTATATTCCAGACCACCAGCCACTGTAATTAGACATTTAGCTGGCCATGGCAAGGCACAATATAGATGCTCATAGCCTGGGTCTCTGTTGTAAAGACTCTGGGCTTGGTTGGTTATTAACCATACTGTACGAAGCCTCATAAACACCTTTTTACATGTATAGTGCAACCTTTCAATACAACAATCAAGTGCTTTTCAACAAATTACAGTCTCCTAGAAAACAGAGCCCTTGATTGCTTCCCAGAAAGAGGTGGAAGGAAATTTTAGACAGAACTTGTTCGAAACCTGATGTTTAGAACTATGTTTGCTTTTGGGCTGGAAATGTTAGCCTGGAGTTCAGACCTGAGCAGCTCTGGGGAAATCAGTGCTAATTAATCCAAACCTGGCCAGAGGAGAAATCAAACCACAGAAATAATTTAACAAACCTGGTCTGTTTTACAGGTAAGCATAATGACTTCAGAGAGGAGCAGCCACTTCTAAGGTCACCTGGGAACTCAGCAGTGGAACTGGGACAAGAATTGTGGAGCCACATGCCAACACCTTCCTTGAGTGTCACTGATGGTGATTTTCAGAACATTTCTTGGGTCAATTCTGTGAGGTTATGGTCTGCCATGTTAACGTGGGGTCTATTATTTCATAAGCAGAATGCTGAGTTCTTATCTCCAATATTCTCCTTTCTATAGTTCTCTCTTATGCGCCTCATCAGGACAGTTATTTCTGCTCTGGTAGAACTAGATCTTTAAATTTCACAGACCCATGAAATGGGCAGAACAGAGATGAGTGAACTTTATGCTGTCAAAAAAGAACACCAAAGACAGACAAGCAGAAATAAAAGACCACTACCCAGCAATATGTGTAATTTTGTAGCTATAAGCTCTTGTGCAAGAAAGCAAAGAGAAGAGAAAGAAGAGAAGAGAAGAGAAGAGAAGAGAAGAGAAGAGAAGAGAAGAGAAGAAGGCAGGGGAGGGGAGGGGAGGGGAGTGGAGAAGAAGAGAAGAGAAGAGAAGAGAAGAGAAGAGAAGAGAAGAGAAGAGAAGAGAAAGAAGAGAAGAGGAGAGGAGAGGAGAGGAGAGGAGAGGAGAAGAGAAGAGAAGAGAAGAGAAGAGAAGAGAAGAGAAGAGAAGAGAAGAGAAGAGAAGAGAAGAGAAGAGAAGAGGAGACTATTAGCCATTACACTGAGTAAATGAAGTCGTTACTTGACTGCAAAAAAAGCACAAGGGAAATTTCTGGTGAGACGAAATGTTCTCTATTTTGACTGAGATGATGATTGTATGAGGATGTACATCTGTCAAAAATTATTCCTTCTGATATAAAAACAAAAACAAGATAAAATGTAAAGGATGTAAAATTCCATATCTTAATCAGGCATATCCTTCTTGGACCTGGCCTTGTCCCTGAGTTTGGAGCTGGATCAAAGGACACTGAGAGGAAGGATGAACAGGGGACTTCCTAAGGAAGCTGCGCTCCTCCACCTTTCATGCACAGGAGAGTGTTGCAGCAGAGCATTTTCCCACACAGTACCCCTGGTGAGCATCAGCCAATGACAGAGCCAAGAAATCTCTGTCTCTGACTTTGCCAGGAAGCCTTGGGAATGAATCACAGCCACTCTAAGCCTTAGTATCCTCCTCCTCTTACTGAGAAAGTCATCACCTTCTAGGATTAAATGTGGGAACTAATCCAGGGGAGGTAAAGAAAGTCATTTTGGCTGGTTTCTGTAGTTCCAGCCTTCACTCCGTTGTTTATGAAATGTGAAATGAAAGGCCAGAACTAGCACACAAGCTAGGCATTGGACAGCCTGAGAAGAATGTCAGGCTCAGACACTCACTAACTAAGGGAGATAAGGCCGATAAACTTCACCCTGAGAAGCTTCCGTATCCTCTGCTCTAAGAAGCCATAACAGTGATCATGTAGAGAGAATGTAACGAAGGAGTAAAACAACAAGCAGAGAGTTGAAGGTCACCGACTGCTAAGTGGCATGTTCTGACGACACAGATAGACATTCCTGTAAATCCTCCTGGACATTTTTCCTAATTCTCAGCAGGAGCTTGGACAAGATAGAACACTGCAGGTCCAGTTTCCTTAACTCTAAAACAGAGAGAACAAATGTACCATACTTACCTCCATGCTTGCATATAGGAGGTACTCACTAAATGACAGCCATGATTGTGTCAACAGAAAGTTTAACTTCCTTTTGGCCACATGTGGTCATGGATAGTCAATAATTGTGTCACCTTTTTGTCAATCAATCCACACTTTTCTTCACTTTTTAAAAAAATGAATTAGAAATAAGAGAGACACAAGCCAAAATGGACTGTAATATCAGAATTCTATTTTTTCAGGCATCTACTGTTAAACATACAAGAACTGTAGGCAGTGATTTCAGGGCCAGAAATAACATTGTATACACAACAGGTGCTCAAATATTTGTTGAATGAGTGAGTTTACTAATGAAAAAAATGAGTGAAGGGAATATGTCTGATTTCTTTCAAGTCCTTTACCTGATCATATATGTTATCTACACATATCATGCTAAAGCAGTGAAACAGATATAAACTTTCTGGAGAGATTATCAAATAAATTGCTGCAGTTAAAAGCCAAGATCAGTATTGCTATTCCTGGAGTTGAATGTGGCTTTGGTCTGATTTGGTATTTAGGCAAATTGGAAGAAATGCATGCTATGTTTCTGTAATCCCCAGAGTACTTCACACATTAGAATGTTTCAGGATCAATGTTCACTGAATTTCTAAATCAGGGTTATATCCTGGTTAACCATACCTCCCTTCAACCAGAATGTAAAGCTAAACTCATGATGATTTGCAAAATCAGGCTTGCAACATTGCATAAAAACCAAACCAAAGCCAACAATCAACAAAAATAAAAATCAAAACTAGTAAGCAGTTTTGGCTTTCCAGGACTCTTTCATATTTACACTTGGGTTTTAAAACTCCACAAGACAACAGGAGTACTCTAATTGGAGCCTGGGAGGAGGTACGGCATGGCCAGTTGCTAGTAAAACCGAAAGCATTTATTTATTATTTAATTTGTTTGCCCAGGAGACTTTGCTCCTGATGGAACATCTGGTTTTCATTGCAGCCCAACTTTTACCTAATTGTACAGCTGGGGAGATTAAGGCACAAGGGGTCATAGGCCAAGCCCAGCCAGGACCCACCCCCTATGAGAGCTTTGCTCCTTGCTTCAGGGTAGAGACCACACTCCTTGCCTCTGGTCCTCTGGTGAAGACCTATAAATAAGAAAGGAATTAGTCTTTCAAGTCCTTATGCTCATTCCTTCTGATTCTCATTAATGCTAGAGCTGGGTGTGTAGGTTGGAGGAGGGGTTCTGAGGAGATGGAAGACACAAGAAGGTGCTGTGACCTTAGAGGTTGCAGACCACAGGCAAGGGGTAGGAACAAAACATGGCTGCTCTTTCAGAGTCCTTTGTGAAACCCCTGCTCTTCTGCCCCAAAGTGGCTGGCACAGGGCAGACTGAGTCCGCTTCCTGGCTCCAAGGAAGCAAGGAAAAATAAATTTCTACTGCAAAATCGGGAGGCTGGAATGGAAAAAGAATGAATTCCTGACTGAAGGGGAAGCTGCCGTCAAAGGGCTAGACAAATATTCTTCCTTGGATTTGAAATCCATCTTTACCACCTCCAGTGAAATCTTGAGCAAGTTGTTTAGCTTCTCCGAGCCACGGTTCCCTGATCGCAGGAGACTGTTGGAAAAACTAAATGAGATGACCCAGGTAAAGTTGTGTTACAAATATTGAATGCTTTAGAAGGCACTTTTAAAAAGGTATAAATAGCCATCCCCTCAAAAAAAAATCACTCAAGAAATCATGCTTTCTCCTTCATATATGTCAAGAAATAAGCTTCCATTCAGGAGTACCTGGGGATGCTATGAAATGAACAAAGGTTACAGAGTTGGTTGGTGCCTCAAAAGCTGCTAACCACTGAAGAAGGAGGAGGCAGTGACACAAAATCTTGAAGGCATATAATAACAAAGAGTTTAAGTCTGTTTCATGAGACAAGAAGTACTCCCGAAGAAAAAGACATCAGAGAACTGGGACTAGACCTGGGTTTTGGAGGATGAGTAGGACTTAGAAAGGAAGAGTGGCTCAGCACAGCATTTCAGAAAGCAATGATCAATGATGTCACAGTGCTAGAGTTACAGACACTTGAGCCAGATATGGTATAGTGAGAAAACCAACAAGGATTGAGAAGTGGCAAGCAGATAGGAACACAGAAAGAAGGATGCTATGTTCTGAGGAGTCTTGAAAGTGAAGTGGCAATGGGCAGCAATGAGCTATTGTGCTAGAGAGGACCGTGGTTCAGGAGAGCTTGAGGAAGCCCACATGCATGGAAATATGGACAAGACTAGAATAAATTAAAACTGAGATTCCCTTGAAGTCTTTTTGACTGTTCTGCCTCATAAAGCCTCAGTCTAGACATCTCAGCTTATGTATCTTACAGGACCAATGGGTTTCTCTCCTTCCTGGGCCCAGAACGGTGTTCATTTCTCTGCATTTTTTACATACCCCACTGTCTTTTGCTGGGGTAGACTCTAGAGTACTGTGTCTTGGCACCAATGCCTGGTCTCAGGACCAACTTGCAAATCAGTGTAGGAAAGTTTTAAATGTTTCCTTTTGCTTCTGAAGGCCTGATAATTTTACTCCAGTAAACAAACTAGCAACAGACAGGTTCAGTAGAAAAAACAAAACATGCAAATGTATTAGTGTACAGAAACATGAGAGCTATACCCAAAGTACCAGACTAACAAGAAAGTCCCAGGAAGTTGTAACTTAAATAGCATTTTAAACTACCAAAGAGAAAGGGATTGAGGCTAGGGAGGTTACTGGGGATGCAGGTCACTGATTGATGAGGGGAAGAAATACGCTGCGCAAAGACTGTTTCATGCCAATAAAATTTCACAGGTAATAGCCATTATATCTGTCTGTCCACACGTCAGAATTCTGACCTTTTCATTCTATGACAAGATCTTTACTAGATAGATAAGAGGATAATACTTTTAAACAATGAAAATGCAAAGTGAGAAATCCCTTCAGCTGGGATACATATCAATTACTTAATGTACATATTTAAGTGCAAGAAGGTATGGGTAAAACTTGGTAGGGGGACTCTCCTCTGGACGTTCAGAGAGGTCTGGTAGAAAGTTTAGGGCCAGGTGACTCTCTTTCCTTTGCCTCTGCAATGATTTTATATTTTGCCCTCAGCTGCTAGGAGCACTTATACTCCGGGCACTATGCAAAGTGCAAGAGGTGAGTGGGGTCAGGTCTGAATTATAAAGACATGGCCGATGGTGTATTTTCCACAGTACATTCTTCAGAGAGCCAAGGCAAGGAATGTAACTTCAGTACCCATGCTCCACAGTCACACAATGTGCCATGTGTGAATACCTGGAATTTGTCACTGCACAATACTCATTGTGCTAAACACACTGGGGATACTGAAAGGAGATAGTGTTTCTTGTGTCCCTCATGGAGCTCATACAGTGGCTCCATCTTGAAACAAGAATGTGAGCCCTATTTGCTGTTGCAAGTGACGGGATGCTTCTGAAAACTGCTCTCCTTGCAATGGCAAAGAAAATCTCCCCTGCTATTTGCTAACAGACCTCCATTTCTCTCTAATAACATGTATCACAAGGGACATCCAACTAGCTCAAATAATAAGAAATTGCCATCCAGTTTGAGCTAGACAAAATAGAGCCATACAATGCTGCTTTTCTCAAATCATGACCTTGAGTTTTTATTTGCTAAATAACAAGATTGCTGAAATGGTATTTTAAAACTTTGTGTTGTAGGAAAAATCTTCTGAGTGAATCTTTCTGGTTTTCACTTTCCATTTGTAACCCCCCCCTCCAATCTATGCAAACTCTCCACATCTACTGGGGACAAGACAGTGGCCAGCAACATTATCAGCCCTCTTATTCAACAGCAAGTCAATCATCAACAGAATCACATGAACTGATTTTCCATCTAATAAGTCATGCTACATAAATGGGCTTTGCTGCAAAATCTAGATCCCATGGCTTAGGGACTTGATCTAACTTTCTGTAAATTCAACTTGTTTCTACTTATATATCTAAGAGAACAAGATGGCCAAGGTTGAGCCTGAAAATCCTCTTCCATCTTCATCCTGAACAATGACCAGGGGTAAAGGTGAGAGTCTCTGCCTTAAATATTTGATCATGTTCATCTCTAGAGGGGAAAGGTTAAACTGTTTTGAGTCCTTCCCCTAGAGGAACAATGAGTGTTATTAAACACATCCGTTATAAGGGACAAATGAGCTGTGTTCCATGACCCTGAAAGAAAAGAACTGAGTCTAAGTGAGAGAAACTTCAGAAAAACTTACCCTGGAAATCGTCCTGAGATAACCTGAGCTATTCTTATTTATTCCCATATCTTTCAGCCCAACTTCCAGATCATCTAGAGTATGAAGATAAATGTATAGAGAACATAATTCCACTGTACTTTATAGATAGAGTATTTTGAAGCAAGGCTTAATGATAACAATAATAATAATAATAATAATAATAAATACTTTCATCAAACTGGGTGTGCTGAAACACACTTGTAACAACAGCATTCTGGGAGGTGAAGGGAGTAAGATTGCAAATTGGAATGTAGCCTGTGAAACCTCACGAATTAGCAAGACCTTATCTTAAAGTAAAAATGTGAAGAGGTGAGGATAAAGCTAGTATCAAGGCCCTGGATTCAACCCTTAGTATGACTACACCTATACACGCACACACACACACATGCACACACACACACGCACATGCACACGCACACACACACACACACACTAATGTCCTCACCAGCTCAACACACTTTTCAAGAGTCAGCATGGAAAAGGTGTTCCAAAAAAGAAAGCCTGTTTGAAGGATTCTTTTCCCAGTTAGAACAAGAAAGAGTGACAAGAACATCTTCTTGTCTCTTGGGTCTTATACTTAGTTCACACTCAGTACCACTTGTGTTGTTATTACCTAAGCCCTGCATCTCAGTATCGTAAATAAGGCTCTTCTCATTTGCCTTTCCTTCACATCTACCCACTTCCCTAACTGTGACTGTGAGCAGTCCTGTCATCATCAGCGGCATGTATCTTCTCTTCACATTGCTAATACAAGTTAGATTTGCATCCCTAAATTCTGCGACATGGAAACTTCCCGCTCTTCTTCACTAATAGCACCTGACTCAGTCACAGCCACATAACTTGCTCTTACCAAGTATTGGTTAATTCTTTGGACCCAGCAACAAAGCATCTGGAGATGGAAACAGTGGTAGAGGGTCATTATTCTCTCCAGCAATGGAATGCAGGTTAGGAGTAACAAAACAAAGATTCCAGATTTTCATTTCCTGGCCATCTCCTCCCATCCGTACTCCATTATATTAGTATGTTACATCCTTCACCTCACAAACCAAACCAATTTTTAAAAAAATGTTTCCAGAAACACATGTATTATACACACACACACACACACACACACACACACGTATTTTGTTTTTCACCTCAGCAGGTAAAACCAAAGAACTTAGTTCCCTGATTGTCACTCTGCTCCAAATTTTTAAAGGTATGAGAAAGGATAATGTTGTAGATGCTAATGTCTGAGTGTAGAAAATAGAAGAAACACGTACTCTTCTTTTGACAATTCAGCCTGTGTAGGAGAAAGTGTCATGCATTGCGGAAAGAAAAAATGCTAAACCTGCCCTTCAGATAATACATCTTTGCTTTGGGAAATAGAGATTGGGGGACAAACACATTGTATCACTCCTTCTTTCATTATTTTTGACATTGATTTGTCATTAGGAAAATTTATTAGGCTCTAGATTAAATTGATTTGAAGAATCATTAATTCATGGGATGAAGCGAGAGCCATTTGGCCTCCCCACGCTGAAATGAGGCAGTATTGATAAAACAAAGCAGAAAATAGCAGAGCTGTTTAAAATCCACCATTTCCTACCTGGAGGAGTATTCGGACATAAGTTGGGACTAGGAGAATACTCTAATAGTCATCTTCCTTCAACTTGCAGACAAAAATGGATTCTCCCTGTACTTAAATTGAGTGAGGGATGAGTATTAATTTTAGAAAGGTTATTCAGAAAACTCTTCATTTACCTATTTGCTCACATAGAGATTAAAGCATAGCTTCCCTCTCACTCCCACAAATCAGGGGGCGCCTCACTGTGTGCACCCTGATCCTGCCTCTTTCCACTTTCTCCCCCTCCCCACCATGGTGTCAGTCATGCCAGAGGCATCTTCATTGAAAGCAGTTTATCCTGATTTAAGGCTAGACTATCATTTCTCTAGTTACCTCTCCAACCCCTTAAAATTAAAAATTACTGTAGGATATAAATCACTTCAGAACATACCCCAAAGTATATATTGCTCTACATTTTCTCTTAGTCATCTAATGTTATAGTTTCAAAAAAAATAAGAATAAATATCAACCACTTGTCATTTATGAATCAGGATTTTTTTTAATGATCAGAAGCATTCTGGAACAAAGAAAATGTTCAGAGTCAGTAAAGTCCAAGAATATGAATGTTTTCAGATAGAGTTGCAAGCAGGTTGTCAGATGATATTGAAAGTACCCTCTTTATCTCTCTGCCTCATTCCTTCCTCCTGTCTCTCCGTCTTCTTAGGCAGCCTCTTGCATGTGGGGTTCCCACTAACTCTAATTTACTTCCTCTTTAAATACATCATCCTTATGGATTCTGTTTTCTAGAAATTTCTGCAAAAGTACATGAATTGAGCCTCTTTGGCTTGGAAAGGAGCGTCAGCACCTCATTCACTCACTCATCCAGGGGATGGCCTTCTTGTCCCTCTGCTCATTTCTAGTTCCCTCTTTATCTAATGTGTTAAGTTTAGAGGATCAGACATAATCTTTACTTTCCATCAACCCGCCTTTGGAGGCTAAACCTTTCTTGCTGATGTCTGCCTTGTGGCACAACAAATGACCATAACGGTGATACAGTCATCTTTTCTTTCTGCAGAAATTTCTCAAAGGCAGCAAGCCCTGGAAGAGAGGCAGGGATGGCAAGGAACAATAAAGATGGAAGAGTAAAGAGCAACTTCGGGGGGGAAATTGTGAGATATTCTAGAATGTTGCAATACGGCACTCACACTATCCTACCACACAGGAAGCCGAAAAACTCCAAAGGAGACTTGGGGATTAAATAACACTTTCTGGTGTTTGAATAAAATAAACCAATAAATTTGAAGATGCACACACAAATGGAATTTGAATCTACTACACGCTCACTCCAGATTTACTTAAGTTCTTGAGTGTGTGGGTATATTCATCTGTAAGTTTGAATGTCCAGAAGGGACCATCGCAGCCAGAGGCTGGGCCGAGGAGAATGTGGCCTCTAGATGATAACAAGGTGCCCATTTCACAAATGCTGCCTTGCATTGAAACCTAGCTGAGTCCTTCAAGACCTTGAGATTTGGATCTACCGAGAAGCCTAAGCACCATGTCTGACTTCTCTTCAGTGTCATGTTACTCTGCTTAGAGGATTTGTGAGACTTGCACATGAGAGGAAAGGTCTAAAACAGAGGGTCTCTCTGCAACTTTTCACAGTGTAACTTGGATAACTCAAGCTTTGGGAATAACTAGGAGTCTGAAATACTCTCATGAGTGGAAAGAACTCCATAAGCTCCATACCACCCTGGATCCATGATATCATCAGGTATTTGCAAGTATTAGAAACTCATGATGATGAAGTTTGACTACATGAGGAATGCTGTGTTCAATGAACTTCATGTTTCATTTTATTTCATCAGACCAAGAATCATGCAAGAATAAATATTATCATTTTCTGTTGACAAACAAACTAAATCCCATACAGTTTCAACAATTTGTCCAAGATTTCAATTCAGATCACTGTGATTTTTCCCAATATGTTAAAAATATGTTAACAATGCTTTTGACATAAGAACATGGACCAAATTCTTGTTGAACAAATGAGTGACAAAATGAATTAAATGCTTTGCCATTAGCTCAATATTTCCTACTCTACCCTGACTCTGAGATGTGGGTACTAAAAGGCATTGAAGTTTAGGGAACTTGTGACCCTAGCAGATTTGTCCCACTTTTACCCTGTTTCTTAGGAACAGTTGACAAACCAAAGCCCAGGTTGGAATCCTTCACTGAGCCTTGAGGATTTAGGATGGGCTCATTAATGCTTCTGTGGTTTAAAGACAGTCAATACTCTAGCCACTGCCTCTGATCAGTCTGCAGGAATAAAAGGAATGCAACTTTTTCCTGTGTTTGGCCAATGCACAGTATGTTGTGTGGGTAATTTCTGGTCTGGCCAGTAAAAACCTCCGGGAGCCTTCCTTTAGGTCTTTAATTATGAACTGTAGGGGACACCACAAAATAAATACTTAAAATGTCTAGACAACCAGTCATCAGAGTAGGATAATTAACTTCAAACATTCTAAATTGTTGGAGGAGTCGTTATTCACCTTCTGTAGTTCCTTTCTATGTCCTTCCTCAGCCAATATGTTTGTAGCAAAGAGGCTGGGGGACCTGCTGAAACCTTCTCCTGATACAGAACAGCCTATTTCTTCAGCTTTTAAATGACAAGTCACAAAATGACCAAACAGCACACAATAAAGGAACATAAACTGAGACCATTAGTTTTTCCAAGGAGGGAAAAATCTTGTGGATATTTAGTTACATTAAAACATTAAGCACTAAGCAGATTTGGAGAAGAAGTACCATTTTATTTATGTAGTGTATTTTATACATTTCAGTTTTAATGTTTGATCACTGAAAAAAATTAATCAAGTCATCCTGATTTTTGATAAGAATGCTAGGTTTGCCCCCTTACATGTATGCATAATTACACTGCTATTGAAGTGTTTTTTCCTTTACTTTTCCTTGCCACCCACAAGCTTCCTCAAGGAAGCAGTTTTAGCATAGAACTTACAGTAGCTTTTTTCAATTTGAATGCAAAGCATTCCATGAAAGACATACCGATTTCATAATACTTGCTGGAAATAGGTCTCGGCCTTCTGCCCTGGCTTTGCAGGGAGGCTGTGTGCAGCCTGGAGCTTTGCTGTTAATCAGGTCAAAAACTTGAGCTCAGACAGCCTTGCTTTGGGCAATGAGTAGATGTTAAAAGTTGGAGCCGCATGCGTGCAGAGCTGAGCTTGGCTCCACGGGAAGAGAAGCTGTTCAAAATGTCAAAATCTTCCGCCCCTATACTTTCACACATCATCTTTTTAGCAGGTAATCTTTTGTAAGACATCAAATAATTAATAAAATTATTGTTTGATTCCAATGTCATTTTCCTTTATATCAAAGAAATGCCACATGAACAGTTATTTAATGAAATTTGTATAATGTTACATTTATAATGACCATATTTAATTGCTTTGGCTCTAATTAAAGGTGATATCTGATTGCATGCATGCACTTTTAAAAACCATAATTGTCTTGTGCAAGCCACTGAATAGATTTAGGAATCTTCAATAACAAAATTACATTAATAGCATATGCTATTAAATATGATTGATGGCAAAATTGAACCCCTCTTGGTTCTCTACTACACAAAAGCACACCCAGCTTTTGAAGATGGTGCCTTGGTATCAACAAAAGAGCCAGGAAAAATAGGTGGTACTACTAAGACCTTCCTGCTCCAAAGAAAAGACTACATCCTTGTAAATGTATAGGTGTCTCTAGCATTTCAGTTCCGTGCTACATTGGTTGATGAAAACTTATTTGGCTAGTTCTGAATAGCAATCCTGTTCTCAGTGAGGGTTGGAAGAATGAAGGATATTTCAGGTTGGGCAGCAAGAGATGACTAGCCTACAGCCTCTATATGCAATGAGCACAGGCTATCAAAGAACTAATCGTTAGTACAAACAAGTATGGGACTGGTCAGCTGTGTATGTGCCCAAGATCTTCCTTGGTCCATGACTCCAACAGTTTTCATTAACCTAAAAACTCTGATCTCACAATAGGGCAAACACAAGAGGAAAGAAAGAAGAGAAATGCTGGATTCTAAGACCTACAAAGTAAGCCAAAAACAAAATAATAAGTTATAATAGAGGAGAAAACAGGAAAGGAGTGAATGCTTGAGGATGACTTTTAATTTTTATCACAATCCTTTATCACAATCACAATTAAAGCTGAAGGACGGTAAATAAATTTGATCTTTCAGATTCCAAGTCTCACGCTCTTTCAAATGTAGCACACATGTCAAAGCATCTATTTTACTTTGGATTTAATATGGTGTTGTTTCCTCCCCTACAGTTTGTGGGTCACAGAGGGAATGCCTTATTGAGAAGGACAACGGAGCTAAAACATGTTGGGGTAACCCTCCAGCAGACATTTGCCAATGGTCCGCAGAAGTCAAGGACATGCTTAGAGATTCTCACTCAGAATTTAGTAGAAGACTTAAAGTATGAAAATTAGACATAAAATTATTGAAAACAACACTAAAGTTCCTACTGTTGTCCAGTTTCTTTGTTGTTTTGCACATTGGTTCTGGTTGGGGGAAAAAAAAGCCAAGTCATCCTTTATGCCCTATCCCCGCTTACAGGATCACCACTCTTACTCCAAGTAAGTGATGGATGGCAGCAACAGCTACCTTTCAGTGCATGTAACTGTCCTCAACCAGGTCCTCATTAGCTTCTTAAAGAATTAAAAACTATTAATAGTCTCTTAGACACCTAAGAAACTGAGGCTCCAGGCAATTGACTAATATATACCAGGTTTCACAAGCTATGTCAAGAATCAGTATTTGAACTCAGGATTGGATGGTTTTGAAGCTCTTGCTTTTAACCAGAAGAATGTACAATCTTATAAGAAAAAAATGGCTAAAATGTCTTAAAAACTAACCTTTTTCTGCAGTGTGGCAGGTGAATGTGGATGGCCTTTACTCAGGGAACTTAGTTTGTTTGCCTGAAACAAGCCTGATAAATATTTATCGATACAAGCACTTTACTATTCATCAAACTAGGTTCTGAACTGAGACACAGATCTCAGTCACCATGAAAACAAGGCACAAGGCAGAGAATCATTTGGAAGTCAGGGTTCACTGTCCAGCTTAACCTCTCCTTACTTCTCAGGGAGAAAGGACTAGAATTATCTTCTTCCTGCCTCCACCAAAAGAGCATTAAAAGCGGGCCCTGGCTTAATGCTCATTTGTTAGAAGATTACATCTCAACCCTCTATCACACACAGACAGTGCCAAAGTAAACCAGAGAGAGACTAGATTTCTTGGTTAATGATGCCTCCAAATACTAGGCAGTAAAACTACATCATAGCTGGGCAGCTATGAGGAGGGTGAGAAAAACCTGACATGTGATCTCTTTTAAAGGAGCTCAGTTTTCTATTCTCAAAAGAGTTCTAAAGATTAATAAATATTTCATCCCACCAGAATCAAATAAATGTAAATTTTACAAGAAAAATGTCTTATGTATACAATTTGCAAAAATTTAAGAGAAATACGCGTTATGCAGCAATAAAAAGAAACAAACTGATACACACTGCAATATAAGTAAATATCTCAAATACACTGTGTGAAGTGAATGAAATCAAGCTCAAAAGTCTATATGTACTGTGTGATTTTTACCGACATGAGGCTCTAGAAACATCAAAAGTGTAAGGACGATAACAGTAGTTAAAAGTGGGCAGTGGAGTTTGTGAAGAGGATTATGGGACAACATCCTGGGTAATGGATGAGACTGGTATATTTTCACTGTGGTGGTGACTTTTAGAATACCTAGACTTGTAAATGTGAAAATCTGTAGAATCTGATTCTAGAAGTATTTTCTGTAGGTAAATTTTACTTTAACTTAAATGTGGAAAAACCAGCACAATCTCAATTTTATAAAAAAAATAAGAAAACATTCTACAAAATCATGTGTCAGAATTTTAGTAGCTGTGGTATCAGGTCATAAGTTAAGTGTTGCATGTTCTTTGATCTCCCTAAACTGTATGAAATGTTCTTTGATCTCCCTAAACTGTATGAAATCCACGCGAGTAATCATGTATCATCTTGTTTATAGAGGTTGGAAAAAGTGAAATTGTTCTTATATTCATTAACAAGGGAGAAAGAAAGATGTCCAGTTTTAAAGAGTGGAAAACAAAGTAGGAATCTTTATGCACCATGGGGAAATGTTTACATTGATGACATAGTGATAGTCTCAAAGGTATTATAATATGCATGTCTTTGTAGTTATTTATAGATATGTATATATTTATAGCGGAAAAAATGAAAATACTATCTGAACAAGGATATTTACTGGATTATATTTACTGGATTGTTTGCAGTAAAGAAAACTTTGAAAAAGTCTAAATATCTAATTATAAGATTAATTACATCATGCAATATCAATTCACTGTATGCTTTATATACGAAATATATGTATTTCATGTATATGTGTAAAGGAGATGATTTGATATGGAAAGATGTTAATGTCAAAGAAGCATATATATTATATATCTGTGCATACAGAAATCCTTTTACACATTTTTCAAATGTCAGTAGTTATTAATGAGTAACAGTCTTTCAATTCATCATATTCTATATTTTCCCAATATTTTAAAATGAAATAGATTGTCAAGTGTTCTATATTTTCTTCTATTCTTATGTCCTATTATGGGTTTTTTCTTTTCAATCTCTATTATATCATATTAATGGATTGTTCGTTGTATCTGTTTTTTTTCTTATTAAGGTGTTATATTCTGTTCTGTATTGTCTGATAAGGATATTTTTGCTACTTTCTTTTACTTAATATTTGTATGAAGTTTTTTCATTGCTTGATTTTTAACATTTCCATGTCATTTTATTTTAAGTTGTTTTTTCTAATTCAGTTTGATGATTACTATCTTTTAACAGATGAGGTTAATCTCTCATGATTAACCCAAAAAATTGAAGTATTTTTTTCCCAGTTAACTTGAAATTTCTCAGTCACTTAGATTTTTACTGGTTCTCCTATGATAGGCATCTACATGCAACACTCACGTTTTCTAACAAAATTCAAAGTCTTCAGCTCTATTTCATCTGTTGAAGCCAAAGGTCTTCTTTATATACAAGTACATTTTTCTGACTTCTTTTCCACTGCCCTTTGGTATTTAATTCCTCTTTTTAAAGCATGAACTACTGTATTAGAATATAGATCTTTAACAATATTGATCAACATTTTTAAAACAAATTTTTGAGATTTTTTGGGTTATTTTTACTCATTTTTGCTAGCCTTGTATTCTAGGTGAAGTATATATCCTTTGGTAGTTCTTTCAGCAAGGACTTGCCAAAACTCTACGTCTAGAAATATTTAGTTTTATTTTCACTACAGGTAATTTAACTGGATATAAAACCCTGAGCACTTACTGTTTTCTTTAGCACTCTGAAAATGTCACTGTGATTTGTCTGGGAGGAGCCTCGTTTTTATTAGCTGCTTTCTTCCCATTTCAAGGGGAATGCTAACTGAGGGCTTCTTCCAAATTTAGAAAACTTTCAATCATTACATTTTCATGCATCTTTGGTATATACATTCATCTCCCCTCCTTTTAGAATTATTTATCAAATCTTCTATAACTTCTTAGTTTATTAGATTAATTATTTTGTGATTCTCATTTCTTTGCTTTGAGCAGTCTTTGTAGTGCATGCTTCAACTCTACCTTAAGAGTTTTTTAAATAATTGTTTCCAGTCAAAGATTATTCTACGGGGATTTATTTTCTGAATTTCTAAATATTTCCTTCATATATCTTATTTTCTTATATTTTCTGTTTACTTACTGTAATTATGAAACTTTCTGTTTCATAATTATATTTTATTTGTTATATAGATGATATGTATTTCTTTTTTTATGGTTCAAATAATTATTTGATAATTATTTAATTATTTGTATAATTATTTTTAGTCGCTTTCATGTATCTCTATTTTTTAAAAATTTCACTTTGAAAAAGTGTGAAATTTTACCACAGATTGAGTTAGTAACTTTCTGACCATGCTTGGGATTTTAGTGTGCATGTTTACTTTGAATACCAATCTCTTGTTTTAGTATTTGTGTTTATGTTCATCTTTGATTCTCCGTTAAGTAGTTTTCCTTCTCTCTGTCTGGGTCCCAAGAACCCTGAGAGCCCAGCTCAGATTTTACAGTCACCACTGAGGGTAGTGCTCTTCCAGTAATCTGTGATGAGAGAGCAGCTTGTTTCCCGGTGTTTAAAGACTGATGCTTTTTGTAATTTAATAAGAATGAATTGCTAATTAAATGACAATCTTTTTGTACACCTTGGCAATAGAAACTTGTGAAACTGATTTGGTTCTCAACTTCATATGAAAATCTTTACTGAAGTCAAAATTAACAATTAATTTTTTTTTTTTGGATGGAGGGTATGGGGACCAAACTCACAATCTTGCACTTGCCAGGCAGGTGCTTATACCGCTGAGCTAAAACCTCAGCCCTAAAATTAATAATTAATACCTCCTAAGCCACAGCCTACAACCCTGCTCCTGTGTTTCTGTTCTCTTTCTCATCTATGCATATGGGAATCTTGTTAGGGGAAATGGTTATATCTTTTGCATTTTCTCAACATTTATCTAGTGGATGTTAAATCCCAAACCCTAAAGGGAACCTATGTGACTTGTTAAATAAAGACAAGATTTTTTTCCCTTCAAGGAACTTAATTAGGGTGTGAGACTTACAATAACAATACATAATAGAATAACAAAGAACACTGAAGTAAATTATATAAAGGATCAAAAGAAAGAACATCAGTTACATAAATATTTTCAACAACAGATGCTTATGTACACTGATTGCTTGTGTACCAACCTTTTTCTCTACTAACCAAGGTTAAATGCAGCCCACATTCAAATAAATGTTAAACTAAAGTAGAATAGATTATTAGAGATTTTCTCTAAATAACTAGATAAACCAAAAATTATTTCCAATCAGTCTCAAAAGTCCTAGCTAACCTTTTTTCTGAATGCCAGTCAAGCAGTTATCAAATTTGAAAAAATGATCCTTAGGGTAGTGTGTTCATTAAATGTGTAAGTTTGTCAGAGCACCATCGCAGTAAGGACTTTCTTACAGCCAAGTGGTGAGAAAAAGTACCTTCGGAATAGTGAGTCACTGACAACATATAAAGTGAAAATTGTGCATGTTCTCAAATCTTTACACGTTTCTCTGACTGATCATTGGTTCCTGAGAGCGCTGGAGATTTGTGTGAAGCATGCCTGCAGGCTACATATGTTAAAAGTTAACAGGAAAATGTGTACCAGAAATCAAATGTAAGATCCTCTAGATCAGCTGTTCCATGTGCCTGCTTAGCGAGCCAAATTGTTAGTGGTTTCCTTACAACTAAAAGGTAGAACAGCAACCAAGTGTTTGTGTGGAGAAATACCAGCAGAGCTGACCCTCTCTGAAGTTGATTGTGAGAATCATTACCTTTACAGAGTTGTTTGAATTTCTTCTACTATTTTAGAAAATGTACAGGAAGCTACAAAAAAAAAAAAAAGAGAGAGAATCTCTATCTACTAGGGCAGAAATGTAATTTCAGTCAAGTATTTCTTAGCAATTTTTGTTATTCACTTGTTAATTTTTTGCCGTACTAAAGATTCAACCAAGGGCCTTACACTGAGCTATAATCCAAGACCTTTTAACTATTTGTTTGTGTCACTAAATTGTCCAGGCTAGCTTCAAATTTGCAACCCTCCAGCAACAGCCTCTCCAGTATCTGGGATTACAGGTATGAAACATCATGTCCGGTCATTCCAAATATTTTTTATAACAAAAATAGAACTCCAAATCCCAGTCAATAGTTGATCCTGAGCAGACTTCACTACATTGGAAAGCAGGCAAAGCCTTTTAAAATTAGAGGTAGGTTATTCTGTATCTCAGGAATTTATTACTCAATAGACATCCTAGAAAAATACATTGGCACAGAAGTAGGTACAAGATTTTTGTTGTCACATGGCTTGTAACAGACAAAAAGTGGACAAAAAGCTGTACTTATCCACACACAAGAATAGTTAAATAAGCCAGAATACATGCATGACAGTTAAATATAATGCAGGGAAAAGGGTTTGTCCACAGTGTGTGTTTTTTAACACATGAGGCCAAGAAAAGGAAGACAAATACAAATTTCAAAATGATATATACAGATGGTCATTCTGCCATATATATATACACATATATGTGAATGTTTATGAATATATGTGTGTGTATATATATGTACACACATTGCATACATACATAAAAGCATTGACTCTAATGAACTGATTGGCTAGTGTGATTGTGGGGGCTGATAAGCGCAATGCGTTGAGGGTAGACCAACAATCAAGAAATTCTTAGGCAGGAGCTGACCCTGCAGATCTTAGAGAGATTCTCTTATTTCTTAGGGACATTTAAGTTTTGTTAATTAGATATTTCAACTAATTTTTTTAGGCCCACTCAGATCATTGAGCAGCATCTCTTTTACACTAAAAGATAATAGGTGTGAGCACATTACAACACACCTTAACAGCAGACTGATGTTTAGCTTGGCTAAGTTGTTGCATAAAAATGACCATCACAGCTGCTTTCCTTTTCATGTTTCTTTCCCCCATTGGGATATAAGTTTCATGCAGAAAGAGGACTGGTTCATCATGCTCTATTTTGTCCCTAGGACTTCACTGAATAAGAAAGTCAGTGACAATTTTTCTCCAGGTGATTCCAAAACCAGAAATGGCACCTTGAGGTGGCCACAAGGTGGCATCTGCTTGAGAGCTCCTGGGCAGCTGCTTACTCCCCCCTAATTCACAGGAAGCAAAAATTTAGTCCTTGCAGTCTTTAGGCAGTTCTCAGTAACACTCACCTGCTGCCACCTAGGCCCTTCCACCCTCAGTGACATGGGGCAAAGCTGTTCCTTGCCCCCTGGCTTTGGACCCTCAGCCTCACCCAAGAGGTTACCCCAAGATGAAGTCAACAAGTCTACCATGGTGGAGCTCTGGAGACAGGTTTTCAAAAACCAGGCCACAGATCAAGGATCATGCAAGGAGTGGAAATTTGTGAAGCTGCTTCTAAGATAGAGTCAAGGCCAGCTGCTCTTTCCAACCATGGCATGGAGGAGCCTTGGGAACCTGTGGACTGAGTGCTCGTCTGTCCTCCACAGGGGCAAGTGGCATCACTGAGCCCCAGTGAACACCTTCTTCCCAGTGTAAGGGAGTCAAGAGAAGAAACTCCTGAGGCAGGAATGAACATCTTTATCACTTGTAATGCATTCACACTATTAGAATGAGACCAATAAGAACAGGAGTCTTACTGAATATTCTATCACAGCTAGAACAGTGGTTGGACATGATAGGCATTGAAGTGATAGTTGAAGAAGGGAGGAAGGAAGGAAGGAAGGAAGGAAGGAAGGAAGGAAGGAAGGAAGGAAGGAAGGAAGGGAAAATCCATTGCTAGTCATTGAAACAGCTCAGAGCCTTAGAGGCCCCTGAAATCTGTCTGTGAGAGACTGGAGGGGCTAATAAGCAGACTGCTTTAGATCCCCACACATGGGATTTTTTTCCCTCTCTGTTGCTTGAGCAAACTGTTGTTATAGGGCACAAGAATCACGAAAAATTAGCTTAGTGGATTTTAAACTGGGTTTTGTTGTCATCTTTTTCATTTTCACCCCAGAGGTCAGAGATGAACCAGCCACACTGACTCAGAGTAGGGAAAAGAAGCAAAGTACACAGAAAAGAGAAGCGAGTGAGCGTCCTGGGTTCTGGGCCCAGTTCTGCACTGGTGATTCTTGTGCAGACTTTTCCACACATCTGCACGTCCGTTCACATGTCATTCACATCTTCAAAATCAGAGAGATAAAGAAAATTCAGGGCCGGGGGTTTAGCTCAGAGGCCTAAGTGCCTGCCAGGCAAGTGAAAGGTCATGAGTTCAATTTCCAGTACGAAAGAAAGAAAGAAAGAAAGAAAGAAAGAAAGAAAGAAAGAAAGAAAGAAAGAAAGAAAGAAAGAAAATTCATTTTTGTGGTTTAGTCTCAAATGCCCACCCAAAGGCTCCTGTGTTCAGTGGTAGAACTTTCAGAAGGTGACTGGAACATGCGGTGATGGATTCATCAGTGGACTGACCCACCGACGAACTCGCAGTTGAATGTGCCATTAGGAGGCAGGGCCTGGTTGAAGGCGGTGGACTGATGAACATGTGTCCTTCCTCTCTTTCTCTGGTTCTCTTCCTGCTCTCTCTGCGTTCTGTCCCCTGAATTGAGCAGATTTCCTCCACTGTGCCCTTTATGTAGTGATGCTTGTACCACAAGACAAAATAAATCTGTCCTCATTTAAGATGAACATGTCAGATATTTTGTCCCAACAACAGAAATCTGACTGATGTATCAGTTGAATGCTAGCTTTGTTTTTAAGTCATACAGTGATCTGAGGATCCTCAACATATAAAACGTACAGAAGTAAATGTTAATTAGTATCTGCATGGTATAAATAGCATTTACTTGTACAAAGACAAGTTGTATGCCTTGATATAAACTAAATACCGAAATCAAGATAATCAAAGAGAAAGGCATATTGATTATCATCTATTTTTATTATTACCTATTTTATTATTATATATTATTATTATTATTATTATTATTGCAAAGTAAGGAAAATTTCAGAGGCAACCACTTGCAAATAGTCATGCTCATTCTATAACCTCAAAATCTTCAATTTAACCAAAATGGCAGATTAAGCCTTATTTCCAGTCTTCAAAGAAATGAGTTAACCTGGGAACACAATTTAACATGTTTGGAGTCACCAGCAAACTAAAATATATTTTATTAACCACGAGCAGTTTAATTTTTAAAAAATTCTAACAATATGGTGACAAATATCCAAAAGAATATTGTCAGATTTCCAGAAACATCTCCACATAAATAATCTGAACATTACTAGAGGATTTCTAAAAGTCCTCACTCTAAATATCTCTAAGGCTGATTGTGTGTGCTTTGAACACGTACTATGTTCTAATCCCCAAAGACAGCATGGTTACCTCCCCCTTTTTGCTGGGTACTGGGTGTGGAACCAGGGCCTTGCACGGCTTAGGCAAGTGCATTAGAGTGAGCCACATCCCACGTCCCAGAGTCCTCTGTATATGGAGCTTAACCCCAAAGACATTGTTCAGTGAGTTAATTGTAAGGCAAAAAGGGTCTTTCACATATCATTTCATTTCATTTCCCAAAATAAAGCTGTGATGCCTACACTGTTATTTCTTTGCTTTAAGAATGGGGGAACTGAGACTTAGAAAAAATTTCCAACTTTTTCAAACTAGTCCACTCCACACCCAGATTCATTCTGGTTTTCTGGTTCGTGACAATTTGGCAGCATTTTCTGAGTTTGCCCCAACCAGAGCTCAGAGCGGAATGGCTGTAGCTCCGCAAGCAGGAGGAAGATGGGGTGGCACTCATGTGGGTCCCTGCTCCTCTGCTTTGCTCAGACAGTGCTGCCCTCCTGCCAGTCCCCACAGCCAGCCTGCTGCACCCCACCCGCTGCTGGCATGGGTGCCAGGCTTTCTCGTCAGGGAAGAAAAAGCCTCCCATTAGCAGGAGGCTGCGCTCACAACGTCCCTGGGACAAGAAGCATCTGTTGCTGCTCCCATTGTTCCAGCCGAGAGCACACTAATTGTCCTCTCCCAAGTTGGACTGCAGTCTCTTGCCAGAGGGAAATTATGGGCCCTTTTTTCAGCAGGCGCTGTCCTTCCCACAGCTGTCAGCTGAGCGGGCGGCAGGAGGAGCAGGCTGATTTGGGGGGTGGGGGGAGAAGCCCATCTTGCATCCTGATCCAGAAAGTGAAGGAAAGTTAGCAGAGCCCTGTGAGAAAGCCAGAACCACCGTCAGCCACCACCCATGCATCACAGGCGCTGCGGCCACAGCTTTTCTTGATGTTCCAGAGGATTTCATGGCCTTCATGATGGCTTGGACTCCTGTTGGATCACTCAGGAACCCTAGCAGGGCCAGCATTTTGGAGTAAAAAAATAGTAGAATGGGCTTGGCAATCGGGCTAAGTGAAGTTCACATCCAGTTTTGCCACTCATTAGCTTTGACCTTGAGCAAATCATTATTCCTCTTCCACAGAGGGCAAATGAGAGGAATTTGGAAGCCAGTATACTACTATAAAATCTCTAGCAGAAATTTCAGCACACAGGAAGTATTCATTAGGTGTGCCTCATTTTATTATTAGTGGTAACACTATTATTACTAAGCTTCTAAGTGTTAGATCACAGAGGTGGAGACAAAAATGAGAGAAGAGACCAGTATCATGGGTCACGTATTGAAAGAAAAAGAAAGAAAGAAAGAAAGAAAGAAAGAAAGAAAGAAAGAAAGAAAGAAAGAAAGGAAGGAAGGAAGGAAGGAAGGAAGGAAGGAAGAAAGAAAGAAAGAAAGAAAGAAAGAAAGAAAGAAAGAAAGAAAGATCTATTTTGTTACTATGAATTCAGCTATTCTAGGCAGTCAGACAAGATGGATGTCCTAAAGTGGAACTGGAAACAGAAGTAAGGGGTTGAAAGAAGTTGTTGGATGTGTTGGCAAAATGCTGTTGGAAGGTTGGGGTCTCAGGCTTCTTGTGGCTCTCAGGCTATTGCTTCTGTATGGAACTCTCCAGACCCCTGCAATGCAAGACCAGACCATAGGAAGAGCATGGGAGGGAATGATTCCTGTGTTCAAAGCTTCCCTCTCCTGTCTCATCCTCCTTACCTGTAGCATAAGGGTAGTGGTTGCTCGTGTACTTTCAGCACTACAGTGCTCCAGGAATGGGCGGAGCACAGATCAGTGCAAGTCTTCGGAATTGAAATGAACAATGCTACCCATCATAATTTGCCTTGCCACGAAGACCACAGGATCTCAGGTACTGTTCATTTTCCCAATGTGAAGATTCCTGTCCTACATTTATACATTTTGCCTCCCCACATATTCCATTTCTAAAAAGCATCATACTCTAAATCAGAGAAAGGAGATATCTATGTGTTGTCATTCTGGAAGCCTTTTAAATCTGACTCCCAAATATCCCATGATCAAGTTTAAAAGACAAGTACCTCAAAAGAAGACCACATAGATGTAAATTAATCACATATACAAATGAATTGATGTCTAGTCACATGATTGCATAGCATATTCAAAGCCTTTTGGAATTCATTTATGCTGCCTTACCAATGGCCAGAAGGGAAAAGGAGACCTTAGCAGAAGTCAAATAATCAGCAAATACTTCTTCAGTTCCTGCCTTTTGTCAGGAACTACACTAGGTACTGGTAACAGAATGAACAGCAAAACACAATAATGTTGTTTCACGCATCATTGAGCTTCAAGTCTAGTAGGGAAAACAGAAATCATTCAAAAACTCACACAAATAGATAATTACAGACTGCAGTGAGTACTATGGAGGTAAAGTGTGGGATGTTGCAAAAGTACCATCAAAGGCCACAGGCAGGTCTGAGACTGAGGATGGGTCAGGCTTCCCTAAGGAAGGGGCATTTGGTGTGAGGTCTAAAAAAATTTAATGCAGAGAGGTAGAACTGAATTCTAGAATTTAGAGGGCTCTGTATAGAGAGGAGTCTGGATAAGGGCCCAGAGATAACAGGCAGCAAATAATGCTTCATTCAAGGATCCGAAAGTACCCAGGGCCATGGTTTGGACATGGCTTGAGTGTGTTTCCTAAACTTCATGTGCCATGGGCTTTCTCCCTAGTGTGCCAATGTTGAGGGGGTGAAACCTTGACAAGGTGATGGCTACTGGAATGATATTAGAGCCTTGAGAATGTTATGCTTAGAGTGATTAGTGTGCTTTCAAAGGATTTGTGTTAGGTCTTTTGGGAGTGAGTTGCTACAAAGCAAGTCCCCTCCTTTTGCTTGGTCTCTTCTGATTCAGTCTTTTCCATTTCCTCCTGTCCACCATGTTGTAACTCAACCAGTGGAGTCCTCACACTGCTGGCTTCATGGCTGCAAATCTCCCAAACTGTGAGCTAAATAATCAGTTTTTTTTTAAACTTATAAATACCAAACTCCAAGTATTTTATTATAGCATCAGCAAAAGAACTAATTCAGCCAATGTGGTCAGAAATCAGAAACTTGAGTGAAATCATTCACAATAGAATTGACAAGTAACAGTGGAAGGATGGCATCCTTTGCCCTGATGATCTGAAACATAAGACCTCTGGCTAGGGTTGGGATGCAGTACTTTACTGGAATATATAAGCCCAGTGTGGCAAGGGTGGCATGCAAGGCAGATGTGAGACTCTGCAGTTCCAGGTGATAGTGCAATGACACCTCTTGGGGTAATATGTCACAAAGGGGCAGAGTGGGCTGTCCCAGGCTGCAAGGGGTACTGCATACTGGGATGGTATTGTAATCCAAATATTGGATATTATAATCCAAATACTATGTATTGGAATCCAAATATTGTAATCCCTTTTCCAGTCCTCCTCAGAATCTAGAAAGTTATGTTTGTAATTCCACTGAAATGTTATTGGAATCCCAGTAAGTTAATTCCAATCTACTACCTCCACTGCAATCCTTGACAACAGTAAAGACACTAAGACATATTTAAAGTTATGGGCAGCCAAGGGGTCCTCAATCCAACCCAAGTGAGAATATATGGTCAATGTCTCTGATCTAAGGTCTCTCGCAGAATTTATTATCTCATGAGAAGGAAGCGGTTCAAGGATGAGTGACAGCGAGGATGGCAGGAATTATGTGAGCAAGATGAGCTGAGCTAGTCAAGTGGAGAGCAAGTACCTCAGCAATATACAGGGGAAAAGATATGCAGAAGGACCAGTCTGCGTAACTCGATTGGGATAGCATATGAATGAATTTAGGAGGCTGTTGCTTCAGTTTCTCATATGTAAACTTTTGTACCCTGGGAAATCATAGCCTCTTATGTTGAGGCTCATACCCAACTAATATTTCTGGAGCTTATGGCTCTGCCATCCTACTACATTCAACTATTTAACAGGGAACATGATGTGAGGAAACAGGAAATTGTCAGCTGGCCTTAACGATTACATATCAGTACCTTAGCTAGCCTTATTTGCATTACTTAGAGCCAGTTGGAGGGATAAGGAAATAACATAGCCAACTCTGATCATATCAGTACATGGAGACAGCATTCAGTTTAAACAATGCGAAAGTAATAGTTCTGCATTCCAAGAGAGCCGTACACTTGGTCTTCTTTGGACAGTCCCTGGTCAACAGAAAAGAGGGGAATTTGTCTGCCCAGCTCTATTTCTGCTTTCCCCTGTTCAAGACTCAGGTTTCCAGGTCACATCATCTGGCTCCTCTGTGACTAGCGAGCCATCCCCTGCCCCTGGATACAATAGTCATGCCACTCTGCTAGAAGAGGGCGACCTCATACACCAAGCACAGATCAAGAGCAAGCAGGCAGTGGAGGACACTGGGAGAATCTTGCAGACTACTTGGCAGTGCCCATTCACCTGGACTGATTGCTGTAGTGGATGCAGCTGGTGTTTATGCTCATCTGATTGTCCTTCATCCCATACAAATAAATCATAGTCCCCATCTTGCCACCTCCATCTGTCATATCTATGCAAAACCTTTGGCAGATTCTAGCCAATGAAATACAGGCAGAAGAAATGAATCTACCACATGCAAACCAGGCCGGAAAACCTCCTGCAGTCCCTTCTACCTTTTTCTATCCTACAGCTGGGTGACCAGAAGCCAAGTCCTGCAAATGACAGCTGTAAACTGGAAGAGCCTCAAAGTAGAGGAAACCTGGGTCCCCAAGTCAACACAGGAGGACAGTCTTTCTAGAGAGCCATGCCATTAGCAACAAACCCTCACTGGACTTCGAATGAGAAAAAGAAAACTTAGATTGTTTTAAGATCATGAGATCAGGCCTTACTTGCAAAGAGAAAAACATTACTGTACCCTGCTAGACACTGAGCCCAAGCTAGGCTACAGGTACTGTGATAAATGATCCCTGTTAACTTCATGACAGCACTAAAAATGGAATTGCTATCTCCACTTTACAACTGACTAAACTGGGATTTAGAAAGTTGCTCCTCAGTCAAGTCACACAGCAGGTAAATGCACAGCCAAAATATAAGCCAGTCCTGTCTTTCTCTTTCCAACAAATTATGCCAGCTGTGGATGGCACGGTGAGCAAGGTATATGCACGACAAGGGCCCACTCTGGCTGATTCTGAGTCAGAATATCCATCCAGGAGTTCAGACACTGGCTTTATCATTGTTCCTACTCCAGGGAAAAAACTAGAGCCACCTGCCAAGGAAAGAAGGTGATGGGAAGGACTTGGTCACCCAGTCTCCCCCCTCCCAGCCTGTGGGCTTCATGGACAGAGGCTTACACATAATTAGCAACCAAAGGAGCCAAGTAAAGAGAGAAAAAAAACACCATTTAACCACAGTCAATGAAATTAGATAAAAATTATCTGCTAGCATTTATGAAAAGATCTAATGCTGCCCTCTACAATAAAGGCTCTATATGGCTTACAAGATACAGTAAAATTAATTTTATATTGGGCTGCCAGGTGCTGTTAGACTAGCGTGTTTATATAAACAGTCCCAGAGCTTCAAACATGGAGCTGTAAAGGCCGAGTCTCCGCTAGACGCATGGTGAAGACAAGCTCGGGTCCTTGCAAGATCCCCGAGGCACAGTCCCAGTCAGCTTTACGGTCTCCTTCCCTGTTGGTGTTTTTCCCTAAACAGCCCGCCTGACAACACCCGGCACAGTTAGGGACACAAACAGAATGTTCTGTGTCTGTGGTTTTGCTCTGAGAGTATGAAGGGGAATTGGACGTGGTTGGCCTTACCTTAAAAAGTAGGTGGGGATCATTCCTATCTACAGCCAGCCCTCTGCATTGGTGGGTTCCTTATCCTCAGGTTCAACCAACTGCTGATTGAAGCCACTGACCCTATCATTTGGAAAAGTGAGGCAGACAGTGATGAGTTCAAGGCCTGTGTTGTATAGTTAGATCCTGTCAAAAAATACTTTTTTCAGAAAGTTCTAAAAAACAAAACTCACTTCTGCCCTGCATCACACTGAATGCCTGTGAATAAGTGAGGGTGGGAGTGATCGGCTGTACTTCCCACATCCAGGGCTCTCAGTCTCTCCAGCACTTGTGGCTAGCACATTGTCCAGATATCTGTCCAGTGTGTGTGCCAAGCAGTTGGGCCTATGGTGACTGTCTTTCAGTGAACATGCACATTTTTCTTGCCATCGTTCCCTAATTAGTATAGTCTAAGAACTATTTATACCATCTGTATGGTGTTAGATGTTATAAGCAACCTAGAGATGATTTAAAGTATAGCAGAGGTCATATGCAAATGTCAGACCACATTATATATTAACTTGAGCACCTGCAGACTTTAGTATTTGAGAGGGTCCTGGAACTCCTGCCTCAAGGATATGTCAAGAGGATTTCAGAAATACTCTGGATAAAAGGCCAGGCTCACTAAAAGGAAGACAGAAATCAGCTCATGCTTGGATTAACTATAAGAAGCCAAAATACTGTGTTAAGAACTGGCTCCCCCTCCACTGAAGAAACTGTAGATGCTATGGTTTGGATCTACAATGGCTTGCAAAGGACCATGTGTTTAGAAGGTAAGTGGATCATGGGGTTACTGCACCCACTGGTGGATTAACCCACTGGTGAGTTCAGAGGCTGTGTGTGCTGTTTGGAGGTACAGTGTGGTCAGAAGAGGTGGGTCACTGGGGTTGTGACCTGGAAGGGTTTATCTCCCTTTCTTGCTCCATCCCTCCCTCTCTGTCTCCCAGCTGCCATGATGTGAGCTGCTTTCCTCTGCCCAGGTCCTTCCACCATGCCCTTGCCACCTTGGAACCAGTCCACCTACTGGATCCCCCCAAAACCATGAGCTATAATAAGCTTCCCCTCTTTTAATTTCTGAGTATCAGGTATTGGGTCTCAGTGATAAGAACAGGACTATGACAGTGCAGTTGTACATGACATGTCCCTGTCTGTTTGCATCTTAGTCATGAAATGTCACCCATGGAATCTGAGCAGAAGTCATAAGGACTCTTTCAGACCAAGAAGCTGAGAAGCAGGAGTGGCTGTGCCATGTGTTAGAGCTATATGCCTCAGGGTCGCCTTGGTGTAGGGAGGTGGGACCTAGCAGTAGATATTTGGGTCACAGAGCAGAGCTCTCCTGAAGCAATGCAAGTCTCTCTTCAGCATGTGAGTTCTCACTCTCTCAGGACTGAGTCAGTTTTCTCGGGAGCAGAGTGTTATGAAACAAGCTCTCCCCTGTTCTCTCCCTTCTACATGCCCCTACTTGTCCTCTTGCTTTCTGTCACACGTTGAGGGCCCACATGGCACCTAGACAAAGCAGAACACCCACCCATGCTGCATTCTTGGAGTCCCAAGCCTTGGGGACCAGAAAATGAAGTAAATCTCTACTTTTTTGTGAATCGCACCATCTCAGCTATTCTGTAAAAGCAACAGAAAATGGACTAAGACAGGTGATCTCCTTGAAAATGAGGGGATCTAAGAGGAAGTCAAGGAACTCTGTCTCCTGTCTCCTTCACCTGCCCATGTCCTAAGGAAGAGATTACATATGGACTGGACCCAAACCAAAAGGCCAGGCTTCCTAAGTGAGCCTGAAGGGCAGAGGAGAGCGAATGTGCATCAGGCAGTGGGTGGCCTATGTGCCTGCCATGCCCACCAGATTGTGAAAGGGACCTTAATCCATTGCTCCAGCTCCCTCACACCCCAGGCAGGCTGAGGGCCAGGCAGACTTCCAACATTAAAACCAGCAAATGTGCTCTGGGTCCCGATACCCCCACCCTTTTCCTCCCTCCAAGAGGATTCTGGTGCCAGCACCATATGTTGAAAGGACCCAAGTACAATCCTATTACCATTGCAGGAGGCATTAAATAATTACATTAATTTACCTAAATATGGAAAAAAAATCTTTACAAATCAGGGACACTTGGCAGGTTTTCCGGCTGCACATTTTCTGCTTGGCAAGGCACACTGTCCTGTTGGGTTCCTATTGCTACTTAAGAGTGTTTCCTTTAATTGTGGGGCACATGGCTTCTCTTGTTCTGTTTAATTTTCTCAAAGCTGGTTCCACATTCTGGCTACAAACATATTATAGGGAAAAAATGCCCACAAAAAGTATGGATTGTGCTTGAGTGTCCCCTAAGGGAAAATGCATAAAAATAGTAATTTCTTATATATGAAACCTTCCATGAGGCAGTCTTTCACTAGATTGCTTTGAAAAAAAAAGGCTACAAGAGTGGAAAAAATAAAAAAGCAGCACAGGCATAAGACAGAAGAGAATAACATTGTAGAAAAGGTATTCTGTGATACAGTAGAAGATGGACCATTTGAGGTCCACATGCATGTCAATAATGAAAGACTTTCCCTTGGTGGACTTTTATTCAAAAAGTCCATCACAGAAAAGTCTATTTTTTTCACTGTCCACACTTGCTATTAACAGTCTTTGGTCAACCTTTTCATAGTCATTGCTTTCTATGTCTAAATCACGGACGTCTATGAACAGCTACAGAATTCCAGGGCAGAAGTATGAATGATGTACACTCTCTACCAACCTCCCTGACTAAGAAAGACAGGGAGTGACCAGCACCCACAACATCCAACTTCTGAGGCTGCAAAAGAGAACCTCTTGGCCCGAAGAGGTCCTTTTGACCCAGGAAATGCTGAATTCCCTTCCTTGAGATGAGGCCTTCTAGAAGGAACTTCCCAAGTGTTCTATGAAGGACCAGGCTTTCTTCCTCTGTTTCTAGTCCATTGCAAACTGTTATGGTTTCGCTAAAAAAGGTCCACCAAAGGTCTTGTGCTTTCATAGGCACAGCTTTTGGAAGGTGACTGAATCATGGCAGCAGTATGGCTGACTTGCTGTGAAGAGATGAGGTTGGGTTGGAACAAGCCAGTCACAAGAGGTGTAGCAGGCAAGGGTATATATCCCTCCCTGGTCCTCCCTTCTTCCTCTTTGCTTCCTGGCTACTATGACATTAGCAGATTTTCCTCAAGATGTCTGCCTGCCATCCTACTTCTGGCTTGGAGCCAGCCAAATATGGATTGAAATCTCTGAGGACTATGAACCTAAATAAACCTCTTCTTTAATTTGTTTTGTCTGGGGTTTTGCATCCTAGTGACAGAAAAGAGGCTAAAACACTTTTCACCACTTGGATATCACAATAGGGTCAGACTGCTAGAAAAATGTCTAGAAACTGCTAGAAGAATGTCTAGAAACTGTTAATTTCTAGCCTTGCTTCCTCCTGGACTGGGAACCACAGCAAAAAATACCAAGCCACTCTGACTCTAAACACAAAACAAGGAGACATCGCTAAAATGACCAGGAAGATTGCCCAGGGACTTGCAGATAGCAGTAGTCACTGCCTTTATCCAGGCAGAGATTTAAAAGGATGTGTTTACAGTTTGGTACCCTAAGTTTGCAGGAGGACCATCTGGCCTGGAAGTAAGATTGGCTACCAATCCTCAGCCACAGTCACTGAGGATGAAGAGGTCAGGACTCAGAGATGACCAGGATCACTCTAAAAGCCTAAATGCTCATTCCAAAAGAGATATATGGTCTCTTTTAAAAAGCTCATAATATATGGTTGAGATGATTGTGAAAAGATATCAGAAGAAGCAGATAATCATGATTTTTTTTTCAGGAGGGAGTCCCTTTGTGTTCTCCAGGAGGGTCTTGGACTTCTGAACCCATGAGATTTTCCTGTGTCAACTTCCTGAGTGCTAAGTGTGTGTCACTATACCCATCTCTAAATTTTTATTTTCAATCTTGAGTTATTTCTTACTTCCCTACGCAGAAGTGATCTAGACCCCTTCCCACAAAGGATGTGCAAGTCTGAAACTGGAGTCTGTTAGGGCATCAGTACTAAAATTAGACATTATGAAACTTAATTTTCCTGACTCCACCCTGTGTCTGCTCATCTCCAACCCATTATGTACACTATGACTTGTCTTTTCTTCCCTGATGCTTTGTGTTAGCTTGATGTCATAACTTCTACAATCTTGCAGCATCAGCATCACTGCCCATAAGCTTATCAAAAATGCAGAATTTCAGGCCCTGCCCCTATTTCCTCAGATTCCACAAGGTATGCACATCTTTGGGGATTTTTCTCCACATTCAAGCCTGAGACACACTGCTCTAAGACGCCGTTAACAGTCACATGTCAAAAGCACAACTCTGCCTTCTCACACGTGGGAGGTGATACACTTTCACTCAAGCAGGATGTAGAAGGAAGTTGAATGACAGAAAATCAATAAGGTGAAGCAACAAGGCTAGCAAGTCAGGAATTCACCACTACTTTCAGACCTGAGGACAGGGAAAAGCAAGCATTAGAATCCTAGAAGCTGTAGGAGAGAGATCTCTGACAAGAGCAGTAGCCTGTGAGGAAAGGATAGGCAAACCCAGCAAAAGTAGCTCCCCCAGTCTTTGTCTTCTTTTTCCCTCTATATGCTGCTACATGTTATGGGTTGGAAGGTGTCCCTTATTTGAAAATGCTAACTGCCAGTAACTCAGAATGGGTCTTTATTTGGGAACAGAGTCACTGCAGAGGTAGTTAGCTAAGATAAATGGAAGCAGGACAGGTTCTTTCTCTGTTATGCAGATGTCTTTATAGAGAGAAGAAGACAGAGAGACAGATGCTCACAAAGAAATGACAGCCACAAAGGACAGAAGCAATGATATTCGTACAAGCGAAGGATTGTTGGCCACCACTCAAAGATGGAAGAGTCAAGGAAGGTCTGTCCTTTAGGTTTCAGAGGGAGTGTGGTCCTGTCATCTTGACTTTGGAGTTCTAGTCTTCAGAAAATAAAACTCTTGTTTTAAGCCACTCAGTTTGTGGTTCCGTGTCTTGGCAGCCCGAGAGAACTCACTCAGGCTCCCATTGGCTAAATATGGTCAGACATTAGAGGAAAAACAGCCTTGCTGAAGTCATTCATGGAAAATGGAGATCAAATGTTAATCAGCAAATGGGAAGTATCTGGGAAACAGGCACTATAAGAATAGATTGATAGCAGGACATTAGGTTAGCAAAATAAATACCTTTTTGAGTTACCAAACCTGGCTGGTCTCTTCCCTGATTATATGAAAAAAATATCAGTCTGCTTTCTGCAGTATGTAAGTAGGAGTCAAGCACAGAGAGGGCACAGGAAACCAAGAAAGCTAGGCAATATAATTTAAGCCCTTGCTTTAGCAATGCCAGAAACCTCCATCCTTGAAATTCAGAGCTGTTGATCCAATAAATTCCTTCTTTGACTTAATCTATTGTCTCCAAACACCAAAATGGTAACATATTTGACTTAATTTCACAGTAGTGGTAAGCATGGGAATCTACAGCAAGATCTTTCTGCTCAATCTCATTATGAGGGAAACAAAAGAACTCTTTCCAGGAAAGGCATCTATCTAATATCTTATCCATATAAAAAGAAAATCTATAAAGCAAACATTCAGTTTCTGGTGCCCTTATGAGGAACAATCAATATTATCCCACATACCCAACAAAAAAGATATTAGCCAAATGGATTTTCAACATCCATACAGTGAAATGCTATATGGGAAAAAAGACGTGAAATGATAGCTTCCGAATGTCTTCTACAGCCTCTCAGGATTGTCTCAGAAGCTCTCAGGGACAGAGTGTTGCAAGTACACCAAGCTACTCAAAACATAATACTTATTTCATCAGAGCACTTTTATGTTTTACCTGTTTTTATCTAGGTTGGAGTAACTGTTCATCTTTTGTTCCTTGTGGGTCACACTGGGCAGCAATATGGTTTGATACAGAGCAGGAGATGATCTAAGAATGACTGGCTAATGGAAGGCTCAAGTATATGTAAACTAAACCACAAGGATTTAAGAGGTCAAGCACAGAGAAGAAAGAACTTGAGCTGGAGAAATAGAGGAAATGTGCATGCACAGGTCTCCACTGGGCTGTATCCTTCCTGTCATCAGTGGCCAAAGACTCTACAGTTTTCATGAGCACACCAGTTTTTAGCACTCTGCCAAACCCTATGTGATATCAGAAAGAAATTTCCAAAGCTAGCTACTCTCATTCAGTCTGCATATCCATCCTAACTTCTATTTTCCCTATGCATTTTCAATTTTTTCCTGAACATGACCATGGTATACCACTAGAAATAGACAATAAGGAAAGTATATGACTAGAAATAGACAGACTCTGACAAAGTGATTGATTTGATCACCTTTTTTGAACTGGCTAATTTTGATTTGATCACCTTGATTTGAACAACTTTATGAGATAGACTTCATACCATTTCCTCATTTTACAGAAGAGGAAGTTGAGAGCTCAGAAGAGGTAAGCAATTCACTGAAGGTCACACAGTTAGTAAATGTCAGGACCAGAATTTGAAGTCATGATAAAATTTTGATCTTAATGGCTATGAGTTATGGATACAAAGATAGACATAGACATCCTTTCAGATTCCAAATTTAACATGTTTAAGCATTTAAATAGCTATAGGTATAGTTGATATATATATACATAATCATATACACACATACATATATATATCTATTTATACAAAGAGAGAGTGGGAGAAATTGAAATGAAGGATAATAAATAGCTTCTAACTTTAGCAACTGGTAAATAGGGAAAGATAGTAGTCTACAGAGTCAACTTGCTCATTCCTCACAAAGACAAACTCAATGGACGTGACACAGTTAAGGTCATAGACTTAGTTGTTACCCAATCCCCATGAAAGCCCAAGATTTTAAAGTGAAGATTAAGTGCCTTTAACATTACAGTTGCTACTTCAGACAATAGCCCAAAATGCTCTTGCTGTTCTTCCTGAGGTCTTGAAGAAGGTTGGGAGGGGGAACCAGAACCGCCTCTGAACTTCTGTTCTGCCTAATGAGCACATCAGATTTACCAGATGTACAAAATTGAAACAAATCTGACACACAACCAGTTAATCCTTCATTTTCTTGGTGGCAGCCTTGGGAGCAGCAGGAGGACAGCTCTCAGCCTGCAGTGGTGTCACAGATCACAACGGAAGCATATTGTCATCATATTAATTTTCCAACGCTTATACCCCAACCACAAAATCCTGAGAGAATGAGTGTCAAATACACTTAATAATTGCATAATTATGACATCTGTTACTCTCCAGCACCTCTTAGTGGAAAATTAACTGAAGAAATAGCAGGATCAAAGATGTGTTAACACTCCGATAGCAGATTTAATTGAAATATGACGGGGGAGGATAATGGAGATTAAATTAAGCTCTCAGATAATCATCTGACACAAAGATAATTGAGCCAGCCTCTGCCACGTTGATGAACGCTTCAGAGATGCTGTGTGGCGTGGCATTTCGAGTATCTTATCCTTCAGGCAAAATGGAATTCTTCTCCCCCTCCTCTTTCCTCTCCCTCTCTTGTCATTCAACATTTGTATTCTCCAAATCGATAATGTGAACAGCAATGTAATTGGAAATAAAAGATGACCTGAAATCCACAGGAAATTTGGTTGAGGCAAATAGAGGAAACACAGTCACATCCTAGAAACAGGGTGGGTTTACATGGGCTGTGCACCCCCCACACTGTGCTCTCACCAGCACCCCTGTCCTCAGCAGAGAAGACTGCACGAGATGGGTGGGTGGCCCTTCTAGACACCAGGAATGGGGGATTGCTCTGCTGCCTCCTCCAACCATGACTTTATGCTTCTTCCTCCTCTCTCAGAGAGCCAGTCTCTGTAGGTCAAACTAGGAAATAGCAAGAAACTGGTACGCTGTGCTGAAGGACAGGCCAGGGAATAACCAGGAAGCACTTATTGCAGTCATTAGTGTCTGTCTGCAGTGGGAAGGGGATGGCCTCTGAGGAAATCTTGAAGGCAGGAAGCAGGGAACAGTTCTAGTACTGTCCTTGGAAGTGTTAGCACCTTCCAGTCATAGAGAATTTTCCCTGGTCTCTCTTTCTCTGGCTCAGATAACACCTCCCTGTCCTAGGACTGTGAGCGTCAACCCAGTGAGAAGAACACAGTGGGGACAGACTTCCTCTCCTTACACTCGACCAGCAACTCCAGTGACCCATGGTGGGAATTTCAAAGTTTGAATCTTAGGCCAGTGTGAAGAATCTGCTTGATCAATGACGTCACTTCCCCATTACCTTTCCTTTTAAGCTGCTCCTTAACTTTTCCCTCTTACTCTTCTCCTCTTGGTGGGGATCTATGGAGTTCCCCAAGTATCTTTTCCAACCACTGGATATCAGTAGTATATTTCTAAACCTCTAGCTAATCTATGATGACAGAATTTGGAAGATGGGTTTGCCTTACCTGTCCCATAACTTTTGTCCCATATTGTTCATTTATTTGAAGCATAAAAGAATGGAGAGTCTCATGAGAAGTGGACTTAAAAGATTATTTTCATCATCTTCCTGCTAGTCAGGTAATAGAGCACCAGAAATTCCTTTCAAAGAGAAGGTTCTTGGCCCTCCTCTGACCTCTCTTTTTATCTGAAGAAAGGATGTGTAGGTTCCATAAATCATCTGAATACACCTCCCTCCACCTTCTCTTATGTTGCTACTGACATTGGACTTCTATGAAGAAGGGACTTTGCCTAGAGAAATACTCAAAACTTGAATGTATTCACCATAGTCCTTTTTTCTTTCTTCCACTATCTTGAAAAATTTCTACAGCTCTTTCGAGGAGTTGATTATCATATTTTTAAGACTGTGTACCATCTTATCTTCTCAGGCAAACTACACAATCATTGATATGTTTTGCTGAGTATGTATATCCTTTGTGCATATTTCAAAATAATATCTAATTAAAGTGTCAAGGTTACAGCTCATGTGGCTGGAGTGGACAGGACTCCACTCCCTCCTTCAGCCTCTCAAAGTAACATTTAAAATATGTCCTATAATTAGGAGCAATTATAAATTCCAATTAAAAAGAAACCCACACAATTCTGAGGATATTTTCTTTGATGTTTCTTGCTTTAATTTATGTGCTTGTTGCATAAAGTTGTCTCTGTTTCCTCACATATATTTCCAAACAGAAAAAACTTCCAAAATTGCAAAGAGAAAAGCAGACCAAACCTGAGAAAAGTAGAAAAGTTCATTAAAAAGGTTTATTGCATCTATAACTTCTGGACTTGGTGTTCATTGATTAGAGATTACACATCATCCTTTGTACTACTCAGATTGAGATTTTTAATTAGGATGTCATTATTACACAGATATACTGAATGCCAAATTGATTTCTGAGACCTTTTGAAATAATAGCACCACTTCTGCAAAATGAAAATCATAATAGATTATTGACTTCTTCAGGAGTTTTGATCCAAGGGCACCTCCCCAATGTCAACATTTTCAATATTTTTAGTTTCATGCAAAGAGACACTCATAATTAGGCTTATATTAAAAGTGCGTGCATATTGACTCTGTGTTATTAATGCCGATGGCATCACATTGATTATCCTTGAATTATAACAGCAGTGACATTGCTTGTTACCAAATTGTTTACTTACCATATAGCCTTTTGTCTTTTGCTTTTGTTTAATTTAAAAAGTGTTCATATGCATCCTGAGTAACACACTCAATTCACAAGATCACAAGGTCACTAACTTTCTTAATTCACAGGGTCTATTCCATTAGTATCGTGGGAATTTTTTCAGTGTCTTAGTTCAAAAGAATTACCTAACCCTCCCTTTTATTATGCATTCAGGTCCAAACAACTCAAGAAGTATTTATGTCCTAATAAATTAGTGGGTACTTTTTAAAATTACACATTAACTGAGAGAAAAAAAATTCTGTTTATTTCTAATGCCCACAATTACTTCGTGATAGAATTTTGTGTCTATTGGGCTTCTTGAGCTTAGAATCAGATTAGGCCCATCACCTTCATTTCCTGTCTCACTTGGATTTTCACACGGTTCATGATTTAAAAACACAGTAACCACTGAAAATTCAGTTGCACAAAGATAGGATGTCACTGAAAGAAATGTAGCATGACCCAGTGTTGAAACTAAGGACTACTTCCAGCAAGATGTTTGCACAGAGACCAACAAATGACGCGGTGTTTTTCTCAAAAATTAAAAATAAACAGCACTGATATAAACTCATTGTATCACCTGGCTGCCTTGGTTCAATGTTTGTGAATCACGGCACTTCAGTTTTTTGACGCCATGGACTATATCTTATCCGTTTCTACATGTTCAGCAACAACACAGAGACTAATGAACTCAATCAACAATGCTTAAAGAATAGTGCTTCTTGTTACTTTTCTTGTATAGATCATTTTAATTTAAAATACTATAGTTTGATAGCATCCACAGGGATTGCCAACACATGAGAATGAATTTTTCTCACATAGTTTAGGAGCTAAAGTAGAATGAGTTAGTGAAGAGTCATCTCTATATGAAACACTTTACAAATAGATTTTTTGTGAGATAGGTCACATCTCTAAGCTGCCTAGACTTTCTCTAAACCTAGGAAAGTGCCTAAAGAGTTCCCTACCTTATTAGAGGCACATGCAGAAGTAAGAACTTGGACCAGAATTCCTCAAACCACCTACGTTTATCTAGGTGTTTTGGAGGTCCACACATCCAGGAATAACTTCCTCACCACCCTTAGTGGTGGGCTTTCCTTGTCCATCTTCACTGGTACTCTGCATCCAAGTGAACCTGAAGAACTATATTGCACACCATAAAGCAGTGGCTGAAAAACAACATCCAGTGGTGTGTGTGTGTGTGTGTGTGTGTGTGTGTACAATGGAATATCACTCATCTTCTAAATTCTGTCCAGCTGTAACATGATACTAAGTGGAAGAAACCAGATACAAAAGACCATATTAAGATGATATGTCTAGAATAAGCAAGTTCAATAGAGATATAAAGTAAAACAGTGGTGACCAGGGACTAAAATGAAATAGACTTGGAGTTTTTGCTTAATAAATACAGGCTTTCTGTTTGAGATGATGAAAAATGTAATGGAATTGGATAGTGTGGATGATTATACAATTTTGTAAATATACTACAGTTTTAAAGGTGTTCCCCAAAAGCTTATGTATTAGAAACTTGATACCCAAACATATATGTTAATAGTACTAGGAGGTGGGGCCTTTTGGTGGTAATTAAGATTAGTAATCTATGGTGTTCTTCTTTGGGATTGTGAGGTTTGGCCTCCCATATCACATTACTGGCTTCCTAAGAAGAAAAGAGACCGCAGCTGATGCTCCAGCTCTGTCTGACTGTGTGGTGCCCTCTGCTCTGTTATGAGTATCAAGAAAGTCCTTGCCAGATGCCAGCCTTCAGAACCATAGATCAAATAAAATTTAAATTACCATATCTGTGTCATTTAGTTATAACAGCAGAAAACAGACTAAAATATGTACTTATTGCCTCTGACTTAAAATGATGAAAATTGTAAGTTTTACTTTACAGTGACCCCACACAGACACAACAATGTACACTCTGGAGAAGAGTTTCTTAAAAGGATGACATCAATAAATTGAGGTTAGGAATATAAGGATAGCTCAGCCTAAACACCCCTAATCCCATTAGAATCAGGATTGGGACAAATTCTTTCTGGTAAAACATAATAGATAGTGAGGATTTTAGGCTTTATGGACCATCTTATCTCTGTACAACTATACAATTCTGCCCTTGAATCACAGAACTACAGGAATCCTAACAACTATAGGAAATATGCAAATGAATAAGCATGGTGGATTTGTTAGCAAATCTTTCTGTTGAGACACTGAATTTGAGATTCACATAATTCTCATGCATCACAAAATGCTGTACTTTTTTGATCTTCCAAATCTGTTAAAAATGTCAAAGCCATTATTAGTTCATGGATTTTTTAATAACAGGCAACAGCTCAGATCTGGCATCTGGGTCAGACTGGACAGTTGGCTGACCCCTAAGCTAGAAACCCAAATCAATGATGATACAATACCTTACTGATATTAGAGACCGTGCCCTGCAGTGGGGAGAACTTGTGAATCGGTGGCTCAGATGCAGGAGGCGCTCAGTGATTGAGGAAACCTCCAGTGGGCTCTGCTTTCCCCTTCCCAGGACTTCATCCCTGGACCAGTGCAGGCCCCCAGGGCTGGACCAATGTCCAATTGATCCAGGCAGGGAAAAAATCCATTTGCTTCACTACAGGATATTAAGAATGCCTTTTAACATGTCTGATAGGATTGTTTTTACTGAAACAGACACTTCAAATAAAGTGAAAAACGTAAGGTAAAAAGATGAGAAAAGTGATCATGTTGGAATTCAGGAAGGACAACTTTTGAAAAGGGGAATTTCTAATGCTTCTAAAATAAAACAACAGCTTCAAAAATCTGAAATGGAAGACTTTCTTAAAAGGAAATTTGGGGGGAAGGGAAAAATGGGCTTCCCAAAATTCTAAGATAGCATGACTCAAGCAGCTAACTCATGTATCTATATCCAGATTTGTTGAGTGAATAAAATTTAATTCAACAAATTTTACTGTAAATCTGCCTTGAAAGAAGCATTGGGACTGAAATTACTGAAAAATCCACATTCTGATTGGCTTTTTGGGGAGGAGGAAAATGTTGCTTTTGTTTCGGTGTTGGAAGGAGGAGTTTTTAGGAAAAAATTGGTAGTCATTTATACATGCCAATGAACAGAAATTCCAATCACAAAAGTTTAGTTCTCATCACGTTTGTTCTTGTCACCCAGAAATTTTATACCACCTGCTAATATTTGGAAATAGAGTATCCTGGTTGCTTTTTCTTAGTTATTTTTTTGCTGAGACAAAATACTTAACACACAAAATTAAAGGAAGAAAGGTTTATTGTGGCTTGCAGTTTGTAGAGGTTTCAGTTCATATTTGGTTGCCTCCAAGGTAGGGTGGCATGCCAGAGGGGCATTGCAGAAGAGAAACAGTCCATGGCAGGCAAAATCCAGGAAGGAAGCAAAGCAGTGACTTAGTGAGGAAGCAAGCAGCAAGAAATGACAGCAGCTCTCTTTCTGTCCATCATGTTCTATCCAGGTTACTCACCCTTAGGACAGGTAGCACTCACCCCCACGGTGGGCCTTCCCATTGCCCGTACCCAGAACAATGCCAACCCAAACAAGGGGGCTAATTTAGTAATCACACATCTTTTATCGAAGCATCACACACTCTAGATCCAGTCATTTTTGAAAAGCCCCCACCTATGACCACATGAGGCTTTGGAGGGACATCTAGACACAAGTCATAACATTAAGTCTCTTGTTAGTGGCAACACAACCACCCTCCAGTCAGTGGATGATGGCACAGTAGATAATGATATCTGGGTCCACATGTCTGTAGCTTTCCTGAGAGGTCAGGGCTTAAGGGACAGGGCACTACAAGTTTTTCAGGTGAGGCTGCTTTCATGCACACTGGTTTCTCCCTCCTACCTCCTACCACTTAACATGTCTTTTTTAACTCTCAGATTCTTGCTCTTATTTTTGTATTTTGTATTTGTTTTCATGTCAGCTCATGGTGCCATTTTGTCAACATATTGAACAATAATAGTTCACAACTGTCTCTAAATAATTTAAATATTTGGTTACACTGAAGATGGCTACAGTCCACATGTCTAGTTGAGCTCAGAAAGAGCTTCCTTTATTAGTTCTAACTTTATTTCTCATAAAATAGGAGGCCATTTGAGTAAAATGATAGTTGGAAAAAATTTTTAAACAGAACCAGCAAATAAACATGGTCTTTATGAGTTGTAACTCAATCCCCAGCTGATGTCATGTTTCATGTTTCAACTGCCAGAAAATGCCTGACATCTATATATCAGGCAGATTTATGGAGACTTCAGGGTAAGAGTTAAGAGGTTCTCTTAAATAAGGATTGTGTGTTGGTCTGGGGGTAATTTAGAGCCTTTGTTATTCATAGATTAAAATGTACACATTTGGGTAAGTTACAGGAATATGTCTTCTCAATTTCTTTTTTTATGTTCAAATGTCTGCAGATCTGGGAGACGGGTACATAAGATGAGAGAGAGTGAATGAGAGAATTCAAATATGATACCTTTTGCCCCTATTTGGTCATTGATGTTTCTCTGGCAATAGTAGAGAGAAAAGAAAAGATCATGCATCACCAAACTCAGAATTATAAGCCACATACAGTGTCTTTGTGTCCATGTGTCTCACAATGCCACTATATTTCCGCTGGCTACTGAAGGTGACCAAGGACATGGCCCCCTTATAATTGTTTTTCAAGTAATTTCTGTTTGATCTTCCCTATTACAAGAGTTATCCCAGAAGGGAAAAATTTCCATATGTAAACCTCTCTTTATGTAGCACAAGTTTGGAAATAGTCCAGAAAAATTATTTTGAAATAGTCCTAGAAAAAGTGGCTCAATTAGTTTTATTGTGCATTGCCTATGTATTTGTATTTTAGTTTGTCTTAAGTCTATTCAGTCCACTCTTACTAATTAGACAGAGTGAGGCACACAGCTGATGTAATAAGCAACCCTAAATTTCTGAAGCTTAACACAATAAAAATTTATCTTTGGCTTAGATTGGATCCTGTTGGATCCACAGAAAATGGACTTCTACATGGTAATTTAGATATCTAGTGTTTGTCTGACTGGTCACTTTTTTACCTGCCAAGACATGGAGAGGGCTATGATCTACATCAGCCTAAGAAGTGCGGATCAGAGAGAGAAGCTAATACTTCTGGAAGGTTTAGTGGGTCATTGTCCTGTCTCAATCACATAGCCCCACTTAACTGCAAAGCACACTGGGAAATGTCATGTTTACCTAAGATCCCCAAATAGGCCCTTGGTTTCCAACCTGTGTCTTTATATAGCGACTGTAGAACTACACTGTTGAAGAGCTGTTGGAATTTCCTTAGAAACCAAAGGACTTGAAATAACAATGAAATGAGTTCTTGTGAATCTGTATTTCATTGCTGAAAACGGGATTAATTTCACTCAACCTTCATCACAGTCCTATAAGGAAACAAAGTTTATGGTACTTGCTTTTAAATAGGCCTCACAGTAGTGCAGGTACATATTTGTGGCCTGGGTCACAAAACAAATTTTAAGCGATAGAATTTGAATCCAAGTATTCCAGTATTAAATTCCCAGCACTTAAATTATAGGGGTATTCTGCAGGTTGGTATTGGGAAACCTAGGTTATCCAATCAAGAAAGTTAAGGAATAGTTGGAGTTGGAAGATTATTTCTGGTTCTATCTAGGGTTGGTGAAGACTTATGCATATAATGCTTGAAATTAATTCAGTTCTCTGCTTAAAGGCTAAATAGTAGTCTAACCCAGGAATCTAAAGTCTGTGTACCTTTGTTTCTCCTTTTTCTCTTTAAAAAATTAAAATATAACTAATTGTGTTGTGTTAATGTAAAAATATCCATGGTTATAACAACCGCCCAGATAACAAGGTGGAAAGCTCTCCTGCACTCCCACAAGTGAAAGGCAGTTTACAATAAATGAGAAGCAGCTAAAATACAACTAGAATACTTGAGAGGGCTATGGTTCCAATTTTGCGTACATTGATTTCTACCACTGGTACAATCTCAAACACCCTTGCTCCAGATATGCAGCCTCGAAGTGTTTCAAAGCTTCCTAATCATGATTTCAAAGAGGTTTGTTCAAACGTTTCATTAATTCTTATAAAGAAATCCTTTCTTCTTAATTTTTTCATTAGATTCAGACATTTACTTGCAATTGCATTTGTTCAGTGACTACAATGAAAGAAATTAATAATTCATAGCTTTTGTCAGGGAAAATTTTTAAAAAGGGACAGTTGTTCAATCAAATACAACTTTAAATGCACCATCTTTATTTAAAGAAGATGTAAAAAATAAATAATTCAGATGGTTATTGCACTTATGAGATATCCTCCACTTTTCCAAATTATATCTATGCTATACCCAGTGACATGAAATCTTGGGTTGCTAAGAGCACATCATGAAAATAACAAGCTCAGATCTGATCATCTGAAAGGAAGGAAACTTGACATAACCTCCATACTTATGACAGCACCTGGATCTTCTGGGGCCTTTGGCTCAGTGGCAGAGAATTCTAGCAGGATAAAAGGAGACTTCCTAATAATTTTTTCTCTGATGATCAGGAAAATTAAGGCCCAGAGAAATGCAATGGAGCCTTTCAAATTCCCACAGAGTTAATACCACAATGAGCCTGGAGCACAGGTCCCCCAGGCCCCAGCCTAAGCCCTCTGATCTGTGATGGCATATTCCTAGCATCCCACTAGAGCCTGCCAAGTAGGTAGTAGTGATGATCTGAGCTACCACAGGCAGGCCAAATCTTTCCCCCTAAGTGTCTAATTGCTTCTCTGAAATTCTACCATTAGAGAGCGGTTGCTTCAGATGGTGATGTCTTTTTAAAAATCACACGCTTCCCTTGTTAAAATCAAAGTATCTATTTCTAGAAACCAACTTAGGTGAAAAGGGGAGGTAGAAAACAAGGTTAAGGCCTGCCAGAAATAGGATGACTAGGAGACTTGTCAGGATTATTCCAATTAGGGATGGCAATAGTGGATGCGATGGGTGTCTAGCTTGCTTTTCCTCTCCCTGCCTGCTCCTCCTTGTGAACAGTAACAAGAACCAGTCTGAAACATCCACTCTACCCCAGTTTAGAACATGGCAGTGGAGCCTGTCTTAAACGTAATGAAAAATAAACCCCAAGAAAATTCCTAGGAGTAGGTAGCTCATTAATTGGAGAGTCCCTGGGAAGGGTAACTGACGTAATGGTTAAGAATCAAATGTCTCTAGTGTGAATCTTGATTTAATCGGTTTTATGTTCTGTGCTTTGGGAAAAATCATTATTATGGTCACAGAATCCTACTTTCTTTATTTGGAAAATGGGGATGTAACTGATAGCTGTGCTATAACAAAGTGCCCCAAACTCAGGGGCTTAAAAGAGCAGTGATTTATTTTCATGCCTCTAAGGCTTGCCCGTGGGTGTTCACTTCTTATTACAACCTGAAGGGTAGAATGGTGACTCTGGGTAGAATGTCTCTCATTCTCCTAGGACCAGCAGAAGAGCTAGTTCTTCCTAAAGAGAGGGCAGAGATAAAGGATGGTAGAAGGAAACACATGCGTCCTTTTAAGGCCTGGCACTCTGCACATCCATTTTATATCATGGGACAAAATAAAGTCATGACCAAAACCAAAGTCAAGGAATAAGGAAGGAACTTCTGCTCAAATAAGATTGTGGCAAGAATGTGGATGAAGTGAGACATGAGGAATTAGACCTCAAAATTCAATTTATAATAAAGAAAAAAGTACTTTCTCCTTCCTTTGCTATACAAAGTATATGTTAAATACTTAGGGTTAGGTATGCCCTCTCAGAATAGCAGAGTTCCCAGAGGTGGTGACATCTTGATCCTCCACTCAGTGGACTAACAACAGTGGTTTTGAGACAAAGAATTTCCCTCTTTGATTTGAGCAGCTGTTAAAGGAGGTGTCTCATGGAGGTGAGGAAATGTGTGGTCTTCCTGGATGGATCAATTTCCTGCTTCCAAGTACAGTATTGACCCTCATCTCACACACCAAAAGAAACAAATGGATTTGATTAGCAAATACTTTCATCTACATCCTAATTGAAGTCTCTGGGACTTCCTCGTTTTGGAAAATCCCATTTTAATGCACAACACATCAGGTAGCCAAAAGAATTTCCTTTCCCATCTGCTGCCCTGTCCCTCCCAAAACAAGGAGTTTATCCACTGAATTCTCACCGGCCCCATCAAGCTGATCCTAGACCAACACTTTCGTGCTCTGGGCTGGAAGATTCTGCTGCTGCTTTTGATTTTTACCATGAATCATTCAATTCCAGTGCACTTAAAACAGAGGTACGGTACAGCCCGTGTGTATGTCCAGGTTCGGATGTCCTCCCATCGTGGAGCTGTCTATTCCTTGCCAGGAACCTTGAGATGCAAAGCCCAATTCTCCCTGGTACAAGCAGCTGAACTGAGGACACAAGCAATCGGCCATCTGAAAAGTCTGACCAGTTGGCACACTGTTGTCTCCAAATGAGCCAGCAGGAAACGTAGTTTCCTAAAACTTGGTTTTAAAGCACTTAGAACAGGAAACCATTTCCCATGCATGTTAGATCTCTCTAATGACTGACTAACTAGAAACAGGCTATCTTAATACTCTGCCTCGAGCCATTACAAATGGCTTTCTTTCCAGACTTCATTAGAATATTTACTGCGATTTAGATAGAAGACTTTTGACACTGCAGTCATAAAATTTACAGGGGACATTTTTTTTTTTCTTTTTGGTCTGAGAAGGGACTTGGGAGAAGTGGGGAAAGCCCACAGCTCCCCCAACTACCAGTCTCGTTCATTAGTGGTCTTGGTGTCTCATGACCTCTAGTTAAGAAAATAAACATCCCTGTGGTAGTCCAATAAATTGCCCTCAGAAAAGAAAAGAAAAAAACTAGATCTCTTTTTTTGTCAGCTCCTGCCTCCTTCACATATATGTAGCAAGAAAGAAATTTTACGAAGTATTCCCTTCCTACATGCTATGTTACTGCATCTTCACAACCATCTTGCCAATGGAAACGATTATATTCCCATTTCACCTTTGAGAAAGCTGAGGTCAGAGGTTTACAAAAGCCACTCAAATAGCAGAGGCTGGGACTGAAATCAAAGTGTGGTTTCAACCCAGCTCTTTTCTTACTTGCTTCCTTACTTATCTTTAGCACACACTCAATCTACACAGGCAGTAGCTAGTCTGAAAAAGAAAATTTGGACTCACTTTCCCTGATTTTAAATCACACCTTTCTATTCCTATTTTAAAAATGATCTTCCAGAGCTCCAACAAAACTAATGCTGATTCTTGAGTGAGGGAAACTTCATTGGGGGACATGAGGTCGCACTGTTTGGAATAGTACACTACTTATTTGTTCTTACATGGCTTAGCGGCGACAACAGCCAGGAAGAAAACAGAGTTATAAGAAGGGTCGTGAGAGAGACACTGATTTTATTGAGTGGCCAGGGATAGATTCTGATGAGGGGACATTTGAGAAGAGACTTGAGTGATGTGAGGAGAGGGAACCCATCCAACTACGTATGGGGGCATTCGAACTAAAGGGGTGTAAGTATGTAGTGTGTCTGAAACACAAGTGGTCTTGAGTGACTCTGATGCCTTCCCTACGGGTTAAGTTTTCAATGAGAACTTTGGGTATTCACAATTCTGTGTGTGTGTGTGTGATGTTAGCCCACCGGAAGTCTGCATACCTTCATCAGACTGTCCAGGCTGGATCAGAAACATCTCCGTGAATTCTCATAGCCATGCAACGCTTTTTGTGTGTGGAGAATGCTTCTCCACCCTCAGAACAGCTCTGTGGGGTACACAGTGTTCTGTGATGCCCTCTGGATTTAAAGCCAAGAGACTAATGATCATTCCTAAAAACAGTGTGCTTTCTCTTAGCAAGTAATAAAGAGCACGTGACCTATCATGTTTCATCCTTTTTGCCCTGATTCCTAGGAAGCTCGATGTTAAATTTAATATTCAATTAAAACAACAAAGTTAGCCTTCAAGGCTTTTGAGTATTTTTAATGTTTAATTGTATATCTGCTTTTCATTGCAAGCAGCCTTGAGTCCTTTTAGCCTGGTGTATAAATAACACATGTACATAAAATCATGTATGACAAGCATAAAAGTTTAATCTGCCTTAAAAAATAACATTTACAGTCAGCTCATTGGATGCAGCAGACAAGTTATCATTTATGATGCCATTTACATGGGGACCAATCAGGTGACCAGACTGGATCAGAAAAAGAGGAAGAAATACTGTTGTTGACATATATATTAATGTCTTCCTCCCTAAATGAATTGCATATCCTGGTGTCTATGGCCTCGTGCTTCTCTGTTCACAGGGTTGGCATGTGTGACTTGCCTTAGCTGATGGAACCTTAGTAAATGTGCTGAAAGTGTAAACTGGCAAATGATTCGAGGTCATTACCTTTCTGGAAGGTTGCTGCTGCCATGTGAGACAGCCAGATCCAGCCTCACTGAAGCCTCCATAACCTGCGGGGAGAGAGAGGTGAATGACTGTAGCTGTCCTCAAGCTGGATGCAGGGAACCCATGAGAAACAAGCAGAGACCCATCCAAGTAACACAGAGAATCACTGGAATTGACTGATCCTTATTATTTTAAGCCTTTACATTATAATGTTGGATCGTTACACAGTAATAGGCAACTGATGCAGCTATACTAAATTTATTTTAGAGCTAAAATTATAAAGAATCATTATGATTTGGATAAATTATGTACTTGAATCATGGCTTAAAACATCAAAACTTCCTGAAGAACTTATTTTCACAGGAATTAATACCTACCAACAAGAACAATATTCTCTGAGAATGTGTGAAATACAAGGCATCTCTTTGACCCACAGGACATATTGATGAAACATGTAATTGCTACCCTCAAAGACTATGTTAGATGATAAGACTAAAATAAGTTAGGCCTTCTGGGATTGGCAGTAGAACAGATAGAGAAATGGAGAAAATAGAATAGATAGTTTCAAAACAGATACTAGTAAATTCTAATATACAATATGCAATGAAAGCAGTAACCCATGTTGAAGGAATAATAAAATAAAATTATTTTCCTATGTATGATATAGAAAAATAGGTAAATTACTAGGAAAATAGGTAAGTTACTAGGAAGAAAAAACTCAAATTACATTTGTTTTTATACCGAGTGTCTACAGATTACTCATAATCAGTGGTATCATACTTATACTGATTTTCATAAATATTTAGAAATTTTAATATCTGATTATTGAACTCTTATTAGTTTGAAATTAGTCAAACAGGAGTACTTACATCACATTACTTGACAAACGCTGGAAAACAGCGATTGTTTTGAAAGTGTTTGCCAGTATATCATTGACAATGACTAGTCATGCTTAGCCTTTAAAAGTTACATATTTCAAAACATCTATATTTAAAATCTAATCATGAGTCAGGCATGGTGATATATGCAGCAGTTTGGAGGACTAAGGCAGAAGGATTGTAAGTTTGAGTTTAACCTGGGAAACTTGGCAACTTAGTGAGATCTTGATTTAAAAAAAAAAAATCAAAACCAAAAATAATAGGATGTAGCTTAGTGCAAAGGCTTTGGGTTTGATCCCTAGTACTGCCAAAAATTTTTTTCTTCATGAAAAATCTAGAAAATAGAGTTTATTAGGTAGAATATTTCATATTTATCTAAAAATATATAGATGTATATAGAAAAAATATCAAAAGGAAATATTTTATCTTTGTCTGTGCTTTCCAAATTGACCACATAAGCTCTGTCTTACTTATCATTCAAAAAATTAAAACAAAAGAAAAATATTTTCAATTTCATTTTACAAAAAGGAAGACAGAAACTCTTTCCTCTCTACAACAGTAAAAATCGCTAATACTATGACAGTGTACTATGGTTTGAATGTAGTTTCTGCCTAAAAGCTTTTGGGGAGTGGAAGCCTGATCCCAGTGTAACCATAGTGAGGTGTAGAGAGCCTTTGAGTTGGTCCTACTTGAGGAAGATCTTGAGGACATCACTCCCAGAAGTTATCATTTCCCATCTTACAGCACTAGGTCAGTTCTTCTGTGGATTAGTACTCATAAGGATGGGTTGTTACAAATCAAGGCTATCTGACATGTATCACTTGTTCTGCATGAGACTGTTGCCCTTTCTACTTCTCCACTGTGTTATGATGCCACCAAGAATGTCCTACTAGAAGATGCTTGGGTACTGCTGTTTGGATTTTCCAGCCAGGGAACTCATGAGCCAATAAAACTTCTTTTCTTTACAAGGTATTTAACCTCAGGTATTTTGTTACAGCCAACAGAAAATGAACTAAGACAGGCACTGAGCTAGAGAATGATATATTTTATCACTGAATCCTTACCATAGTCCCAGTTTGCCGATGATAGAGTGAGGCTTAAAATAATGAACAGAGTTGGCTGAAGTCATACTTCTGGTAAACAGCAGAGCACGTGTCTATATTTTTCTACCACATGATGCTAGTTCTCATACTAAATTGTGACAAATGTCCAAATTCATCCTAAATCATTAACTTTCATAAAATCCTTATAGATCTCATAAGCTTTCATATAGAAGCTATTTCTCTTATTCTAATTAGAAGTATAGTAATATGGAGCATGATTAAGGCAGAAAATCAGAATGTGATTGTGCAAATCCTAGAGGCACACAGGGAACTAGAACTAGTGGCAACTGAAAGCTGAAGACACAGTAAGTTAAAGACAAAGACTGTGTCTTGCTTACTGTCATATCTCTGCTGCTCAGCTCCTTGTTGGGCCAAGGATTGGGTGCAAACAAAGAACGACAGAGGAGGAAAACAGGAAGGGAAGTAGCAAGGGCAGGATTAGCGTGGAAGTTATCACAAGGGAAATAAGCGAGAAAATTATCAGAAAGCAAATATAGAAAATAAAAACCATAGCAATATAGGGCTCCTGAGTGTTTGAACAGTGGGCTAATGCACCCAACTGCTTCCTAAAGCATCCTGGTAACATTATAGCCAGATCAAGAGGTGATATTCATAACTAAATCACAAATCACTAGAAAAATGTATTTGGTATAATCCTTTTCAGAAGGTAATAACAAGATAAACTACCTTTTTGAATCATGTCTACCATAAGTGATTGAATTTGATATTTAGATGTACCAATAAGAGCCATATACACCACTCATTTCTTTAGAAGAGCTGATTCCTGAACCCCCAGTCATCGTTATCATCTATAGTAAACACATTTCCATTGAAACAAATTCTACAGTGGAACTGATAACAAATGGACTCATCCAAGGGTCATTTACATACTATATCACAAGTGTTATCAGCATCCCATTTTCATTTACAAAAAGTAAACTTTCCTTGGGAGGTACAAGGGAGGATTTTTGTTACCTGTTTTGTCCTCTGGACATATCTCCTGAGTTTCAATTACTATTCATAGCTGCTTCATCTTTTTTTTTTCTTTAAGCCTAAAGTAGATTCAAGAAGCTGGGCAGGTCAACAGTGGTTAGTAATAACTAAACCAGAATCAGGATGCTGGACAGAATTCCCATTGCAATGGACAGAAATCAAAAGCTAAAGAGCTGCTCTCCTCCTCTATGGTTACTTCCAAAGACCCAGCCATCTTGATTCAACTACTTCTGCTCCGCATTTCAGGTTTTAAGAAGGTTTTTATGATGTTTCTGTAAGACATTATATAGAAGCCATGTCCAGTTTTTACAACATGACACTCAAGAAATGCAAATTATGGCAATGATCTTAGTGAAAGTTTGTTTTTAAAAGTTCTATTGGGATTTTCTTTTCTTTTTAATTTTGACTCTAGGTCGGTGGTGGCAAACCTATGCCATGCATGCTGCAGTGGGCACACAGAGCCCTCTCTGCTGACATGTGAGCCAAATCACCCCAGCATTGCCCCAGCAGCCAAACATTCTAGTTTCATCACAGTGTAGGCACTTTGTGATAAATAAGTGGGTTTGGGGTTGCAGCTAGGGTCCTCAGTCTCTACAAGGTTTACCATCACTGCTCCAGGTATTTGTGTGAGTTAGAAATAAAAATCTAGGCTTCAGCTCTCTGAATAAGATATTAGTTTCTAAATTCATTTTTAAATCCTAGATTATTTCTAGGTACTTATGACCTACAGTTTAATAAGATTTTATAGACAAATATGAGTCCAGCTAAGTGATATTTAAATTGTGATCTTTATTTGTCACTGAAAATTATTTGTTGCAGTTATTACATAGTGTGAATCTTACAGTTGACTAAGTTTGCTTCCCCTCCTGAGGTATAAGATTTTGAGTTTTAATTAAATTTTCTCTGGGTTATTTTGGTCCAAAGTTGAGTGAACATTAGTGAGGCAACTCCAATTCCTGTTTGTCAGTTCTTTCAGAAGTATTTGATTCCTCTTACATTTGTCTTTTTGATATCAGATTCATTGAACACATCAAGCAAGCAAACAAACAACAAGGCCAAAAACCCCACCTTAATCCAATAAATTTCTTCAATTTAGATCCACATTGAAAAACTCCAAAATCCATGTCTTCTGATCCAATGATCAATGATCCTGTCTCACCACTGCCCCCTTAATGAGCAAACCAAACAGGAACTCCAGAAAAGAGGGGCTGTAGGGGTGGGCAGACCTTGGATGTTATTCTGTGGCAGAGAGAAAGCCCTCATCCACAGACCTTACATTTTTAGGTGAGCATTTGTATTTTACAGGAAAAATTCCCATAAAACTTCTTGTACTTTTTCCCATAAGTTTCAGGTTTGCATCTACAATCTAGGTAGGTCTGTGATTTCTTTTTAGAAGCCAATTAGGCTCACAATATTTTTCTTGTCTTTTCTCTTTCTTTCGTATGAACAACCAGCTCTCCTGAGGAGTGAAACAGTACATTAGTTACAGCAACTCCGGGGTTTCCTATGGGATTCCCATCCATGCTCCCCAGTATAGGTGTGGCTGAGCCCCATTTACTTCCACTGGTCATACAAACACAGTCTTATTTTGGCTTCCAACTTCAGTACAAGGGGTAAATGATACTCTTTAAGGAATCCAATGAACTCCATGTTTCTATGGCTGTCTCTCTTCTGTCCTTTCAAGAGCTATTTCATAGAAAACTCATAGATCTCCAAATCATACATTTCCCTATCGTAAAATTTTACCAAGATTTACAATGTAAGCAGCCCTGTCAAATGAAATGAACCAGCTACATTTTTTAAATTTATTTTCCTTTCCATGGTAAAATACTGCAGTGCTTTATTTGTTCTCAAGCTTGGCTTTGAATGAACTGTTCCCTTTGCTGACAACAAGGAAATAGCAGAACATTCTATTTTAAGTTACTGACTTCCAGCATTCCCACTCCCGTCCATCTCGTGCTTTCCATCCCAACACCATTCATCCAGGCTTCCACAAGTCCCCTAGTCAGAGTGACCTAGTGTGTACATCTTTCTGGAGCCTTGGAGAATTGAATATCTGTTTCATTCATTTTGTAAATTGATAACATACTGCTTTGTTCTTTTTTCCCAATAGTCATAATCACATCTCTCACATAAGCCTCTAGACATCCCAAGAACTGAGACCAAGTCTTATATACTTTCTATTCTCCACATGATAATTTTGACTTTCTAAACTATCCTAAGTATATACAGGTTGAATATTTCTCATCTGAAATCTGAACTGCTTCAGAGCTTGAAAGTTTTAAGTGCTGACGTGGTATCGGTAGTGGAAAATTCCACACCTGACCTGGGATGGTCCGTAGAAAGAATACAGGCACACAAAAATATTGTATGAAATTATCTTTATGTCTAAAAGATACAGATAAAACATAAAAGAATTTCAATTTTTGACTTTGGACTCATCCCCAAGATAACTCTTTATGTGTATGCAAATCTCCATCCATTGCTGAATTATTACCATGTCCTAAGAAGTTACTGAGGAAAGTGTTTTCCAATATTAAGAATAGTTGCCTCAAAAATCTACTTTTCATAACCAGTTACAGCATGTTTTGCATATGTATTAAGAATTCATATCATGGACTCAGTAGGAAACTCATTTTCCATTACTTATTCCAAGTTAAATTCCAAGTAATTGGTCAGAGGGATTAAAAGTGCTAGGATCCAGTGAATGGTTAATGGCCTCCCACCTGCCTTCTTCTGAAGCTGCAGCCCATTCCTACCCTGGAACTTTTAAAGCTCTGCACCAACCATTAACTAACACACCCAATTAGAGTACAAAAGAGGCCGGATTTCCAAAGCCCTTGCTGGGAGCTGCCTTTGCCGGGCCTTACTGCACAGGGAGCCGGCCCACGGAGCTGCTTGGTAAGAACACTGCAACTGTCTTCCACATGAATGCGTTCAGGATTCCTTGTCTCCCAGAAACATGCGTCAGCCCCTCATGGGATCTTCCTCTTCCTCCCTGATGCTCATTTCTATTGCTTACTTCTATAGGATAAGTTTCATTCCTTGGAGAGTTCTGCTGGTAAGGCACCAGATTTAAAATAGACCTTCGGCCATGGCTAGGGTTGGAAAGGAGCATAGTATTTAGAGTGACAGTAGTACTCACTGTATTTAGACTAAGATAGATTTAGATAAGAAGTCAGAAATGATAATAAACATGTAGGGTTGACAACTATGCGCAATATGCAAAAAACGATGTGGTCTTCCTCTTTTATATCCCGTGTCTCCATCCTTCTGACCTTCCTGTCTGTTTGGTTTGAAAACATGTGCCTGTGGAATGGTTAAGCCCCTGAGTCCCCATCACATAAGATCCCAAGGATTAGCTCATGAGTTCGAGACCCTCTAGTTTCCTTGCAAATCACCAGGTGGAAAGCAATTCCCTTGGCCAACGTAGAGAAATTTCTCATGCCCAACTCTTTCTGCTATAAGAATCATTGAGCAAAAGGGAGACATTTATGTGCAATGACACTGACATGAGGTACTGTTCTTAGAGCATTTATTTTTTTTTCTTTTTGGTAAATGTATCTGCTCAGCACTCATTTCTTTTGGCATGCTTTATAATAACTATACACCTTTCACTGATTCTAATCATGTAAGGAATATAGCAATGTGAGGTGTTTTTGTTTGTTTTGTTTTGTTTTGTTTTGTTTTGCTTTTAGCGGGGCACAATGGTACAAACCTTTAATTCTAGCACTCTGGGAAGCTAAGGCAGGAGCATGGCAAGTTAAAACCCCATCCCAGGTATCTAATGACTTAGCAAGACTTTCCCTAAAAATAATAATAAAAGATAATATTGGCACTTTGATGAAGATTCTGGTAGACTCTTGAAATAAAATCAATATGACCATGGATGATTTTTAAGTAAAAATTTTTTAAAAGCACTTGTTTGTTTTTAAATTAAATTTTATAAAGAAACAAGTAGTAGAGATGCATGATTATAGAGCTTCTAGTTAGACTTCTTTTTCAGTCATGACAGATAAAAATCAAAACTCACAGAATTTTGCATAATATAAAATTTGCTAGTTTAAATTAATGAGAAATATCAAGGTAATATTTATACCAGAGTTTACACAAGCTTTCAAGACACCTTTAAAATGCGATAATTTGGAAGCTGGTATATTAATGTGCTCATTTGACAGCTTCAAATTTTTTAAAGAAATTAAGTAATTAGATTTGCTCTTTTATGTATATATATTCTCAAGTGTCACCCTGCAAGGTGGCTTATTTAAGCACATGCTCCAGAAATACAACAAACTTAAAATGACACCCTGGGTTAGCCTAGGTGGGGTGTTAACCACCAAACCCCCACTCCACGTAATCTTCTTACATTCTAAAGAAAATCCATATCCCTTCAAAATTTAGCTTTCAAAACTTCATGTGACTCACAGCAAAACATCCAAAGAATATTTCCATATATAAAAGAGATCAGCCAAAAGGGATTTACACTGGTAAATTATATTTTTGCTGGTTGTTTTTGTTTGCTTGTTTAAAAAAATGAAAACTCAGTATTGGTTGCAGTTAAGCTGACTTCAGGATTATATACCCTAGCATAATTTTGAAGATTAACATTAAAAAAAAAAGATCTTTTACACTCCTTTCAAAACTGCCTGGGAAAAGAAAATAAATGCAGGTGATGTGCCGATCCAGTTTCCCCATTCTACTGAGAACTCTCAAAAATTATACTATACAGAAAACAGTTTTCCCTAAGAAGAATTTTGTATAAACTTGAGCATTCCATTGCATATGAAAACAAGAGGCCATGTGCTGCTTATCTTTGTATCCCTCCTAATCAGGGTTTATTTGAAAAACTTTGGGGAGAAGTAAAGCAAAGAAACTGCATTGGATTTAGAGGTGCCATCACCAGTAGGTGCCTCTCCCTCCATGTGGGTGACTCTGCCCTTACGGAGCCCCACATACAATATCAGCCCATGATGGCGCGGGCACTTGGAATGGAGGGCTGGCAGGAGAAGGAAAGGGATTCAGGTGAGGGGTGTACACATACCAACTCCCCAGGGTGCATGTATTCATAATGTTTCATAAACGTGTTAAAAAAGCTAAAAAATTAAAAATAAATTTAAAAGTAAGAAAAAAAGAAAAAGAAAAAAGAAAAGAAAACTAAAGGAGCAGCTCTGAACATAAAATTCCCAGATTTCAAAACTGGCTTGGGACCTACAGGGTCCCGTACACAAGACATATCATGAAACTTCCAGTTTTTCTCCTGTGAAGTGTAGATAATCGTGGTTATTTCTGTAGAGTGATTTTAAAGATTAATTCAGATATTGCATGGGAAACACTGACAAGAAAGGCGTGCACATCATGTGAACTAAATAGGGTCTGTTAACTATTTCAGCGAGAGTACTGCAAACATTTGGAGGACTGAGCCACATAGTAGGCTGAGGAGAGAAGTCAGAGCTAGCAAATGGAATTGGCAATGTGTCTGATAAAACACTCAGATACTGCACCTTCAGGGATTTTTCAACAGAAACTTACAGATAGAAAGTTCACATAAGGCTGGGATGCTGAGCAGGAGTCGGGGGCTCTACTGAAAGCAAAGTTTATCTCTGAAAAATTGAAATGAGAAAAGGCTGAGAAGCAGCATAACAAAGTAGAAATTCTATGGAATTAGAAAGTTGTATGCTGATTTACAATTTTGGCCCCTTATTAATGGCATACCCTTGGTCATTTCAGGTGTTATTTCCATGCTGTTTCCTCATTCATAAAACCGAGTCGTGAAAGCATCTCTTATAGATTCACCCTGATGTCCCAATGAAATAACATTCAAAGTCTCTAAATGTAACACCTGGAGGTATTTTACAAAAGTTATCTCTTGCTGTGAGAGGTGTTACTCAGGTAGGAGCTATCTGAAATGGGCAGAATGGGAATGGTTTGAGGAATGCATTTATTACGTGTTTTGATGGTGTCAGGAAGTGAGGGCTGTATCAGTGAAAAGATGTGGAAATTATTGAAAGCTTTGGGAGAAAACGTCTGGAACCCTTGAAGGGAGGGAAAGCTGGTTTGATACTCCATTACACATGTCTTAAGAATAAAACCAGTGAAACGTAGTAGCTCTTCAAGGTCATGGCAGAGCATGTCTGGCTGTTTACTCACTCAATTCCTTTGGGGCCTCCAGGAGCCTGGGCCCCGCTTGGCTGTGAGCAGCAGCCTCCCCCACACCAAGTCTCACACCCCAAGCCAGTTGGACTTCACACAAGTGAAAAATAAACATAGATTATATTAAGCCTCTAAAACGGAGTGATTATAATAATTGGATAGGTCTTCAAAGTGCACCAGTCCCTTTGGCCTAAGCTTTCTTTTTTCTGAAATTCAATATGTGATCCAGTTTTCCCCCATAGAAATATTTTAAATTTTGACTCTATATTGTCTTGAAGGGTACACACGGCAAATTGTTCTTGGCAGTTTACTAATTCTACTTATGGAAGTAATTTCATCCTCAAGAAAATTTCAAATAAATTAATATCAAAGCAATATTAAAGATGACATTAAAAGGCTGCCTTTAGTGAGAAATAGAATAATATGAATCTATGTTCATACAAACATCTTAGGCCATACTTTTAATTTTTCATGCACTAGATTCCACTTAAATCACGATGTGATAGTTCTGTTAATTCATTTGTATTCATTACACAATATATTTGTATCCAATCACCATGCTGTATATATCAAATGCAGCATTTTGTCAACTAAATGCTTTAAGGTTGCTTACATTGTTCACAGTTGTCAAGGTAAAAGATCATAGGTTCAAGGTTTTATTAAATGACCAATGCTATGAATAGTAGTAGATGCAGTTTTTAATTCTTAATACTTATAAAGAGGGCTCAAAAATTTTGTAATCAGTGTCATGACAACTGAAGCTGTTATTCTCTTCCTCTTATTTTCTTTTCTGAAACATAAGATGAAAATCAAAATAATGATCACTTTTTTAACTCTGTACTTTATAAGTCTCAAATTGCCTTTAGTGCTATGATCACAGGTGATTTTGCTTTAATATATTTTTATGATACTAGCAACACATGTATCTTTTATCTTTTTTTTTTTTTTTGATACTGGGGATCGAACTCAAGACTGCCTGCTTACAAGGCAGGCGCTTATGCCGCTGAGCTAAATCCCCAGCCCCTACATATATCATTTTTAAATAGATTGGAAAGATCAAGTGCTTGAGATTTGCCTAACTTTTCTAAAATCACAGACATCATAGAAAATGACTTTTCCAATTAAAATAATGATATTTAAGATGTATTATACTCCTATTATGCAATATATCAAATCCTTTGTGTTTCATTTCCTTTTGTCATAGTGACAACATTTTAATATGAGAAAAATGAAGCTCAGAGAGCTGAAATGACTCCCCCAAGGTCACACTGTGAGTAGACACGATGCCAGGGCACATAGTAGACCCCTGACTTCAACCATGGCAGAATTTAGAACCTGCTCAATTAAACAGTCATGATGAATATTACTAGAAACACAATAAATTAGTAATAACTCTAGAATGAGAATCAAGACCTAGGAGTCTGTGGTGGACTGATAACTGGCGGTCAACTTATAATATCAGCTGACCTGAATCAGCATGGTGCCCACCTGAGGATTGTTGCCAAGATAAAAAGAAGTAGTAGAGAGAAAGAGTTTAGTGTGTCGTTTGTTCTCCATAGTGTTGTTGGCGCTCTGTGGTGTTTATGGTTCTCCTGCTGTTGTTGGTTCCCTGAGGAGCTTGTCGAGCTTCTTCCTGGTAGGAACTTAGCTGTTCTCATCATTGGAGGCGCTCAGGACCTCTTTGTCACTGAAGAAGGCTGTGGTACTTTTCAGGGAAGCTTTGGTTTTTACTTTGAGCATCATTTCAACCTACTGACACAGATCCTTCATCCCACTGGCACGGACTTTCTAGCTTCCACCACTGACCTTTGCCTTCCCAGCACAGGTTCATGAAACAGACTTGCATGCGTCATTGTCATGGGCTCTATGTCTTCAGCTGGACTCACGCAGGACATGGCCGTGGGATCTAGTTCCTCAGCTTTATTCCTTGATTCTTAGTGTGTGGACAGGTTTCCTGCACTTCTTGAATTTTTGGCTGACCATGATAAAATGATACTATAAATCATGTGTCCTATATGTAATAGTTTTCATCGTAATCCCTGACTACGTGAACTTGGACCTTTGCTCTTTGCCTATTCTTATCACAAGAGCACTTGAAAGAGCTTCTCCCAGGAGTTCTAGGGCTTAGGTGGGGTTTACCTCCAACAGGGAGCAAAGGAAAGAACGGCACGGTTCACTGGTCAGCCGCTCCTCAATTATAAGCAATTTTAACTTTTCCTCAAATCTATAATTACAGGATTATTGCAAACTCAATATATAGGTTTCTGATTCTGAAGCACACATGTATGTCTTTCTGATAGTACCTGATATAAAACAAAACAAAACCAAAGGTATGTTTTGTTTAAAAATGTTTAAAAGTCCACTTCCTAATTTTCATACAAGAACTCCAAACATTGCAGAGGTGGTTCTTAGCATAGAAAGTTTCAAGATAAAGAAACCTTAAAATAAGTGTGTAGATGAAAGCTTTCTTGCCTTTTAAGCTCTGTTGCCTAAATCATTCATTTTTTGTTATAAAAATAAATTCAGATGTTACAGAGAAGCACTGGCAGGGAACTCTCCCATAATCAAAGAATCCTGAAAACACTGTCCACACTCCAAACCAGTGACTGAATACTTGTCTTCCCCCTCCTAACTTTTGACATTAGATTTTTTTCTTTTTCTAGTTCCCTGCTGAAAAAAAACTACACATTGCTTGATTGTCTCATATCTAGACTTTCCTCTAGGGATACAGAAAGTCCCTGATTTAGGAACGATTTCTGTTCCAGGAGAAAGTTCATAAATCAGATTCATTTGTAAGCTGGGCAAAGGAAGTCCCATACAATCCTAAACTCTAATGTTTTTAGGTCAGGGAATTGCTGTATATTCTGGAAAACACAGGCCAGTCCTCCCCAGATAACGCAGATACTCCTTAGCTTATGAGGGAGTCTATTGATAAATCTATTGTACACTGAAGATATTACAAGTCAAAAATGCACCTCATGTGCTTAATATACTGTGTATCGTGGCTCAGTAACACAGCACACAGTACAGTATCAGTTGTTTCTCCTGATTGCCTTGCTAATGGGCAGCTATGGCTTTCTGCAGCGGCCCAATCTTTCACCTATGTCTTGTTTAAAATCCAAAATTCAGAGTAGTTTCAGGGGCATCACTTTACACAATCACGAAGTCAAAAAATTGTAAATGAAAGCACCATAAATTGAGGACTATCTGTAATTGAAATCAATCACCTGACTTCTTCTTTCCTCCCCAAACTGGTGAGGGGGACCATGATCTACAGAGGTTTAAATTTTTGCTAAAATCACACATATTTTTGCAATAATGCTAAGATTCCAGTTTGGGTCTTAATCTGAGTTCTTCTTACCACAACACTAACCACCCAGCTTCCAGGCAAAGTCTCCATGATGCCAACACCTGAGGGGAAAGAAGGGATAGAGGTGGTCAGAAGGTCAGAGCTTTAGAGATCTAGCTAGAAAGAGCAACAGTACCTATCTACTTGATTTGTTTTACCATGCCCACGGCGGTCTACAGTCGCAAGTGTACAGAGACTTGATCACTTTACAGTGGAAGGGCGAACCAATCCTGACTGAAATAGAGGAGCGATCAATGGGAAGTCCCCGGCAAGCCCAGAACACCTTCAAGAAACCAATAAAGTCACATCCTTCAGGGGACTATCCAAAGGGCCCTGCAGAGTATCAGGTCTTGTGCCTCAAAAGAGCATAAACTGGGGTTGCATGGTGGGGCACCTTCTGGGCATCTTTCTTAATAGCAATATCGGAAACGATTGCAAAAGGGAGAGGAGAGATACATGCTTTTTTCTTTTTTTTTTTTCCTTTCAAGAGGCCAAAAGCCAACAATCTGACACTTGTAAAAGTGTCAGCCCAAAGGAGGATGGCCCGATTGCTCACCCAGAAAGTGAGATTCAAACCACGCTTTCTTTCTCTTCTTTCCAACAGCCTCTGTTGCTCATGGCAGATTTAATGGTGTGATTTACAGCTCTGAGAGACCTTTGTCAGGGCCAGTAAAATGACAAACAATAAATATATGGAGCAGTATGTTAACAGCCTCCACACAATACCTTGTCAGTTACAGCTTGATAGCAATACATTTTAATTTTGTCTTTCATAAAAATCTTGGCATGTATTCCTCATTTGAACACAGGCTTCCAAGTCAAGTGTGTCATCCAAGCATGCAGTTTATCACCCTCTATATTTTCTGTCCTTTTCATTTAATGTCATTCCTATGGCAACAGACATCACCCTGGAAATCATTTTCAAAACAGCTTATTTGTTGAAAAGGGCTGGGTGAGACTAAAATATGTGTTTGACTGCGAAGAATGTCAGAGTGTGAATATGCTAAGCTACATTAATCATATTCTTTGAATTGTGTAATCAGATACTTGAAGGAGGCGTATGATGGGGTGGGATCTGACATCCTACCCCATCCCCGGGTTTTATGGTTTTGTATTTCATAAGAATAAGAGAAGCACATTTGCAGTTTACATCCCATGAAGGGATGTGCACTTGTTTCTAACGTCTGTCCTTCTGAACGGCAGATTGCATTGGTGGATTGTAACACTAGTAGTAACAAGTTACTCTTACTCTGAAACACACTGTAAAAACCCAGACTTGCTTATCCAACATTTATTCAACCCATCTTTAATGAGCATCTGCTATGTAATGAGTATTTTGTTGAGAAAACTGAAGATGAAAATCTCTGCTTTCATAGGATTTAGACCAGTGAAAAGAACACTGCTCTGTTTTGTTTTGGAGACAGTATCTCACTGTGTAACCCAAGCTGGCTCACTATGTAGCCCAAGCTAGCTTATAACACAACAATCTTCCTGCCTCAGCCTCCCAAATGCTGGGATTACAGGTGTGTGCCACCACACCGTATTCTTTGAAGACACTTCTTAAATGCACTAACTAAAACACTGTCAAAACCAGGTCCTTAGAAACAGGGTCTGAAGGGGATTTTTTGGGTAGTTTCTTGAAGACTCAACAAGTCTTACAGGGGGGTTATCAGTCAGTGTAGTCAGTAGAACTACATAGTGTGAGACACTAAGCCAAGCAAAGACATGGGAATCTGTCCAATCCCAGGAAGTGCCCTAGACTGCTAATGGCCATGCTAAGCTGCCTCACCTGACCCTGCACTGGGTCTGAGCTATCTGTCGTTGGTTGCAAACTGTCTTTCAGGGAGATCTGAGTCATCACAGCCTCTTAGGAGTCATGCCTGGGCTAGATGGTTCCTCTTGACCATACGTGACTCTTGGGAATGGGTACAGATGTGGACCATTAGCCATCAAAACCCACAGCATGGGCAGATCATCCAGTTGAGTAGATATGCAAGGCAGGGCACATAACTTTTCCTAAATAAATAAGTACACTGGGCATTTTAAGTTAGGGAGAGTGCTATCAATGAAATAAAACATCTGCTTAATGGTATTGGCTCTACCACAAAGAACTTCTCCGACATGCAAACTGAGATTGACTGACAAGCAGGATCAGCAGTGAGAAGCCCTGTGGCCATCTTTCTAAGCAAATGGAACAGCAAGGCAAATACTCTGGGATGGAATTTTTTTTCTTAAGGTGACAAGATTATGGTATTTCAGGAACAGAGAGAAGGCACAAGTGGCCAAGGTGCCATGAACGATAGATGGGGTGGTCAAGGATAAAGTGGAAGAGACAAGCAAGGGAGAGATCATACAGGCCGTGGCAGCCCATGAGAAGGGTGTTATTCTAAGGTCAGTGGAAATCCTTCTACACTGTTAAACAAACCAGCATCTGCTACTATAGTCTACACAGTCCACGTCACAGTCCACTCCTACAGTCTAAGGACCGAATGTAGTGAGGTTATGCTGTATGCCAGAGACAGTGCCTGTTTCAGTGATGTGAGGCACCTGGCTGGACAGAATGACTCCAAATAGAAGCAGCACTCACACAAATAACACGATGCCTCCTACCAAAACTGACAGTTATTAGCTTAAGCCAATACATGGCTATTGTTCACAAAGCATCCCACAAAACTTTCCTCAGCTCTTTTATGGATGAGTGAGTGATTTGTAGTTTTGCTGGAAGTTTGCTGAAGACTTTTTATCATTATTTTCCCCCATATCAACTATTTCAGGACCATCATTCCCCTAGATTAGAACCTAATTCATTTTTCTGCATATTAGAAAGTAACCTGTTACTCAGATTATGGTCTGTAGGTCAGAAGAACTGCTGTGACCTATGACCTTAGAAAAGCAGAACCACATACCTCCAGCCCAGACCTACTGAAGCAGAATCTACATTTTAACAAGATTCCTAGGTGATTTTTATCCCCATTAAAGTTTGATAAGCTCTGTGGCAGAACATTGTTTCTACAGTCAAATCCATCCTGAGGTCCAATAACTTACTTATTAACAAAACAGCACTTGTTACATACAACCCATGTACAAGCTAGATTCTACTTAAAAGACAGAATTGAACATTGTGTTATTATTAGAGAAGTTTAAACATGTGAGTCTTTTCCACAGCAATGTCTTGTGCATGGACACCAGAAATATGCTTGAGAATTTCAAAGAAATTCAAGCAAAATTGTGAACACAAAGACATTTGGAGAGGAAGGACTGAGAAGTGGTATGTGGATGCATGGGTGGTTTCACAGAAAAGGAGATAACAGTATAAGTCGAGGGGGTGTCTTCAAATAATATTTCTAGGAGAAAGTCTTCCATAATGGGAGAAAGTGAAAAAAAAACTTCAAATTCATAAAAGCAATGAGAACACTGGCAAAACTGTCCAAATCAACTTTTCCGGAAATCCAGAAATTAGTTAAAGACTTAGAAGAATCCAAGGAGCATTTATTCAAGAAAATGTTCATTCTGTAAGAGACAAATAGGTATTACTCCAAAGAAGATGCAAGGGTCAAGTGAGAAACATTAAATGCAATCCAGTTAAACAAGTTTCACTTCTTCAGAGTCTCAGACTTTTTCACATGCTAAATATTCATCATGAAGCAGGCAATTCTTCCTAAACTTAATTGACCACAGATCCTTTTCACGGTGAGATATTTTGTAGATCTAAATCCTGGGAAATTCATCTTGAGAAATAATGAGTTGTGACTGTGAGAGGAGATCTGAGAAAAGACCAAGAGTTCTAGATACTGGAAGAAGGAGTGAGTTTAAGAAAAGAGTCATAGATAAATCCCACGAGAGTTTTCATATTTTTATAGAATGCGGTCAGGAAAGAAATTGGCTAAGAAGCCATCAAATTTGAGATCTTGGAAAGTTGAATAGATTCAGAAAAAGAATTTCTTCAGTTTTATAATATACAGTTCTTAAAATAAAAGGCTAATTGATTTGACATCATTAAAATTTAAAGTTCTATGAATAAAAAAAATTATTTTAAGCCAAGTAGAGACCAGACATGCCAATGAGAAGATATTTGAAATACAGTAGCCAAAAAGCATTTGTATTCAGAATAGATAAAGAACAAGGAGATATGGGCATGGTGACATATGCCTAAAGTCCTTGTACTCAGGAGACTGAGGCCACAAAAATAGCTATGAGTTTGAGGTCAGCCTGAACTACATATTGAGAACTTGTCTAAAGAACAAAAAACAAAAAAGAGTATTTGCAGGCAATAAACAGAGAAAGAAATTTAAAATTGTAGCTGATATGTAAAACAGTGCTCAACCTCCAGAATTATCAGAAAAAAATATATGTCAAATTAAATAAATCCAACAAAAATCTAATCTCTGACATTAGCAAGTGTTAGTAAAGAGATAGAACATCACAATTTTACATATTGCTGAGAGGGGCTTATGAACTGTTTGTACTCACACTTCTGACCCAAATTGTGCTTGACTTTTCTCACGCCAGACAATATGCTGGCTGTACGTACACCAAGTGGGTGTGCTACAATTCAGTTTAGTTCTGAGAGTTCTCAGAGGTAGCATCAGACTCTCAGTCCTACAAGACTACCCTCACTTCAGATGCCAGTTACAAGTATGTGGACCCCAGATGGCTATACTTCTGTCCAGTCAGGCTACAAAGATCAAATATGAAAAAAAGATGTTTAAACTTGACCAAGATATGTATGTATCTATAAATAGGTACCTGAAATACCATTCTCTCTGTCTTTTCGCACCCCTTGCCCAAGACTGAGGATTGGGCTCACAGCTCTGTACTGAACAACATCACAGTCTTTTTCTTTGTTTAATTTTGAGACAGCATCTTACCAAGTCACTCTGACCAGGCTTGAAATTGCAATCTTCCTGGCTCAGTTTCCCAGCGTGCTGAGATGACAGCCATATGCCATCACACCCAGCTAGTATTTTCTATCGTAAGACAACACAGAGCAAAGATATACTCTTGAATAAGGAATTACTTTAATTATTAAACATAAAAAAGAAATGGCTAGAAAGACAATAGAGAAACTTCCTTGTGGTACTACAAAGAAAGAATCAAGGGGTGTGAAATGAGTCAAATCATAGCTGCCAGGAGACGGTCTTGAAGCAGAGATTCTCTCCCATAGCCCACGGAAACACATTGCCCTGCTGACACATTGGCCTTAAACTTCTGGTTTCCAGAACTATGGGAAATACATATCTGTTATTTAATCCACCCAATTCGTGATAACTTGTTAAGGCACCTCAAGGATATGAATTCAGATTCTTCCTGCTTTGTCCCTTATAACTTAGAGGCAAGAATAGAAGTTGCTAATCTTTAGGTTGCTTCACCCTTCTCCTTTCTTTTTCCCAGACTTTACAGTACCTGTAAAATCAACCCTCTGGGGTCATCCCTTGAGTCAAGCTATGCCATCAGTATCACATGGCATTTTCCTTCTGTTTCTGTGTTCTCCTCTAAGGACACCAGTCCTCTTGGATTAGGGATCCCCTTACTACAGTATGACCTGATCTTGACTAACTACACATAACAAAGACCCTATTTCTAAATAAGGTCATATTCACAGATATGATAGTCAAGCTTTGGACTTGTCTTTCTTAGAAGGCAAAATTCAACCCATCACAAACATGCTTCTAATGAGAAGCCAGTCATCAGGGTGGGCTAGAACACTGACTGCTGCTATGTGTAGAAGCTGGGAAAAGGCAGAGAGGGATTGCGATCAAAAGTGATAATCATAAAGTCTTCTGCCCTCAACACTGCCTGAGATGCCACCCGAGACAAGAGGAAAAAAGAAGGGCTTCTTCTCCCTTCCTCCTGATCTCAGTGACCAACTAATGACTCCTGCTGGTCACATCACTAGAAAACAGCGGACAGGGGAGCCTGGGAAAGTTCTGGAAAAGTCATAGGCCTTCCCCCTTGTGTCCAAAGCATGAGGCTCCAAGATGGACCATGTCCATAGTGATCACTCTAAACCTGTCAAATTTTGAGTGAAATTGTCTTGACAGCTGGAATAACTGGTCAGAATGAGAAGACATCAAAATGGAAACATTCAATAAAAGACAGGAAGACACATAGGAGCTCTGCTCATTGATTGGTGGGAGAGAAACATATTAAATAAAAATAATCTTAATCTTAAATCTATGCAGTGAAAGAATAAAGTAGGGATGGAGAAATAGCCATAGGTCTGAAGCAACTGGGAACTCAGGGAAATCCCCTTTTAAGTGACAGTGAAGCTAACTGCTAATTAGGGGCTGAGCACATAAGTTTGATCTATTCATAACTCTTCCCTTTGTGGAACAAACCTATCTCACTTTGAATGACCTGAAAAGAGTTGTTTGCCACCGGTCGTGGTCTGCTGACCAAGGGAAACTATGGGACACCAACTATGAATTCTTAAATTTGTTGTACAGGAACAAGTTGAGACAGACACAGAGCCCTCCAGTGACAAAGACCCAGAGCTGTCCAGGAAACCTCTACAGAGAAGCCATGGCCATAGTATCTACCAAGCCACTTAGTCTTCTTATACTTACTTTGACTCTCACTCTCGCTGAGATGTCAGTTCTGTTCCTTCCTCTTGAATCTGAATGTCCCTATGACTATAACAAAACTTGTTCTCTATGATGCCTTAGCTATGTCATACAAGACAGCACAATACCTACATCTGGAATACACACTCTTAGACCCAAGTCATCATGGAACCCAGCAGCTCATCTTTTGGCCCATTATGTTCTAAATGCATAGCAGTGAGGCCAGTACCAAAAGCCCCCCAACCCTCTAATGAAGTCTAAGGTCTGTGGGGGGTGCAGAAGGAACCAACTCTCCCAACTGGTGGCCAGTAATAACTCACCAGTCATGCAAGTGAACTGTACTGAATGTGAATCCTCTAGCCCTGAGTCAGGTCACACCTTGAGACCACATGGGACAGAAACTTCTTGTACCTCTCTGATCTCTGCCCAAATCAATAATCATAAGCAAAATAAATGATTGCTTTACTTTTACATCATCCAATTTGGGAGCAATTGGCTACTCAGCTCTAGATGCTGGTTTTTTGGATTCTCTTTGGTTTCATACTCTTGCTCTTCAGCTCATTTTTACAAACTGTTTGGGATCCTGTTAGTTTATTCTCACTAAAATTAACCAAAGTTCAATTGCTCATTTGGCTTGTAACAAAAAAAAAACCTTAATGTGTATCCCTTGTAGAAAGTGAGAGAAAAAGCATCAGAGATAAGAGGCACTAGAGAACCTGAAGAGTCTTGCTTAGAAAAGAGTCTTTAGTTTAGGGAAGAGTGTTTAAAGGAAACTAAAAGGATTATAGCCTTGGCCATAGCTCAAGGTAAGGCTGGCAGTGGATGGAAGGAAAGTGGTACTAATTGCATCAAAAGCTTGTGAAAGTACTTCACACATACTGTCTTATTTATTTTCAAATCAATAAGAAGCAAGAACTATCTGTAAGTACACACGCATCCTCATGTGAGGGAAAATGAGTTTGAAGAACAGAAGTCGCTATTTAGCATCACCCTGGAGCAAGATACAATTCTTTTCCAAAGTCTGCCTTCTTGAACATATCTGCTTCATGGTCCAATAGATGATGTGTGACTAAGAGTATCACACAAGAAAAAAATAAAGAAAAAAATGCACAGATGAATAAATAGTTCAGCTAAAACAACCCAATGACAATAGGGGGCCATGAGCCCCTGTTTATAAGACACCAAACAATAGAACACTAAGAGTACTCAAGGGACAGGAGAAAGTATACTGGCCTTAGAATCACATGGACCATTCCTCCTCAGAATTCATTCTTCTCAGGCTGGGGATTTAGCTCAGTGGTGTTGGTGCCTGCCTGGCTAGGGAAAGGTTGTAAGTTTGAACCTTGGTACAAAAACAAAACAAAAAATTCACTCGTTCCATTTCTAAAGTAAAGATGCTAATATTCAAATCTGTTATAAGTTTTTAAGATATTTACAAATTGAAGAGCATTTGGTAGATATCAAATTTTCACAAATACCTCTATTAAAAATAATTATAGTAACTATCTTAGTCACTCTCATCATTAAGACAAAATACCCAATGCTCATAACTTATAGAGAGATTTATTTTGGCTCATAGTTTTTCAAGAATTCAATCCTTGGTTGGCTGACTCCATGGCAGAAACCAAGTGGTGAAGGGGTATTGGGGAAGAAAGGGGCTCACACCATGGCAGTCAGGAAGCAGAGCAAGAAAAGGAGCTTGGGATGATTACATCCTTCCAGGTCACACTTTTAGGGAACCCCTTCTTTCAGTCAGGACCTACCTCCAATCTCGAGATGCTGGGGCATACATTTTAGATCTATGTCATGACTATAATATCCCAGGTTGCATGGACAGAAACTGAGAAAAGGTAGAGAGAAACAAGGAAAAGAAAAAAAATATAGAAAACAATAAGATAGGAGAAAGGGACAAAGAAATAGGAAATTATTAGAAAGAGAGAGAGAGAAAAAAAGAGGTAAAAATAAAGAAATTCAAGACTCACATAGAAGGGTTTTTAAATCTCCCTCAGTTCAGCAACCTGAACCTGATGCCACTGTGCTGCTCAAGGGCCGTCAGCCATGTGATGTTGGCCCTGTGATCATACAAATAATCAGACATTCACACTCAGAGGTGGGGAGCATTTTAAACTCCCATGAGACCAAGCCCCAAACCTTCTTGCTTTGCAAAGACAAAAGGAAGCCAGACCACCTCTAAAGGAATCCCCTTATTCCCTAATCTCACCGAGTGCCAACTGTTCACTGAAGTCTCAGTCACTCTGGGACCCAGGCTCCTATGATGGTATCCCTGCTGCTCTCTGACATTCACTAGAGGGAGCTGCCTAAGAAACTGAGGGAAGAAATGGAAGGATGCCAAGCTGGAGCAGCAAATAACAACATCAAGTTTTTGTTTCTGCCCCTCATCTATGAAAGGAACTTGCTTCTGAACCATATCACCCATGCACACAGCATGCCACAGGTGAAAGGAATTATCACAGTTTTCCAAAGTCATTGAAAGTGTGGTCAGCCTTGCTAAGAACCTTTGTACAAAGTTTTAGACAAAGAACAGAGGTGGATGAATTATTTCTAAAAAGGAAAGTGCACCTATGTTGAAATAATGCACTTGACGAATAATTCTGAAGAAACCTCGTCCTTTGGTTCCTTGCCATCATTCTGTCCTCAGTGGTCTTATTGAAAATTCCTCCTCTCCCACCCTCCGGCTCACCATAGCCACATTAGGGTGGAACAGCTTTCTGTGAAGAAAATAGAGTTTGCAATGTTTGGCATATTAATGCAGAGCATATGGTCAAAAATATTGTTTGCTATGGCTTGTGGGCTTATGATATTTAATCTAAAATAGATTTTCCTAAATAAAAAGAGACTTATACATATGGCCATTAAAAGCAAACCGTTTTGCTGCTCGGCATTGTTAAAATATAATGTTTTTAAAGCATTTTATAGCAGCGTAGTCCTTTGGCAGGGATGGAGTATTTCATGGAGATGGGAGCTTGGCACAAGAACGAGATGGTCAGGATGCAATTGTCACAAGTCCTGTCCTGAGGATCATTTTTACTTCTAAAATCTCATAGCCGTTCATAGAGACATTTCCCTTCTGGAATCCTCAAGGTTGACTTGGATCTGAGCAAAACACAACTCTTGAGATTAACCAGCAAAAGTGATGGCAGAAAACGCTTTATGATGTCATTTCTCGTTAAATGTGAACAGATTGTTTCCACAGCAAATATCTAGTGAGCACCAGGCCAGGTGTTTGCTGACTTTCCATGTTTCCTTGAGCTAGAGTAGGAATATGATCCCCTTTCTCTCTGTCTCTGTGTTTGTGCCTGTGTGTGGGTCTGGTTCTGGGTCTGTCTATGTGTCTGTCTGTGTCTATCTCCCTCTCTCTCTCTCTCTCTCTGTTTCTTTTTTTTAACAATTAGATGATGACAGGAACCAGTATATATGGCCCCATATTTTAAAGGTATTGATGCCAATGCACAAGTGAAATAGGACCATCTCATGCAGAGAGCCTTCCTGATCAGCAATGGTCATGCTTCTGTTAGTAATGGAGGTTAAACTGAAGACTCACAAAATAAAAGCTAACTTTTGATTTATTCCGTTAGGGACCATACCATGAATTGTGTCTACCCAATTTGGTTTTTTCCATCAATTTATTTTAAAACTTCAGAATGGCCAGGGATGGAGCTAAGCAGTAGAACACAGGCCTAGCATGCTCCAGACTTTGGATTTGATGCCAAGCACTGGAAAAAAAAAATTTTAAACAATAAACAAACAAACAAAAAGAACACTTCAGAAGATGGCTGCAAATTTAACTGCCAAGCTTGCAGTTAATCATGGAAAATACAATAAAAAATGACAGGGAGAGGAATTGGTGGCTTTCACTTACAGGCTACTGCTCAGAGTGGGAACATTCTTAGCAGCCCCAGCTTACCTCTTTCGTTCTCCAGTTGCTACCAGAAGCAGCCAAATCTGTAGCTGGAATACGATCTGGACAAAGCACACACCTCTGGGTTCAATGTGTTGAATTCATTCTTATGATGCAATGTCAGCTGCTAAAGACTTGTTGGAAAAGCTGATACTTGAGAAATGGTTTCATATTAATCCAGCATAGAAAAGAAAGCTTACAGCAGTTTCTAGATTGTCAGTAATCCTTTTTCATGAGTGGCCAGAGAGAAACAGCCCACTTCCTGATCTGGGGCTCAGAGAAATGTCGAGGTACAAACACAATTGTTCCAAAAGCACTCTCCTCTGTAATTAGGAATGCATCAAGCATGGCTTGGTTTGTTTTTCTAGTTCAGTAACCTTTAACAACACTTATAATCAGGCAGATTTTGAAAGCGGGGCCACTATGATGGGAAAGAGTTACATGACGCGTAGCCCATGTGCTGCTACAGGAGAGATGTTCGGTGTCCCCTGCTCCTTGATGCTTGGGTGGTTTTCTGTGGCTTTTTGCAGTGAGATAAATATAGAATTTAGGTGAGTGAACGAGAGATCCTGCAATCTCATGGGGCAGGTTTAAAGGGGAAGCTGTCTCCTTTTTCCCTGGAGTGGGGATCAACTTTTCAAGTGGCTAAGGGACATCAACCCTATATTTGGTGAAATTGTAGGGACAATTATTTGCCTGGCTTGCACCTAGATATCAGGTGCTTTAAAAAGCATAACATGCCTGTGCTTGAAATCATCAGAATATATATCTGGCAGAATTAACAGAACAAGAAAGCACTTCTGCCAAACCTGATACAAGACTCCTTCTGAGGCCTTTGCAATTCAACTCTAGAGAATTCTTCCCAGGGGTTGTCAATTAGCACATGCTGGTGTGAGCAGGAAGGTAAATATTGATTTGCAAAGTTCCTATCTCAGTGGTTGTCTTTGAATGAATGAAATCAAGGTTGATCCTTCTTTACAAGGGGTATTCAAAGGTAAGGCTATTTTTCTCTTTTAAAATGAGTCTTTTTTGTTCCTAAAACAATACATTTAGGAAAATAGATGCATCTTGAGACCATAATGCTAAGTGAAATAAATCAGACATTGAAGGTTAAAACAGCGTGATTTTTTTATATGAGCAATTTTTGTCTTTAAATAATTTAAAGAGAAAAATTGAAGGTAAATGATCAGAAACAGAGGAGAAAGACTTTGCAGAAATGGAAAGGGGCTCTAGGGACGGGGGAAGATAGGAGGGAGCAGAAGGGAAGAGGAAGTGTGTATGTACCAACTCCCCAAGATAAATACGATTATTGTGTATTGCAAATATATATCGATAAAAAAGAAAAAAGTACACATTCATTGTAGACAACTTAGGAAAAATCATTAACAGAAGTTTTAAAACAAAAAGCATCCTTACGTTAGTACCCAGCATTAATGACTGTTAACACTTCAAATTTGAAAAAGCAATACAACATGTAGGAAATGGAGTGCATGCGAATCCATTAATGTACTTTGTCACTTTTGAGTCTTTATTATGGCCACTATTTGAAACTGATAAATTTGTGTCTGCATCATTTTTAATGATGGCCTAGTGTTGCATATCACCACAATCACCACCATCCGTCCTTTGTCTTTAGGTATTCTGACTGCTTCCAGCTTTTTGGTGTACTGTTTACTGCCTTGCTGAATCACCTTCTGCGTAAATATTTGCACTCAAGTGTTTCTGTTGGTACTGCTGCTCAAGCAGAATAAACAATGTTCTTCAGACTAAGATAAAAAGGTAGGGAGTTGGCCTGGGGTCAAATAAGAGAGCGGCCTTCAGCCCCAGTCTGAATTAGAAGATGTAAATCAAGTTCCCAAATAGGTGTGACTGAAATAGTTAGCAAAATAGAGAATGTTAAAAGGAATTCTGTGAAAATATCAGGCATTTAACCAAATTGTACAAGACCACCAATGACCTGTTAGCTGTCTGCCATCTCTAATTTCTAAGCCTGCTATTCTCGGAAGCTCTGTTTTTGTAACACATAAGTGCTTGTGGTGCCTTCCTGGGTTATTTGGACCAAGTACTATAATTCCTCAAGCTCAGCAGACTGTTTTAGGGATTACAAAAAGCCTGGTTCACACAGTGATACGGAACTGGGGGTGATGTCAAAATGATAGTGGTGAAGGGTAAAATGCTACTGTAAGAAGGGTCAGGGCCTCAATTGTCTTTAGTGAACTAAAAAGATATGATTTGATAAAAATAATCTTCAACTCTGCGTTTAAGGTCCGTGCTTTCTCTAAACATGGACAATAGTTAAGAAACTCAGTACTCATCCTCATGTATGGAGAGGAAATAGTCTCCTCATTCTGGGTCATATGTCCCCAACATGTTTCCAAGTTCATTTGGGTCTCTAGGCAGCTGTGACCAACCTGTTGAAATTGGCACAGATAGCACAGGAATAAATGTGACTCTCAACCTTATAGATGTCAGATACTCTAAGTTTATGTTGCCCAAAACCGAAGAATGAATTTTATGGAGCAACAGAGGTTAAGCAGGAAAAATTTATTGTGAGAGAGTGCTCCTAAGAGACAAGAGGGGAACTGAGAGCAGGTAGCTGCAATCCTCACTTCAAAGAGGAAGTTTTACAACGCAAAATCATGAGATGGGCACAATGTGGGTCAAAACTATGATTAATAAGACTGTAAGTATAGCCACTTATGTAATATTGATCCAATGGGGATTCAGTTCCTATGGCAAGTGTACATGGAAGAACAAAGCCTTTTTTAAAAAAGCAATGAATCAGGAAGTCCTGGTCACCTACTTGGGTGACTGATGTCTAACTAGACTTTAGTGGGCCAAGTAATACCAATTATAGTATAATCTTCAATTTATTGCTTCTCTGTCTCCCTCGAGAAGACACACAGGCGCGGACATTTTGTCTCTATCTTGCGGCCTGGCCTTTGAGAAATATGCTCCCAGCCACAGTTGTAATGTGTTCTCATCTTCTGCACTGACTCCCTTGATGGCTTAACCCTGTCTGGCTACCTACAATATTTCTATGGTCTATAACAGCACCTGGGGTGATACTTAATTTTTATAGCTGGCCTAGTGGCTTCCTTATCCAAAAATAAAGGATGCATGGGAGGAGAGAAAGAAAAAGGAGACATGGATGCCCAGATTGATGGAGATAAAGCAGGGAGGTAGTCTGCCCTGCTGAAAAAGCTGGGAATCTATTTTGGTGGCATACTCTTAAGGAGGTTTGTTTTTCTCCATGTAATTTAGTATTATAATCTAGAGGTTTTCTTGATATATTTAATTACAGCTTCCCACTAGAGCTAGGGGCCTCCTAGGAATGACCACAACACAGCAAATTGCAAGTCCTCATTTTTATTATGGTTCTTTCCATTTCATGGCTTTTCTCTTACCTTGGTTTTTCAAAAACAAAGAAGTTTGTAATAGGACTGTGTGTACCTTATTTATTAAGGTATGTGGGCTCAGGGAACCTCAGTGAGAGACAGGAAAGAAAAATTCTCATCAAGAGGCATAATGCTAGGGACTCTATTTCCTCAGAAGTCTCTGAGACACTTCTAGTATGTTCCTCAGCCCTGTCTGCTCAGAGATCGAAGTGGGGAGTATTTATCCCAGCCTCTCACCTCCCATTGGTCCAAGGTGGCCACAGGGAAGGTTAAGTCTCTGTCTACTGTGTGAGCGCCAAGCCAACTGGTCCTCCTGGCAGACTTGAAGCAGAGAGTGCATGAGGCCCGTGCCCAGAGGCCAAGCCTGGGTGCACCACTGCTAACAGGTGCCTAAGTCTAAGAGGGTATGGGGCATCCCAGAGAGGTGACAGTCATGCCATCTGTGTGCCAGCCTGGACACTGTCACAAACACGCAAATGAAGTGGTAAGGATCCTTGAGAAAATCTCCAACTACGGACAGAGTCACTGCTGGGAGTGCTCACCACGCTACAGACCAGTGTAACATCTCTGCCCCCAGCACATGCCTAACGTACGCATGGGCTACAGCCCCTTCCTGGGAGTCAGGCTCTGTGCAGACCCAAAAGTCCCAAACAGCATGCAGTCGTTACCGCAATGCTTTGCAAGTTATTGCCAAACAGTCTCCTTGTCCTTTTTTCCCCTCCTCTCAAGCTTCCAAATGCCCTACATAAAACAAGTACTGCTTTTACAACAATAGCACAAAATAACCCATGCCCACAAAATGATTATCCTTTTATGGAGTTTCACTTAACATTTTCATGTGTGGTGACTCTTAGTTTATAAATATAGATATTTACACTATTTACTACCAAATATTATTCACTTAGCTTTTTCTTTTATGATAAAAATTTCAATGATGATTATAAAGATTATAAAGATTATAAAGATAAAAATTTCAATCATGATTATAAAGATTACAAAGATTATTATATTGAATAGCTATCTTATTTGTGGATATATAAATTGTTTCCAATCATTTATATTTCTTGTTTGTTTGTTTTATCTTTGAGTTTTCATGAAACGGGAACCTGAAGTTGCGCAAGTAGACCTTGAACTCCTGGGCTCAAGAAACCCTCCTGGCTGAAGCCTCCAGAGAACCTGGCACTACAGGAGCACACCACAGTGTCTGATGCAACGTTTGCCAATCACTGATTAACAAATATCAATTGACTGTCTAGTATACACCAAGTTTTATTTTAGGGGTTAGGGATACAGAAGCAACAAGACTCTGACTTTGTGGTACTGACATTGTATGAAGAGTGATACTCGTGATTTAGCAGGGCAAGTTATCTACCATAACTGCAGATATCCCTGTGTGGTATGAAGGAAACCAAAGTAGGTAAGGGGAAAGCAAGGCATAAGGCAGCAATCTCAAGTAAGGTTGCCATGGGTAGCCTCCGTAAGGAACTTCAGAATGTGGGCAGGAAGAAGCCTCCCTCTGATGAGCAGCAGGTATAAAGGCACTGAGGCAGCACTTGGGATGACTTGGAATGAAGAAGTCCTATTTGAATAGAACTGTTAAGTAAGGAGAAAAAAGGCAAAAGATAACTGATGCCACATTATGAATGTACTCTAAGTTACAATGGTATTTTTATTCACTAGGAAGACATAGAGCTAAGCAGAACGGGGACATTATGGATTAGCTTTAGAAAAAAAAGAAAAGACCCTTACCCACTGCAGAGTGGAGAACTGAAAATTGGAAGGGGAAGAATTAACAGTAAGTGAGTCGAGTAAGCTCAGAAGCACAGGGAACAGCAAGAGAGCAATTACAACAGTGCAGGGAGCAGAGAAGGATTTATTTCTGGGGAGGAGTTTAAAGATATTTTTCTCCCTTACAAAGATTTTGAAAAATCACCAGCTTCGTTCAAACTTTTAAATTAACTTCCAGAATTTTTCAGTCTAAGTAATTACAAAAATGTCATTGGTGTTCATGGTAAATGTTGACATTTTAAAAATAAAACTCTTCAAGATCATTTAGTGAAATTTAGATACATTTATAATAATGTGTTAAATATCATGTAATGCTTCATTCACTTTAAAATATATATTAATAAGCTCTTCTAAAACAGAATTTTTATTTTTTAAATTTTTTGATTCATATTTTTATTATATTCTTCTGTAATTTTTATCCTAATGCAACATATCTTAATGATCAAAGGTCTTTTCTTGATCATTCCAGTGTAATTGTGTACATCAGAAAGTTGCATAAACTAGAATATTTTTTAAATTCCCATGGCTGTAAACTCTAACTGCTAATGGTTTCTGATTGAATTATAATCATAATAATGACATAAAATTGATCAAAATAGCATAAACACATTAGAAATGCTATTGAATAATGATTAGACATAAAAGTGGCTTTATTAGTAATGCATCTCCTCAGGAGATTCATGGCGTATGGGACTCCCTGCACCTCCACTGACTTGGGTGGATTTTACTTACTGCTGAGATGAGACAAGGCTCACTATCAATTGTATTTCTATTTTTGTTTTTGTTGATAGAAGTCTGATGAAACTTATTCACAAAAATATGTAAGTAGAAATGGAAGGAGTTTTATTATGGCAAGAACTGTCAGTACTCTGAACTCCCTCTCCGTTATATGCCAAAATATGACAAGCTAATCTCTCTTCAAAGTATATTCCAGTGATTTAGGAGTTCAGTGAGTTCTTCTATCAATTTTGTTGAGCACAGAGAATTGGAAACAAGCTGACTTGTGTAAGGATGTTTCCTAGTTCTGAGACAAATCCTTTTCCATTCCTTTGCCAAGCAACCCCAGGGATTTCCCAGCATAGAGCAAGATGGCAAGGTCAACTCGGGAATAGGAGCTGAGGAAGCTTTTCTGTTGTGACAGTTCATTGGGAAAACTGGAAACAGAGGTGTGAGAGAAGAATATAAAGTCTGCCAACAGCCTCTTCACCTACCACGGTTTGTTCCCCCAGAAAACTCCTTATCAAGGCTTCACTCCTCAGTGGGTGACGTTGGCAGATTGGCCTTGTGGGAAGTGTTTGAATAATGGCAGAGTCCACATTCATGACTGGATTGATGCAGTTTCAAAGGAGTTCTGCTCTCAGATGGAAGCCAGGTTGTTGGAAGATTCTCCCTTTCTGTTTCTCACATCCTTGCTCCTTTGGTATGTAGCTATCTCCTTTCGCTATTCTCCACTGTGATATGCTTTGCTTAGCAGAAGCCAAGAAGATGCCAGTGCTATGCATCTAGACCTGAGGAACTGCGAGTTAAACCAACCTCTTTTCTTTTACATTTCCCAGGCTGAGGTATTCTGTTATAGCATCCTAGCACCCATGTGACAAGAGACCAAGACAGCATCCTTCTAAGGTGCATGTGTTTGGAGAAAATGGAGGAGACTGAGGGTTAAGAAACTGATTGCTTTAAACTGTCTGCTCCTCAAGGAAACTTCTGTGTAACCCCTCTTTGATGGTTATCTTGACTGTCAACTTGACTGGGAACAAAACAGGAAAAATGAAAAAGCCAGCAAGCACTTGTTTCTCTCTCTCTCTCTCTCTCTCTCTCTCTCTCTCTCTCTCTTTCTCCCTTCCTTTTTCTCTGTCTTCTGTTCCCAGCTGTCATTAGGTGAACAACTTTCCTCCACCATACCCCTCCACCGTGATGCTTCTGCCCTGACACACACCTTAAACAATCACCCAGCTGACCATGGACAGAAATCAGGGGCCAACATAAACCTTTCCCCTTTTAAATTGTGTTCTTGATTATTTTGGAAAAATGGCCAAAACCTAACTCACCACTGATGAAAAAATCCTAGTTTCAATCTATTGATTGACAGCTCTATCAATAAAAATGGTCAGAAACACCAAAAATTAAAGTAAGAATTAAAAGTTAATGTGCAAGACTTTGCAATACAGTATGAATTGGGCAGGGATCCAAGATGGCAGCCTGAATGTAAGGATAAGAGCTTCACAGGGAATGGAGCCTGAGACACAATAATAAATGAACTTTTATAGCAATAAAATGTTTATGTTGTATTCAGGTAAACCTTGCTATGAGCTTTGGGCTGCCTAGGATCCAAAATGTCTCCATTGCATGTTGCTGCCATCTTGACACAGATGACTTTCAAGGTCACCACAAAAACAGAATAGGCGGTCACTTTGTGTATACATCATTGGCCAGCATGGGTCATTCAGGCTCCAGACAAGAGCTTAAGAAGCTGGGATGCAGAGAAGCACTTGGCAGTGCTGCCTCAAACACACTCTGCTTGGATGGGAAACCAGGTGACTATGTTTCCGTCTGGGAAAACCATCCCGCCTAGTTGCAAGCCAGAGTTTTAGAAGAACATAATAGTTTTCACCTAGAAGAATAAAGGGGCAACCCTAATGTGCAAAAATAGGACCAATGAGAAGGGATTTGCCCTATCAGATGTTGAAATGCATTAAAAATTCACCATGATTTAAGGGAGACATTCAAAGGAAAGAAAGAGAAACATAATTTCTGAAACATAATTTCTGAGTCAATGACGACAAGCAGCCTGATGAGTTACCAGCACCACTCACTCTTTATTCCTTTCCTAAAATTATCTACAGGTGGATTAAAAGGTTGAGAGGAAAACTAAACACATATTTCAAAAACCAATCTTCAGATCATTTAAATGATCACCTCCATTTTCTTTGTTTCCTAAACACAAAATTCAGGGAATAAAATTATTTCAAAATGGGCACAGAAATCTGGAACACAAAAACAGTGGAAAAAATCATGAAAGAACAAGATTAATACATCTGAGAATTCTTAAATAATTTTATCAGTAAGCAATACAAATACAATTGAAAAGCAAGCAAACGAACTAAAAAGATTATGTAAATAAACGCCAAATGGATAAAAATTTCAATTTAAAGAACTCTCACTAACCAGTAATGACACTAACCTGGCAGTATTGAGTAGCAAAAAGCCAAAAATGAAAATAACACACAACTGAAACTTTTATTTCTGCCTACTAAATTTTCAGATCCTCTAACATGTTGAGTCAGTGTTGACAAGCTTGTAATGAGAACTGTGATGGTACACAACGGTTGTAAGTGGTACAACCGTTGAGAATGCAGTTGGAAATATGTAATCAATACTGAGAATTTAAAACCACCATTCCAATGTTCAGTAGCAGACAAATGTCTATACAGAGGTTCCTTAACTTAATGATGTGATTATGCCCTATAAACCCAGTGCAAATTGAAAATGTAGGTGAAAAATGCAATTCATGCATTGAATCTACTGAACATCATAGCTGCAACATGATCAAAGCGGAGAATTGAACGTTTCTCTTCATGATGGTGTGGTCAGCCGAGAGGTACAGCTGACTGCCCCTGCCAGCAGCACACAGAGAGCATCGCAATCTCCATCACCTGCCTGGGCAAAGACGTGAATTTAATTTTTTCCCCTTTTCTTTTTATTTGGGGGAGGAGGCACTGGAGATCAAACCCAAGACCTCATGAATTGTAGACATATATTTTCTATCACTGAGCTAAATCCTTGGGTCCTTTTTAAAAAGTATTTTTCTTTTCCCACTTTTTATTAGTACATGATTGCAGTACATAATGATTTCTGAAACGGGAAGGGAAACAAGATGGAGGGATGGGATAAGAAGGGCTAAAAAGAAAAAAATTGGAAAAAAATGGAAATAGAGCTTTTGTAAATGGGAAAAGGACCAAGAATTGGAAGAATAGAGAGGGATGGGAAAGGTGAGGAACCCAAAAAGGAACTCCAGGTCTTTTTTATTTAATTTTGAGCAGGGTCTGGCTAAGTTGCCCATGGTGGTCTTGAACTTGCAATCTTCTTGTCTCTACATCTCAAGTAGCTAGGAAGACAGCTAAATTATATTCAAATTAACTATTAATTATACTTCAAATATAAATACTATATACTTTATATATATATATAAATACTATATGTAGTATTTATATTCTTTTAGAAATCATAAAAATTCATCTTTTAACCTAATCATTCCATTGCTATGGATTATTCTAAAGAAATAATGAAATATAGTTAAAATTTGCATGTAAAAACTTCTGCAAATAAGCCAGGCATGGTGGCACACACCTGTAATCCCAGCACTCAGGAGGCTGAGGCAGGAGGATCATTGCAAATTGGAGACCAGCCTGGGCTACAAAGTAAGCTCAGCACCAGCCTGAAGTGCATAGTAAGACCCTGTCTCAAAAAGACAAAAAGAGCCTGTTAAAACAATAAAATAAAAGGGACTGTTTTCTAAATGTTTTCAAATGGTGTTTTAGCATCATTAAATATTAAATTTTCTTAAAAAATTAGTAAATGAATAAATAAATATTATGACCACATTATAAAAAAATATTAAATTTTCTAGAAATCTTTTAGCAAACTAAAAGAATTATTGCAATATAATTTTCAATAGTAACCCAGAATAAACTTTCTCTATAAAAGATAAAATTGATTTCACTATTAAAATATTCATAATAGAAATATAACTAGGAAAAATGAATTAAATATTAGAATATTATTTTCTCCAGGTAATTTTTGCTTGTTTTCCTTTTTCAGAATTATGCAAGTTTTAATAGGATGTTACCAACATACATAAAAAGTTTGTAGATTTGTATTTTAAGTGTGCATTCACAGGAAGGCAGCCTACTCTGGAAACACATTATTCAAGTCTTTGAAGGAAATTTAACTTTTGCCAAACACAAAGTCATTAGAAGCCTCGGTTCATTCCCCTAAACCCAAATCCATCAAGCAGGATTTGGTGAAGTGCTCTGCAGAGAAAAGCATGTTTGGTGTGTAAGCTATAGATTAATTTCTGGGCTAGTCATTACCATGACAGCTCACCAATATGTTTTATAGCAAGGGGATGTTGAAATTCAACACACCTGCTGAAATACTATCTGCAAGGAGAAGACAGAAAAGTTGGCTTCACTTTGTTTGTCTTACCGGAGAAAATTTGTCATTTTGGTCAGGTAGAAACTACCCCCTCATTATGGGCAGTTAACTTGCAAGAATATCTTGTTTTGCCTCTGCTGTATCCACTCTGTTTTAATGATGCCCAGTGGTCTCCATCTAGTATTTCTCTGACCCCAGGCTGCAAGCCAAGACCGGGAAGGTAAATATGAACACTCTAAACACCATCTACCTGATGGTCCATCTTCCTTTCCTCTCAGAGGCACATCCTGATTTTGTTTGGGGTCCAGCTCTAGGGAATGGTTGTTTTGTATCCTTCTGGATGTCTCACTTCTCTTTAGTAAAAATTCTTTTTTGCTACCTTTCTTGCAGCTAGAATTGGACCAAAGTAGGAAGTCTTAGCTTTTCCAGCAAAGTTTTCTTTTCAAAGCAGAGGAAGCCTTGGTTTGTCAGTACCAAGGCTCCTTCCTTGGCCTCACTCAGTCACTTGAAGGCAACTACAATGCCTGGAGCCATAGGAACCCATCTTGGGACTACAAGAGAATGCACAAGAGAATTCCAGAGAAGTCGGCCCCAAATGCTGACGTTTAGCTGTCAGGTGAGCTCTGGAGGGCCTATTTATAAATTGCTGGAGAAACTAAGCCTCTGGTGTCAGGTTTTGCTATTACTTGCAGCAAAATGCTTATTAATTAAGATATGAGACTTCAGTGATAGCCTTGATTTGCTTATGATCTTGATCTTACCTCCCCAAATATGGAATTTGTGGCTATTTGTGGTAACTATAATTGGATTTGCTAAACATTTTCTGTGCATGTGTTCTTGTGAACTATTTACATGGTGAATGAAAGGAATCATACCAACCAATGGTCACCTATGAGACCAGGTCCCTCTCAGCTAAGCCTTTCTAACTTAGTGGTGCTCGGTCCTCCATCAGTCCTCTCCTCCTGTCCCTTACCACTTCACTTTACTTATCTGGTTCCAGTGTTTTAATTTCCTTCCCTAAATCTGCTGTCTGGAGAACTACCTTATTTAGAAACATTTCCACATGTTGTTCACAAATATTTGTTTTATTTTCTTAATTCATTGGCTTATACTGGTCCAAGCTGGAAGAGTTGACAAACAAATTCAAGGAAAATCCATTCCTACGTAAAACAGAGCTATGGGTATCTTATGAGCTTCTTAGTGCAAGTTTACCTTAACCCATGAGTCAGTCTAGTAGTGGACTTACTGGACATATTTTGAAATAAATCTCTGTCCTTTGGGTAGAGGAGTGTTCTTTCCATCTGTGTAAGTCACATGTGAATTACACTGACAGAGTTCTATGTACTCCAGAATTCACACAGAATCTGAACTCAAGTATGTGGACAAAAGAACATCTAAAACAATGATCCATCTAAAGATTTTAGTAAAATGTGCAAAGTTAACTCTCACTCCACCTACTAACTAAAACAAAGGCAGAACTTACCAATGTAGCCAGCCAGCCCTGGACTCCTGTAGTTCCATGTTCAGACCCTGGCGGAGATGGAAAGGAAGCACATTACCTGCTTGCCAAGGGTTAGGCCTCGTTGTTCTTTTGAGAATTTACTCTGATTCTCAGAAAGCCCTTTTCTTTCCCTGACCCTTTGCATCTTGTGTAAAATGATGAATTGGAATACATTCTTTTTTTTTTTTCCCCCACCGGGTATCGAACTCACGACCTCGTGCTTGCCAAGCAGGGACTTACACCACTGAGCTAAACCGCCGACCAAGAATACATTCTTATGATGATGATCTTAGAATACATTCTTACTGCAAAAAGATGAGGATCTTACAATACTTTCTTACTGCAAAAGTTTCAAGACTTCTTTCAGATTTTTCAGATTTTTCTGCACAGGAGAATACACAACGAGAAATCAATGCTACCCTTCTTCTGTCAGAACCTACAGTACATCTGAAAACTAATAATATTCAAAGTGTTGACATTTTGCTGAGCCTTTTCTATGTGCCAGGTGCTACACTAAACAGCGTCTGTATATTATCTCCTTTAATCCTTCAGATAAGCACTCTTCTCCCATTTTTTGCAACTATGGAAATACATAAAAAGTAGGGGGAAAAAGCCTTAAATCCCAGATCCCAACCTCTTAACCATCACACAATTCTGCAGCCATTGGGAATTTAGTTCAGCTCAAATAGTAGTTAAAATAACACAAGAGATTAATTGTAGAAAACAGCAAAATTCAAAGTCCTCTTTCTGCTAAAATTAAGCATGTGTTTCAGTAAAGTGTTGTGCTCTGTGTGTTTTGGAGACTGTATTTTGGCTCCCTTAAGAAAATGGCACCTTCTTAGTAGAGGGGCAGCTAAAAGAATAATCAGCTATATTTAATCATAGGAATCACATGAGACGTTTGTGTGTGTGTGCTTGCTATGATTTGACTTCTTATACATTGTTGTCATTCAATTCCATAAACATTCTTTTGTTCCAAATACTGTAGCACCTACTCTGGAAGGTATTGTTAATCAACTGAGTAAAAACACTTACCCTCTGCAAGCTATGGTTTTGCTGTGAAATCTCTGTAATTAACACATTCGCATTTCAGGCACTGGGTATTATTGAGTTCAAAGAAACAAAGATGTATTTCATTTTTTTTTCTACCCATGATTCATCATTCCACTCCTCCCGCCCACAGATGTCTAAATTTCAGTTTTCCATGAAGCTACAAAACATAAACTGGCATCTACACATTGAGTCAGAGGACACAAGTGTTAAACTGTGATACCGCCAACAGTTTGGTGTCAGCCCTCTTAACCTGCCTTCCTGTGTAGGCGTCATTAACAATGCTCTTTGCCCTTGGGCACTAAAAGGAAAAGATTCCAGTAATTCTACACCAAAAGTTCCATTTAAGTAAGTACCTGACGCATGGTTCTCTTTCCAGGCTATCCGAGAAGGGAGTGAAAACGCTTCTGTTTCCCTGGCTGCCAACCTGGTTCACACTGGGCAGAGAAACAGCTCACTTTTCCTGAAGCTCAGGCTCTGACCCATGTTTGCATTTTCACACCCGCCATAAGAAGACCATAGCCAGGATCACGCTTGCTGGGCCATGAGGCAAGAGAAACCTCACCCGTCAGCTGAAAGTGCACACGGGAAGACACAGAAAGGGAAACAGCATTCCTTCCTGAAATATCTTAGTTACAATTCTAGATGCAATATCGTCCACAGCAATCCTTACATAAGTTTTCATCAATATTTTCTTTATTTGTTCAACTAAATATATGAACTACCCACCTATTGACTAAGAGTTTGGTTAATGAACTATAAATATTTTTAAGTATATTAAAACTGCCCCCAGCTATCAATTTGAGTTTGACCAGTAGGTGCAGCTAATTAGAGAGAATAGTCCAGACGAAAGGAATTCCCTGCAGAGAGAGACAACTCAAGCCTTTCCTTATTTTATAATGAACCTTGTAAGGAATGATTTCTTCACTGCGAAACGATGGGGCTACCCAAGATAGGTGGGAATCCCAGAGGTTTCTTCTCAGATTTTGCAAAGGGAGTATTTTCAGCAGGCGTATTCGCCATAGGTTAAAAGGTTCTTTGAGGACTAAGTGATCCAACTCTTCCAAGCCAACAATTTTTCAACTCCAAAAATGCCATTTTAAAGGTGACACAAAAAAGGGGAAAAAAGGAGAAAAAAGTTGCTGCTATTGAGAGAGTCTACAGTGCTGTCTCCTTGTTTATAATGAGCCTTGTGTATAATTTCATGCTCATATGTAACTGTGACCTGAGCTCACTGCCAGGAAATATCTGTGGCAAGTGTTCAACAGGAAATGGGCCCATCTTGCCTGTGCTGCTTCTGGCTCCTCATAGCACACAGTGCATTTTTGTCCTGGGGCAGAGACAGTGAAGTGCACCTTATTCACGGCTGTGAGTTGACTTTGGATGCTGTGTCACACTCTAAGCTTTTTCTAGGAGCAGGCTGCCCTGAGTTTCTCTGCATCTGCCAGAACTCCTGTATTTTGTGACAGGCAGCAAATCCATCCCCAACACTGTATACCCTTTGGGGGGATCTGGTGAGGTACAGTGATGCCTCCCAAACAACCATGGCTGGTGTCTGAGATCCCTGTCTAATTTTTAAAGTTTCAAATGACTTCTGCAGTATATTGAATAAAAGTTCTAACTCAGTCAGGGTCTAGGTTAATCAACTGATGCCTTATCCTGTGATACGTCTCCACCATCCTTCTGTGAACCCTTTCAAATGAGTCTTCATATGCACTCTAAACTGCATGTGTCACTATCACACTAAGCAAAGAGGTAGAGATGAATATTGAATGCGAATGTCCACTGAACATTTTTTGCCACACTAGAAAAATGCTCTGAATCTCAGTACTGACCTACCTTTGACAAGCTGTATCCATCTCTGACCCCATCTACTCTGCACATCTTGATCTCTTGATTAATTTAAAAAAAAACCTCTATGATCCAGTCTCAAACTACCTAACCCACAGTACGTCCCCAGTGAATACTCATGTTAAATCTGCTACTGTTCTGCATTTCCTTTGCGATGTATTTGCTACCAAAGCAAGCACATGGTGTGCATTTCTTAATATCCTAACCTCATCTTAACTATGTCTATCCCTGTTTCTTTGATGACACTGTTTTTGATCCTTGCCTTTAAATGACTTCAGGTTCATATCCACTGATACTTATGCTTTCCTGCATGCTGAATGATTGCCAAGTACAATTCCGTCACTGTGCAAATAATATATTACTTTTATAGTGTCCAATGAAGATAAGTACTTTTAGCTTTGCTACCCCAAACAGGAAACTGAGGCTTATAGAACACGGTGGATGTTCAGGTGCCTTGCCAAGAACTGTCCCCATTTTCTGGATGGAGGCACCTACTGTACCTGTTGCTGAGGACACTGACTACTAATAGCTCATAATTTCTTCCTTCCCAAGGAACTGGAAGAGAGGGATCCTGAATCTTATGATGCATTGGTGCAAGGGTACCTAAGACGCCCACCCCCATCCTCATCCTGTCTTGCCCAGTTCAGGGCATTTTTAAAGTATCATCCAGCTCCCTACTGCCCCATGGGTCAGACAAGGTCACTGGCATAACTTAAGTAAGGCTCTGCTTTGCTTTATAGCAGTCCTATTTTACTCCTCCTTACAGATACTGCTCCAGAGAACATTCCTGATAAAGCTTCACAGACAAATCGCAGTCTGAGTCTGTTTCCTGGAGAAAGCAACTTAAAAAGAAAATAAGGAACAGTGAGAGTGGTAAAACTGGCATTTGAATACAACTTCGCCTGTTTCAAGGACTTCTTTTTGTTGATCTTGAGTGTTCTTTTACCCAGCCAAATCTCATTCACCTTTCCCTTCCCAAATGGGTGCACTTTGTCTTCCATAGTTCTAACAGCGATGATCAATAATTTAGAAATCAGCAGAGATTGCTAAAATTACACACTTCCAATTTCTTTTGAAAAAAATCAAAATAGCCCATCATTCTGGGTCCACAATGTCACATGAAGACTGAAGTTACTGGGGGTGGTCGCTCCAGACACTGCCGTTTACTGCTGCCTGTACCATCGCCTTGCAATCCATGGCCCAGAACCATGGGGGACAATTGCCTTTCATCATATTTCTAGTCTGCTTTTTCTTTCTTTAATGAAGAAATAGTATCTATATTCAAGTCTCCACCCCAAAGAGAAAAAATAAATAAATAAAACATAGACCTAGAAGAGCAGTAAAACCTTCAAGAAAAAGAAATACAGCACAGCTTTTGGAGGTGGGAGGTAAGGAATGAAACTGAATCCTAACTTTTTAATGAATAACAGAATGAATCAGTTGCAAAAACACATCCTATATCAGTCATTTCCCTATTTTATGTGATCTTTCTGGTACATATGGAAATTAAAGTCTGGGACTCCTAGTCTAAGAACAGGATCAAAGAGTGACATTATTAGTCAGATGCTATTTGTGGTCTAACAGAAAGAGTCCCAGATTCAGAGTGCAGGTAGAAGAATGGAGGGGAAGGGAAATGTTTAGTTCTGTTTCTGACAGGATATTATCCTAAAAGAGAATGAGCTTTCCAAACCACCCGACTTCAGAGTCTTCTGTAAAATGAGTGGTGCACCAGGTAATCTTGGAGGTTCCGTCCAGTTATAAAATGCTGTGATCTGTGATTTGTTTGCTCATTGCTACAAATGATTACATTTTCCAGAGTCATAAACACGTGAGGGCATGGATTGTGCCAGATACGTCTTTTTAGCTGTTACAGTGTAAAATGGAAGATAAGCACTGTGTGCATATTGATTAAATGACTGCTCTCCAGAGCTCAGCTAGATTGTTGTTTGCAAGCAGGAAAACCTAATACAGACCACAAGCTCCACCTAACAAGGAGGGAGAAATTGAACAGATACTTTAGAAGTGGCAGGAGCTGCATGTGGCCTGCAAGGAAAGTAACCACAATTAGCAAGTGGAAACTGCTGTAACAACTCCAAAGGGGAAAGAGTCAGAATGAATTTTCTGCAGAAGTACAGTTTCTCTTGCACAGAAGTTGCCCTTCAGAAATAGTCTGGAGGGAATCAAAACTCACTACTGTGGAAAACTGATTCATCAGGAAGGGAAAATCATAGCTTTGGGCTCATGATCTCCCTCCCATTCTCTGCCTCAGAAGCATTATTAAAAAATGTCTGACATTGAAATAAATCACTCAGAGTTTGGATAAACCTTCCTTCTCTCTTTCATTTCTTGCAATTTTCCTGCCATAATTGTTTTAAAAGATTTTTGTTGCTTTATTTGTTTTTGTGAAGTATCTCTTCAACCTAGTTGCCTTCTGGGTCCAGTCCTGAGTCACACATCAGCTTTTATGCTATTTTCCTCAGAAACTCCAGGAACCTGAAGGCCTGGGTCAGTAACTTCCCTGAAGCCTGAAAGAAGTGTGGAGAGGCACCACAGCTGCCACACCCACCGTAGTCCACCATCTTGCTGCCTCCTGTCTCCTCCAGGCTTCTTCTGATCCTCCTGCTTTTCACTGCTCCTTTTTTGAGCTTCTAAGCTAGTCTGACTACAATTCCTGGGTCTTTTAAATTCTACTAAACAAAAATTTCCCCCGTCCTGCTACATTTGTCTTCCAAAGTATCCCAACCACAACAATTTTTGTTTTCTCTGTCTAGCACTTATATTCATTCTTAGTTTATAATACTAAATCTGAATCAAATATTTAATGATTATATGACTTAACTCCCTCATCCCATAGCTAAAGAACCTGATGCCCACCATAAGTTAGTTTCCTCTAGAATTCCTAAATATGTATCAAGTACTTCAATCAGTAATCAGCAAAAGAAACATTTCTTTGTTCCATCTGGAGAAATAATGGTTTTGTTTACATCCTGAATCATATGTGATGTGATGATGACATAAAAACTTTCCCAGATAATTTTGACCTTACCTTTAATATTAGAGCTTAATGTCCAGTGAATTAGTCTATTTCCTATTACTATAATGAAATACCTGGGACAGAGTTTATAAAGAAGTTTATTTAGCTAATAGTTCTGGAGATTCAAGGGCACATCACTGACATTAACTCAGTGTAGTGATGACCTTATGGTGTTTGCATGTGAGAGAGAAATCATTCTGCAAGCCAGGAAGTCAGAGTGACTGAAGGGTAGCTAGGCTTGCTTTTCTGTAGCAACTGTCTCACAAGAACTAACTCAGGGTCCTATGAAAAGTACACTTATGTCTCCCAAAGGTTTCCAGTGACCTAATGGCCTCTTGCTAGATGCTACGTCTTAAAGGTCCCAGTACCTCTTAACATGCCACACTGAGGATCAAGCTTACAACACATGCCCCTCTTTGGGGAACAAACTTCAACCATATGTAATCATAGCACCAACATAATCTGGAATCTCACTGTATACAATAAAAGTTATGAAAGAACACCATGACGGCCCCACTGAAGAAGGGTTACCTTGCATGGCAGCCAAGATTCTAGACCTTTTCTAGTGGGTGATGTGCCACTTCACTGCTGAGGACTGAGAGTTGAACTGAACTTGGTACATTTTTTACCTTTTATTTGCAAAAGGCTGATACTTGAAGTCAAGAAGATATGTAAGAGTCTCTTGCAATGATTCACCGAAGAGATGAACTCAGAGCAGCGGCTGGAGGGGAAGAGGATAAGAACATGTTTAAGGATAAAATCAGCAAGACCTGAGGAGAAATCTGACAAAACCAAGCAACAAAACATAGACTACTCACAATGTCTGTGTTCAAAGAGTCATTTACTTGATAATTATCGCTCAAAGCATGCAAGCTTGAGAACAATTTTTATATTTAGACTGCAAGTCCAAGTAATAATCCCAAGCTTTCTGTTCCAAATGTTAAAATAGACTTTGGCCAAATTTAAACACAAATTAATAGGTGGTGCTTCTATTAATTCTTTAGTCTTCAATTTAATCACACATAAAATTTTCTAATGGTTTCAAAATCCAAGAGTCATTAGGGTCTGGAGCCTTTTAGAGAGTTAATTTTACTGCTGTTTCCTCTTGTTCAAAGACTAATTTTAAACATAGTCTTTTGCTGTGTTGTATGCTAGCAATAATGGCATGAAAATACATAGACCAATAACGTGAGAATAAAAGAATCCCAGAGGGAACAATATAATAGTTCCTGATTTTGGTAAATGCTAGTCAGTGATATTGACTAATTGAGGAGTAGACAGACATTTCAAATTCAGAGATCCATATAGTCGAGGGGAATAGCAAATAAAGTGGAAAAGTTTGGGCATATGTACATTGTATGTACATGAGATATGGATGCAGGAAAATGAGTCTTTGTTCTTTCTACAATTATAGCTCCAGCCCATTTCTAGTCTTTTGCTAAATGCAAGAGCACTCATTCAAAGTTACCAGATATTTAGGAATTTTACTTAAAGATAAGCAAATCATTGGCTAATTTTTTAAAAACTCTAGGGCCAGGAAAACCACGTCTATGAGACCTACTTAACTCATGACTTATCCATTTCCAAATCCTTGCTGCTATTCATTGTGTGTTCCAGCGAGCTACAACTTCAGCATGGCCTGAGGACCCCCTAGAAATACAGAATCTGAAGGCCCAACCTAGACTTATTATCTTAGTCCATTTTCTGTCACTAACAAAATACCTAATGCTGGATAACTTGTAAAAGGACAGGATTTATCTAGCTCCGTGCTGGAGACTGAAATTACAGACAGCATGGAGCAGGGTCTGCTAAGATCTTGCTGGCTATAGAACATGATGGTAGATGCTTTCACAAAGAGCAGTGCATGAGAGAGGACGAGCTCACAGGGAATCAGGAAGAAAGGCACAGTCCAGGGAGGGGACTTGCTGTTTAATAACAACCCTTTCACTAGAATTAAGATTAATTCCTTCTGAGTGCAGTTGTGCCCAATAGCCCAAATTCCTTTGCATTAGGTTCCACATCGTAAAGGTTTCACCATCTTCCAAAACTTTTATCTTGGAGAATGAGCTTCCTACAAATGATGCTGTTGGGGACATGCACAAACCATATCCAAAACCCCATCACCTGTGCAAGTGGAATCTATAGTTGTTTTAACTTCCTGGTGATTGGTAGCCACACTAAATTTTGAGATGTAGTGCCTTTAGTAGTCTCATGCACAGAGACTGGATCACAGTTTCTCCTGTCTACTTTAGAGAAGTTATGCAGAAAAGCACTCTTCTGTTACCAAGGTAGAATGAGCACTGATGGCTTTTTGGAGAAGACAGCTAGCACTCCACCACTACAGGGCCTCCCTTAAGTCAGTTCCACAGATGAACTGCAAGATGTCTTCAGAAGTCTTTTGGCCTCCAGTGGGGTGCTAGACATGTCTCATGCAGGGCTATAACTATGTAAAAACATGAAAAGCATTTGCTTCAGATGCAAAATGTAAGCAAGTACCAAAACACTTGGTAATTAAGATACATAATATTTAAATGGTATACTTTTAAAAATACAAAATATTACAAACAAAAAATTTCCACAATGAACAGAGTACCGAAATTTTCAACTGGTTTCATCTTACTTTCAGTTCTGTGTCTGTTTATGACAATTTAAATATTTCTATAATCCATTGGCTCTTGTCCCTCAAAAGCCTCTGAATAAGAAGTTTATTTTCAAGCCTATAAATATATGTTCAACAAAACTGCTTTTCACATAAGAAGAGTACTCTATTCCTACTCCAGGAAAGGTTCAATATGCTTCAGCCAGGTAGACTAAAGGACAGTAAAATATATTTGCTACTATCATCTCTGGTTCAGTAAGAAATCAACACACTTATGAATGCAAAATCAAGAGTTTGAAGCTACAATTAAGGGATGAAACGTTCTTTAATTCCTTTTTAGAATTCCAGTTCCTTTAGGGGAGAACAGTCGGAAATTGTGAACTGACTTAAAACAAAATAGTTCTGTGTGTCTATTTCACACGACAACTTCCGTTTTAAGACCAGAACCTGGAAGTACCACAGGGTACAGGAAGAGAAGAAACTCAGTTGGAAATACATGAATCACCATTAGGCGTGTTTCAGTTCCTGTCTGGAGAGTAGCAGCTGCAGATACTGAGAAAATTTTGTCAACTTTGTGGAGGCTGGAACCCAGAAGGCAGAACTGACAAAATGTTCCCTGAACTACAGCTCTGGGGAAGGAGCTCCTCGGTATTCTCATGGTGCTGGTCCCTCCATAGATGATTTATGTAGAGCATCTTCTAGGTTCTTTAATTCTTAATTGGCTGTGTGGGCAAGCACATGAGGTCTTAGAATAAACCAGACAAGCATTGGAGTTAAACAGATCTGGTATCAGAGACTATCTAGAATTTTACTAGCTAAGTGATCATATCTAAGTGTGAACACCTTAAGCTCCATGTCATTATCTTTGCAGAACTGTGTGAGATCATATATTTTAATATATGACTTCACAGGGATATGGCTCCACCTGAGAAGTGAGAAGTGATAGTCATGTTTCTTAACCTACTTGCAAGATTACAAAAGACAGAGTCCCTCTATTTTACCCCTGGCACTTACCAGTAACTTGTGTTTGTATAGTTCTCATATGGATTCCAAGAACTGTACCTTAAACCATTATGTTGTGTCAACACAACATTTTAATGATCTAGAAAGGACAAGAATTTTTGTCACTGCTTTGGAACCATGATTGGAGCAGCTGATACAGAGAGGGCTTCACACTGAGTCTAATAATATTTTCACTACTTTCTTTGTCCTCTATGTTTTGCAAACAATAGGGACTCTATAAATATTTCTTGATTATACAATTTCAGCAGCCCAAATGAATAGTTCAAAATACAGATATTCTTAGCCTATCCTAGAAAAGTGCATTGTGCTGCTTTTTCTACCTGATGACAGGTTATCAACATGCTTAGGAAGAAAGGATTTGCCTTTCTACTATAATCTTTGAATCTCTACAACACCAGGAATCATGCTAACATAGTAGGAACTAGGATTTATATTCTGGCTGATCATTTTATAAATGATAACAGATAGATGGCTGATAGATGGTTACATGTATTAAATGTTTGCCTGTTTTCGTGAATAAAATAAAATAAAAATAAAATAGAGAATGGGCTTACTTTGTTGCTAAAATTGAGCCCAGAGCACACAGCATATTACAGCCACCACTGTTGGAGCCCTGAGGGGCTGAAGGTGTGCCCTGAGTTAGCTAAGTTTGCCTCCTTTCTGCCTGGGCAGTCAGAGGTTTGTGAGTTCATCTTTCATGAACACTTTAGAAATACTGAAGCCATTCTATGGGTCAGTGCTGAATTTAAGGAACTGCATATCAACTTGAATCAGACTGATTACAACTCCTCTGAACCTAATTGGCAAAACCTAACTGCATTCATGTTTTATTAAAAGCAACTTTCATTACACAGGCAGTGCTGTCAGAAAAATAAATTACATCTGTAAGTACTTAGGTATAAAATTTTGCAGATAACTTCCAGTCATCAGTAATTTATATGAGAAACTGTTTTTCCAATACATGCTAAAACTTTGTTCATCAGTATTAAACACACTTTACCTACCACTCTGGGAATATTTATAGGTTTTGTAGTATAGTCTTTATTTCTTCTTTAGAGATTTAGTAAACTCTTTTCTGCCAACTTTAATTTTGGCAGCGTTTCTTAGCTCTTTGGAAATAGATTGGTTTGCATTTTATATTCCACTACTTACTATTTTCCTTTTTAGAACAGATTCTGATCCATTTTTTAAAATCAGTTGGCTGAGAAACAAGTGGATCTTACTTAAAATTACAATATATAACTGAGATGACTTCAGAGATGAGGAGAAGCAAAAGAAAGATGCCTTTCACTCTCCAATATCTCTTTCACTCTAATACAATGTTTGAATCATCATTTTGAGAAGTCTTATTAGTTGTCCTCACGGGGTTCCCCATAAATTCTCTTTTGCTAATTGTACTCCTAATTTGCAGCAATGTCATCTGGGTGTATTTGTCATCATTGTATATTCCAAGATAGATCTTCGTATTTCTTCAGAATGCTCTTGAAAATAGTAAATATTGACTAGTAGCAGTTTAAAAAAATCAAACTCCTCTTTTTGAGATTATCTTAGATCTACAGAAGTATTGCAAGCATAGTACAAATAGGTCCCCCATCTCTTTCTTGATCACATCTGCAGAACCAAGAAACATTGCTCAACTGGGAGAACTGAATATGGCACAATACTATGAAGTCATCTACATGCATTTGAATTTTCTAAATGTTTTTCCTCCTGGCTTTTTCTATCTCAAGATTCCATTTGGGATCCTATATGACACTGAATTTTCATAGCTTCTTGTCTCTTGAATTTGTAACAGTTATTTGGTTTTCCCTGTTTTTCATTTGAAGAGTACTGGCCAGTTATTTTGCATAAAGTTCCCCCATAAAGACAATGTGTTCTGTATCAGTGGACAGCAATGACATGGTGTTCCTGGTAATGTTAACTTTGATCACTGGATAAGGTGGCAACTGTCAACTTTCTATGCTGTAAAGTTACTATGTATTTTTCCCTTAATAATTAATAAACATTTATATTTGGGACTACACAAACATCTTATGTCTCCTTAAAGTTTTACCATTAGTGAATCTTGCCAGCAGCAGTTATAACTATGGTGTTTCTCTTTTTCCTTCCAAATGCTTTATCTTTCTTTTTGAATTTTAACTTAATTTAATTTTCATTAGTACATGTTTGCAGTACTAATAATGTTTGCATTCCTTGTGTGGAGTTGGTGCTTGTACATAGCACATTTCAATTCCTTTTTTCCATCTCCTTTCCCTCCCTACATCTATTTATCCCCTTCCCATGTGAGAAAGATTTAACTCCCTACTTCCTATTATCTAGTTGTTATTTTGCTATTCATTTATAATTTGGGTTCCTCATATTAGAGAAACCATATGGTATTTAAGCTTGTGCACCTGATTATTTCACTTAACATTTTGGTCTCAAGGTGCATAAATTTTCCTACAAATGATGCATTTATCTTTCTTTATGGCAGAGTAGTATTCCATTCCATATCACACTTTCTTTATCTGTTCATCTTTTGATGGCCTCTAGGTTGCTTCCAAGATTTTGTTGTTATAATTTGTTCTAAACACAAGTGTGCATGTATCACTGTAATATGGTGTCTTTAACTCTTTAGAGAAAATACCTAGGAGAATGGCTCAGTCAAATGGAATTTCTACACTATGGTGTTTAAATGGTGAGGTTTTTTTTACTGTTTTCTTCATGATTTCTATTAATTGGAATCATTTTCTAAGAAAGAGTTGTCTTTTGTCTTATTGTTTTGTTTATTAATTATTTATCTTTATAGACATAAAGGTATTTTCACTTATTTTCTGGATTATAATAATCATATTATCACTTATTTTATCATTCAAACTGTCTTAATTTATGGGCCATTAGGAATGTTTTCATTTGGATCTTGGGCCTTTTTATTGGGGTCCTCTTCCCTTTTTAAAATAAATTAAAAATTTTTTAAATTGATAAATAATAATTGCATGTATTTATGGAGTATAATGTGATGGTTTGATATGCACACACACTGTGAAATTATTAAATTAAGCTACCTTACTTACTTGTCATTTTTTGTGGTGAAAACATTTAAAGTCATTGTTTTAGCAATTGTGGCATGTGCTGTGCACTATTATTAACTATAGCTGCCATGCTATGCACTACATCACTGATGCCTTTCTTGAGTCTGACTCCTGTCTTTCTGCTGTTTAGCCCTTACTTCCCAGCAGCACAATGCACTCCAGGCTCACCTTGGATTTTCTGTACCTTATCTCTGCCACAGTCAACCACTTTTCCAGCACTCACAGTTCCTTTTCCTAGAATCTGATATTTAGATGTGAGTTCTCATTGATACCAAGGTGTTAATGATTTTATGCTTCCTACAGAGATGGAACTAGGAAATATGTCTACTTATCCTTTTATCTATCACATATAAACTATTATTCCTACAGATACCCTCTGATGTTAAACCAGCACCACAAGATTTATTCTAGATTTCTTAACTTCTTTGTGATTTTTTTTCCTGTGACCATAAAAACCTGTTTCTCATTATCTACAGTTTATTCTTCTTTGTCCAACCTTAGAATTTACATAAAGTAGTTTTAGAATTGCTTGCCCATCCCTTGGGAGAAAAAAAGTCCCAGCTGAGTACAGGACCTGTGTGTGACTCTTTATAGATGCCCAGCATTCAGGCAGAGCATTATGTTTCAAGTCACTTAGAGCAGCGCTTTTCTTCCCTACTCCTTCGATGTGGTTATTATTCATTTGTGACAAAATTTGATTCATTTTCATAGGTTCCCATTCCTCTTAGGCTCTCCCCACATCCTGGTTGACTTTAAAAATATTTTATAAAGTAAGACTCACTCTTTGTAGTATAGTTTTGTGGGTTTTGACAAATGCGTAAGATTATACTGCTACTGCTTACACAATAATTTCATCATTCTCAAAATTCCTTGATAGTGTGCCTTTGACTTCAATCCATCCCTCCACTCTACCACACCTGACAATCACTAATCTGTTTTCAGTGTCTACTGTTTTGTCTTTAACTAGAATCATATGACATAAAGAGTTTGGGTTCTAGCGCCCTTTCCTTAGAAAAGTGCATTTAAAATGCATCTATGACATGTTAGTCAAGAATTTGTTCTTTTTCATTATTGAATAACATTCCCTTGAATAGATTTATCCCAGTTTTTCCATTTTGTAGTTGAGGAACATTAGGTAATACATCTTATGTATCATGAATTCAGTGTCATATTTTAAAATGTTTTTATCTAACTCTAGTTTGCACAAATTTGTATACTTTCTTCTAGTTACATAGATTTGTGTTTACATTTAGTCTGTAATGATCCATATTTTACTTAATCTTTGTATACAGTATGAGGTATAGATCAAGGTTTAATGCTGTTGTCTTTATGATAATTATTATTTTGCATTTGAACATCTAATTGTTCTAGTGTTATGGATGTAAAAAAGCATTCTTTCACCTTTGAATTGCCTTTGCCTAAAAATTCAGTCAACTTGAATTGGGCACAGTGGCTCATACTTGTAGTCCCAGTTACTCAAGAGGCTTAGAAAGAATGGCTTGAGCTTGGGAAACATAACAAAAGCCTGTCTCTTAAAAAGAAAGGAAGAAAAAAAAATAAAGGAAAGAAAAAAACAAAAAAGAAAATAAAAGAGGTCAATTCTATCTGTATGGGTCTGTTTCCAGACTCTTCTTTTGTTTTACTAATCTCTGTTTGTTCTTTTGTACCTAGGTTCTTATACTATTATAACAAGTCTTGGAATCAGGAAATATGAGCACTGTACATTTTTGCTCCTCTTATGAAATTGTTTGCCTAATCGAGTTCTGTTGTCTCATTAAATTTCTTCATATAATAATGTCCATAGAAGGTGGGGTTGCTGGTTCCAGATTTGGTGAACTGGCTCTAGTCTAGAATGTTATCAGTGATAAGGTTCTGCCTCTTCCTCCTCTTGACCTTCATTTCCTGGATTTGAAGATCACAGGATAGCTGTCACAGATCCAAGCATCTTCTGTTTCCACTTTTCAGAAAAAAGAAAAATTTCCCTTTATACTGGGTGAAATTTTTCATTAATGCTCCTCAGTAAACATTACTGAGGAAAGAGAGGCTCACATGACCAACTCTAACTGTAAGGGAATCTTGAAAAGCAATTGCCTTGTCCAGGAGGAAAGAGTAGGCAATGACAACCGAGGGCAGAAGCCAAGGACCCTTCCAAACATGCAACAATAAACAAGACAGTCTCTTACAACAAAGCAGCCTCTGGTTGGTCCCCAGTAGTGCCAAAACTGAGAACCTCACGCTCATACTGACCACAGGTTTTTCTTAGGTCTGGGCCCATTACTGTCCAAACTGAAGAATTTCAAAGCAGCAAAGCATGATCCACCTTGCATGTTTGCCCACAATGAGACAGAGTTGCAAGGAGAGTCTGAGGTGCGTATGTAAGTTTTCAAAAAGTTGAACTTTTGTCATCTATATCCCTGGAAGATGGGATTGGAAATCCTCAACAAATCTAATTAAGGAGTTAAAGCACACAGTAAAACTCCAACCTAGTAGGAAAAGTCTGTGGTAGAAACTGGGGGGTAAAGAAGTCAACCCTCAAAACCCAGTAAGCAAGGATCCTTCCTGGAGATAAAGTGATCTAAGAAAAACATGCAAGGCTCAAAACTAGATGTGACAGAAAGGAAAAATGTACCCATCCTTAACATCTTCTGTGCCTTCACAGTAGGGCAGTGGGATAGTTAAACAGTTCTCAAGTCTGTTTTGACTGAGGAATGGCATTCGCAATTCCATCATTTTGAAAATGCTAGAGACTACAAAGCTAAATAACTTTCCTTGGGTTTATTTGTGATGAGTAATCTTATATGACCATGCACAAGCAGGAAAGACAGGAAAGCGGAGGTGAGAAAAAAAGGGGAGAGGAGAGGAAGGGAGGGGAAGGAGGATTACAAGTGCTTGTAGGTCTGGCTATCTACCTCAAGGCTACCATTTTTAAGCAGGGTGACTGTAGTCAGTTCAGAACAGCTCACAGTCAATATTTCTCATTTCCAACCTGAGAGTAGTCTATAGATTCACTACCTAGCCATGGAGATCAAACCTTATAAAGTGTCAAACATGGTGGTTGGTCTACAGTAAGTGCTATGGTCTATGATAAGGGAATGACAGATAATCTACTATGATTGCATCCAAAAAGGCTTTAATTGAATTATAGTTCTAATAAGCAAATGTGGAAGGGCTGTCTCTGCAGCAAAAGCAGCAGGTCCATTACAATTCCTGGAGAAATCTTGGTCTTTTGCTCTTTCTGCTCTGTCCATTTCTCTCTCTCTCTCTCTCTCTCTCTCTCTCTCTCTCTCTCTCTCAATCTCTCTCTCCCTCCCCTCCTCCCCCTCCCCTTTCCCTCTCTTATTTTCAAGAGACCTGACTACCAACATATAGAAACTTCATGACCAAAATCCAGGCTCTTTGCAGTAATGTCTGCATTATAACTAAACGTGCTACACTCTCAAACAACTTCACACAGCACCAGATAATGATTCAAAGACTTAAAGCAGAGAACAAGGTTAAACTCACTATAATTAATAAAATCATTACATAGCACAGACACTCACCAATACAGAAAAGAATACTGATTGAAACAGAAAGAATTCTTAGCATATCACATGCCCATCTTCATGAAGGGGTTAAAGGAGCTGGGTTTCAGAAGCAGCCAATAAGGGGAAACCACAAACCTCGTGATTTTCCCCAATATATTCCCTCCTTCCTCCCAGGTTTAAGCCTTCCTTGAATACCCCACCTTTTACTTGATCCACACAACTCCTCCCACATCCTCTACAAACTTCCTGATCCAAAGTACCATTCTGTTCCTAGTAATAACTAATATCTTCGTTAGTTTTCTAGAGTAGATGGGAGGATGTACACATACTAGGTAGTGTAAAACAACCAATAATTATTGCTTCATAGTTGTTGAAGCCAGAAGGCCAAAGAGCGGGACACATGGGCCAGTCTTTCTCCAAAGGTGCTAAGGAAAGGTATGTCCAAGGCCTCTCTCTAATTTTCCGGTTGCTCCTTGGTTTGTGGAAACTTAACTTCAACCACCCCTGTGTGCCACAATAACTGAGATCTGTATTAGGGTTCTCCAGAGAAACAATCAATGGTGTGGCCCTACATAACCATTGTTCACTTAACAGGGGTCCTGTAGGGTCATATTGCTTAACAATGTCATAGCCATCTTCATCTGCATGGGTATATTTCATTATTCATGCATCAGGGAAATCACCTCATGATGCATTCATCAGGACATAGTCCCAATATTAAACCACATACAACCACATACAACCAGATACCCCTTGGCTTATATGGGGTTACACAAATTGAAAAGATTGTAGATTTAAAATATATTTAATACACTTTACCTACAGAACATCACAGCTTATTCAAGCCTACTGTAAATGTGTTCAAAAGAAATACATTGGCATATTGTTGGGTAGCAGGATAGAGTGATGTACTTCCTATTGCAAAGACAGGAAAAGATCAAAATGTAAACTACACCTTCTATTAAATATATGTTCCTTTTATGTGATTTTAAATTTTAAAAATCGCAATACTAACTGTTGCAAGTTTGGAACTGTCTGTGTTCACCATAATATACATGCATGTATATGTGTGCATGTATATTACATATATCATATACAGAGTCCACTAAAAAATATACATACTTCAGCAGTGTGCCATACTAATAAATGTCTGAAAGCTAATGGCCACCACTTTAAGCAACTGTTGTAAGTGTAGGGGCCAAAGGTAATTTACGTTAATCTCATGATGTCTTAATATATTTAGTATTGCAAAAATCAATAGCATTCCTATACACTAACAACAAAAAAACTGAGAGAGAAATAAGAGAAGCCACACCCTTCACACTAGCATCCAAAAAAATGAAATACTTAGGAATTAATCTCAAGAAAGAAGTAAAAGAGCTATAGAAGGAAAATTATAATACCCTGAAAAAGGAAATCGAAGAGGACCTCAGAAAATGGAAAGACATCCCTTGTTTATGGATAGGAAGAACAAACATTGTGAAAATGGCCATTCTCCCAAAATTACTATACAGATTCAATGCAATTCCAATCAAAATACCACTAACATACCTCATAGATCTAGAGAAATCACTCCTAAAATTCATCTGTAACCAGAAGAGACAAAGAATAGCAAAGGCAATTCTAAGCAGCAAAGGCAAGGCAGGAGGCATCAATGTATTTCTTTTGAAATCCCTGACTTGAAATTATATTACAAAGCTACTGTAATAAAATCAACATGGTACTGGAATAAAAACAGACCTGAAGGTCAATGGAATAGATTGGAAGATACAACCACAGCCACAAACTCACTCAACCACCTTATCTTTGATAAAGGGCCCAAACATGTTCGCTGGAAGAATGACAGTCTCTTTAACAAATGGTGCCAGAAAAATTTGCTGTCCATATGCAGAAGACTAAAACTAGACCCATTCCTATCACCATGTACTAAACTAAAATCAAAGATCTAAATATTAAAACAGAAACACTAAATCTGTTGGAAGACAAAGTAGGTAAAAATCTCAAAGATATAGGGTAGGTAGAGAACGCATGAACAAGAATTAAACCGCATAGGAAATACTTCCCAGAGTCAATAACTGGGACCATATCTTATTAAAGAGTTTCTGCATGTCAAAAGAGATTTCCAGCAGAGTGAAAAGAAAACCCACCAATTGGGAAAAAAATCTTAATGGACTGTCCCTCAGCCAAAGGACTTCTGCCTAGAACTTATAAAGAATTTTAAAAAATCAGATCCTTGAAATTCAAAGACCCAATCCAAAAATGGGCATCTGAAATGAATACACAGTTCTCAGATGAAGAAATACAAATGGCAAATAAATACATGAAAAAATATTCATCATCATTAGTCATGAGAGAAATGCAAATTAAAACCACACTGAGATTCCACCTCACCCCAGAAAGAATGGCCAGGATAAAAAAAAAAAAAAAAAAAACCTACCAAAAACAAATGCTGGAGAGGCTGTGGGGAAAAAGGAACTCTTCTGCACTATTGGTGGGAGTGTAGACTGGTGCAACCACTATGGAGATCAGTCTGGAGATTCCTCAAAAAGCTGAGTCTGGAAGTCCCATTTGAGCCAGCTATTCCACTCCTAGGCATATTCCCAGAAGAACTGAAAACATCATACCACAGTGACATATGTGCAACCATGTTTATAGCAGCACAATTTGTAATAGCCAGATCTTGGAAACAACCTAAGTGCCCATCAACTGAGGAATGGATAAAAAAAGTTGTGGCATTTTTATACAATGGAGTACTACTCAGCTATAAAACATGATCACATTGAGATATTTATAAATAAATGAACAGAACTTGAGACTGTACTTATAAGCAAAATAAACCAAACTCACATGTGTAAATACTGTATAGTCTCCCTACTATGAGAGTTGGTAAGAGTATATAAGATTTTATGGTAATCATGATTTCCCATTTCATTGCTTTGAAGCCTTTCAATGTTTTCATTCATCAGTTGGAATGGTTTTATTCTGTTTTGTTTGATTTTATTATGTGTGATGGTATGAACAGCTGTTTTGAAGAAAACAAAACATTATGGCAGCCATTGCTGATTTAATATCGTCTTGCTTAGAAGTCCTACCATGCTTCTACTCTGCTATTACCATTGGTTCTATCGTGTTGTGTCTTATTGGGATTTTAATATATGTGATAGTATAAACAAATTTTTTTATTGAAAATGAAATATTATAGTAGCCATTGATCATTCTCTGTTATTCAGTTCAGAATGCCCTAAAATTCTTTCATTCTTTTGAATGTTTTTATACTATTTTGTTATATTGGATATTATTGTATTTGAAACTATGCTCAACTATAACAGAGAAAGATATTTTGATAGCTACTGTTAATGTCCAGTTATCTTATTGTTAAGTGCTGTGTTGCTTATGTTGTCTGTTTTGATCTGCTTTGTTCTGTCCTCTTTTGTTTTATTCTTTTTAAAATAAAAAAATAAATTTAGTATTGAAATATTGGTACAAATTTTTCTTTTTCTTATGTATACATTTTGGTCATATTATATATGTATATATTCTTATATAAAAGATATTCATATACATGTGTATATATAAATATACAGAGAAATAGATGTAGGTATATCTAATTATATATCTATACCTGCACTTATTTCTATATCTGTCTATCTGTGTTTTATTGATTGTGTTTCTTTGGAGAATTATATTTATATATAATATATATAATTATATATATAAAATATTAGTATGTATTATATATATATATATATATATTAGTCTGCATTAAAGGAAAAATAAAACCAAGATGCATTTCTCAATTCTCAAGTTCATTCACTCCATGAGGCACAGAATGCTTCTGATCCCCAATGCCTAGAGTATTTTTCCTTGCACACAAAGCAATTCTAGCACACACACCTGCTGGTTGTCCTCTAATTCAACCCAACTTTGACACTGTCTAACTGGAGATAGCGTCATATCCCTCACATTGAGAGTTTCTATCCCACTCCTCTCCACTTTAGACACCGACCTCATGCCCTGGGTTTCCTTACTTGTGCTTCCAATTAGCTATAAGGTTTTATGATCCCCTCCTTCTGGTCAATTAATTTCCCAGAGTAGCTCATCAAACTCAGGGAAACATTTTACTTATGTTTACCATTTATTAGAAAAGCTATCACAGGTTGAGCCTCTCTAATTTGAAAATATGAAATCCAAAATGCTACAAAATCTGCAACACTTTAAGCACCAACAAGAAGCCACAAATGGACAATTCCATACCTGACCTCATTAGTGAAAATGCAGCCACACTAAAAATATCATATACAATTAGCTTTAGGGTTGTATAGAAGATGCATATAAAATATACATGGATTTTATGTTTTATTTGGATTCCATCTCTAAGATACTTCATTATGTATTTATGAACATTTCACTATTCTAAAAAATCTGAAATATGAAGCAACTTTGAATTCTGGTCCCATATATTTTACAAAAGGGATGTTTGGTGTATGTATCTTCAATACAGGAGAATAGACTCATGAAAGAAGTGCATGGGCAGGGAAGGAGGAAGGTTTCGAGTGCCCAGAGAGGTCTGGGCAGCCCTTCCATTAACCTCCATGTGTTCATCTACCACAAAGCTTTCCAAATTCTGTCCCCGGGTTTTAATAGAGCCTTAGTTAGATAGGCATGATCGGTTAAATCATTGGTCACTGGTGATCAGCTGAACTTTCAACCCCTCTCCTCCTCCAAGAATTTTGGAAGACGAGCCTGACAGTCCCAAGCCTCCGATCAAGTCTTGGTCTTTTTGCTGACTTGGATCCATCCTAAAGGTACCAGGGGCTGACAGCCATCATCAGTCAATTTATCAACATACAGAAGCCATTCTGTATCATTCCAGAGATTCCAAGGAGTTTAGAGGTGGCCAGAAAATGAGGAAGATACAACTTATACTTCATCACAACATATACTTTACCATCACAATAAATGTCTCTGTGTGTATACACACAAATAAAGCATATATATATATATATATATATATATATATATATAGCAAGAGAGAGAGAGACAGAGACAGAGAGACACTGAGAGAGAGAGGAATAGACACACAAATATATACAGAGATATACATGGAGGAATTGGCTCATTAAAGTGAAAGGACCAGTAAGTCCAAAATCGCAGAGTCAGTTGGGGTTGGCAGGCTGGAAACTCAGAAGAGAGAATGATTGCAGACTTGAGTTCAGAATTCTTAGAGGAGCAGGCTGGAAACTGAGACAGGGATCTGCGTCTCAGTTTTGAGAATTCCTCCTCAGTGGCCTGCTCTTTTTTCTTCTCAGTCTTCTTTGTTTCATTCTCCACAGGGCAGCCATAATGCATTTTAAAATGCAGACAGGATTGCGTCATATTTCTCCTTGGAGTATCTCGGTCATTCCTCAGGACTCACCAAGAAAAGTCCCCACCCTGACTCTTGTGCTGCTGTCCCTTCCCATTCACCCAGGCCACATAGAGCTGTTGGAATTTCCATCCATCCTCCACTCTGAGGCCTGGTGCTCCTCCCTGCACTGTACACTCCCTCCCTGTCTGCCAAACCTCCTTCTCTTCTTCGCTTTGAACCTCAAGTCTCAGCATAATTGCTATCATTCCCCCACCTCCTTTCCAGGAACGTCTCCCTAAGTATTAGTCAAAATCACCGAAAACCACAAAGACAGGAGATATCTCTGTGCATTTCACCTGATTGTGGAGGCCAGGTTATGGTGACAGAGACGTCCCCTGATCTCCAGTCAGGAAGTGCAGACTGAGGAGAGCCCGGTTCCGAGTACCACAAGCACCCATGTCCCAGCTCAAGCAGTATCTGGCCCCTTCCCCTACCTTTACTCCTATCTTCTTTCTCTCCTTCTCTTTACTGTCTCCTTTCCTTCCTTTTTCTCTTTTTCATTTTGATTACTTAATTCACCTAGGCAAAGCTCCAGGAGACAAACCTGGGGATCCATGTCTTAGTTACTTTCTCATGGCTGGGACAAAATACTCAACACCCACAACTTAAAGGAGGAGAGATTTATTTTTGCTCACAGGTTTAGAGGTTTCAGTCCATAATCAACTGGTTGCCAGACAGGGTGGATGGCAGAGGGGTATGGCAGAGGATAAAGAGGTCTTGGCATGGCAGGCAGGAGCAGGAGAGGATCAAAGAAGGGAGAAGAATACACATCCTTCAGATCACACCCACAGTGACCCACCATTTCCCACCAGGATTCACCTCCCAACATCACACCCAGCTACGAACACGTTATCAGATTAATCTAGAATCACGCCCATGATCCAGTCACCACTTATGAACACATGAGGCTTTGGAGGAACACTGGATATAAGCCATTGCAGTCCAATTTCCCCAAATCTCAAGCCAGGAAACTAGACATAGTCTTTGAGTCTTCCTAGGCACCCAACTCCCCCCAGTCCCTGCAGTTTTCCTTTGAACCTTCTTTCCCACTGCTTCAAGTCTTCAGAATCTTCAATCTTTCCCTCCTGACCACAATGACAACTTTTAGCCAGCAACCTGTTTTTCAGCACCTCATCATCATCTTCTTCCCACCTACTCTGAGCTCCATTCCTTCACTCCTCCAAGTTGCATATTCCCAGAAAATTATTTTCCTCAACTGCATGGTCCCCTTTTCTTCTTAAGAGCTTACCATGCCTCCTTCTTACCCAGCCTGTCATGTCTAATTGCTTCTGTTTTGACTTGGAAGTTTTCTGTGTTCTCTTTACCACCTGCCCTTTTAACCTGACCCCCACAAGGAGAAGGGGATCTCTAGGTCTGAGTTCTTTATGTTCTTTCCTGGTCTCAGCCTCATCTCCAAATTGCCATTTCAGAAATCGCCTTCTTTTCTACCCTCCTCACTTAGCCAAATCCTCTTCATACACAGGAATATGTTATCTGAAGACTAACAGGATGCTAATCCTCCCCTGGTGTGCACACTGTGCCTACCCAACAGATTCAATGTGCTTTTCTTGTCTTCCCTGTTCCTTGAAAGTAGTGGATTTTACTGTATCACAGGGCCTGAAGCCTATGAGTCCCTCATCCAACAGGCAGACTGCATGTGCAGGCAGTGGAGCAGCTTTCCACAACCCAGCCTGTCCTAAGAGCAGAAGGAATGGCCTCAGCGTACAGCCTTTCCCTGCACCCTTAGAAGGAAGCAAAGCAGAGTTGGGACCCCCAGCCCTCCTTCCACCCTGGGAAACATGCATTCTGTGGTCTTGGCTGAATCATGTAGCTATGATGCCGCAGGATTACACATGTGCTGCTGTGAAACGTGAAATCAGAGCCAGGCAGGACCTCCCCTGAGAAAGGCTGCCTATAAATCGTAAAACCCTTAAATGAATAGCTTAGAGGCACAGGGTTGCCTTGGGTTGGGGTTAATTGGGTCATGTACAAAGAGTTTTATGTTCATAACTTACTGTCCATCTTACTCTTCTTGATTTTCTGAAAGTCATTTTTGCTCCATTTTCACAGTGATCAGTTTAAAGTTGAACTTTTTTCAGCTGCTGGGAACCAGAAAGTTGTTCTACATCTAACCAGATTTCTCTCTCTCTCTCTCTCTCTCTCTCTCTCTCTCTCTGATGCATCCTTTTCAGACAGGGCATAAAGTTGGAGGGTTTTGTGTACATATGTGTATGTTTGTAAGTCCTCCCTGTCTACCTAGAAAACTGCTTCAAAGTTACTATTTTTGCTTTACCCTTTTAAATTCCTCAAAACTACAACTTCCTCTCCTTTTTATTTTTATTTTCCTTCTTCTCCTTCTTCTCCTTCTTCTTCTCCTTCTCCTCTTCTTCCTTCTCCTCCTCCTCCTCCTTCTAGTAACTATTCACTCCCTAGTGTATTTGCTATTAGGGCCTTAACCTCTGTTTTTTAAGACTAACCTAAATGCTGAAACCCAGTGGCTAAGAGCTAGCTAGACCTGAGTCCGGCTGTCTAACTGGTCACTACTGGTTATTGGACTTGACACAGCCCTTTAACCTGACTGAGTCTGTTTCCACACCTGGAGGTTGGTTCTGACTTCAACTTAGTGCTTTTGTATATATTTGATGAGGTAATATATACAAGGTGCTGCTATTAAACCAGGCAAATAATTAATATGCTATTATCACTGAATCCTTAGTAGAAGAGAGGTTAGGAGCACAGGCTCCAAAGTGGTACTGCCAGGGTTCAAATTCCACTTCTACTTTGGGCAAGATGGGAAAGCTCCTTAGACCTCATTTCTTGAATTCTAAAAGAATGTTCATAATTGCACTGTCCTGTCAGATTGTTATGAGGATTCAATGAGCCAATATGAGGGAAATGCTTAGAATCATGCTTGGCACATAGCAAGCAATCAAAAAAGCATTAGCTATTAAGATTATAGGAGAGTAGTAAAAAGAGTTTCAGCTGCAAAGCTGTCACTTTCTAAATAACCTGTTCATAATGAAATTAACTCTTCTCCTGAAGAGTTATTCTGATCACTCCAGCCCTCTTTCTACTGATGCAAGGGCAGCTTGCCTGGGTATATGGAAGGCCTGGTAGGAGGCAAAACAGGACAAAATCCTGGAAATGTCATGGAAAATGCTGCAGGCTCTGTCCTCTATGGCTTTAGGAGAGTGACCCAAATCAGTCACAGCATGGACAGGATGAAAAATGACTAGGCTGTCATGACCATGTGATAGAACTAAACTTCTTTTACTTGCAATCAAGAATACTGTTAGAATTTACAGAAAGACTAAAGCTGAGTCAATATCATTGAGAGAAACAAAATGCGAGATCATGATACCCTCAAAGAAAAAGATTTAAGTGTTTCTTTTCCTGGCTTGATAAGTCCTAGATTCTACCCCTGTCTCTTTCTGGGAGGTCCACCTGTGTTCTTTTCAGAACATCTCTATTTGCCTTGAGCTGCTCTGAGCATTTGTCTGCCCATCTGCAGCACAAATGCAGTGGGAGGCCTGCACTGTGGTCATAGTGCGGGTGTGGTTGCGCCCTCAAGGGTTCATGCATTGGAAACATAGTTCCCAGTGTAGCAGTATGAAGAGGTGATAGGACATTTAAGAGGTGGGGCTTAGTGGGAGGCCCTTAGGTTATTGAGAGAGTAGCTTTAGAGGGGATTAATGTAGTTCTGATGGGACATCAAAGTTAGCTCCCATGAGTGACTTGCTATAAAAGCCCAAGTTTAGCTGAGCGTGGTGGCACATGCCTATAATCCCAACACTCAAGAGACTAATGCAGGGGGGTTGTTGCAAGATTGAGACCATCATGGGCTACAAAATGAGCTCAAGGCCAGGCCAAACTGTATAGTAAGACCCTGTCTCAAAAAGACAAAAAGAAAAAAAAAATCCCATGTTTTACCTCTGAGTCACTCTCTGGCTTCCTGTCTTACCACATAATCTCTCTCAATGTTATTTACTATGAGATCTTCAACGTAGCCAATTCAGTGTCACTACCATGCTCTTGAACCTCTAGAGCTAAGCCAAAAATCTTATTTCCTTTATACATCACCTAGCCTCTGGTACTTCATTATAGCAACCCCAAAGGGAATAGTACAATTGCATTCTTCAATCCATACCACATTATTGTTGCCCAAAAGTACACAATCAATGAGTGGTGGGTCCCAACACCATTGTGCATGTGTGTACTCACAAAAACAGAATAAAGCAAAACCTAATGTGGAAAAAAAGTATTTACAATTTTCGCCACTTAAAATAGCATAGTTATGAGTTATTTTTTTCTTGCTTATTGTGGTGAGCATTCCTTTAGACCCTATCAGCTCTAGATTTTGTATTTGTTTCAATGGAGAACTTTTGTGAGCCTTCTAATCCTACCCTCCTCCCCCCAAAAAAATCCAAGAGCAGTTATGCAAGGAAACAGTATAAAACGCTGTCCTTTACAAACATTTTATTCCTTGGAATTCTCTCCTCATTCCTCATAACCAGAAAGTGACATTTATCAGAGAGAAGCCCTAGGAGGGTAGAGTCCCAGGATCAGTCCTGCTATGAGTAACATCCTGGAAATGGCAAGGGTGGGGGCAGTGTGACTCGGCAGAAAGAGCACTACTCTGAGTGTGGGACACCTGGTTCAAAGGTGGGTGTCTATCTTTACTGGAAGCTATGTTAGCAAATCACTTTCCCTCTCTGAATTCAGCCCTTTTTTTGGGAGGGGGGGCGGAGGTTGCGTTTTGATTGTTTGCTTCTTTAGTATGAGTCTGGTTAAATTGATAAATTAATTGCTAGAATGCCCAGGCTGGGCTCTGAGAAGGGCTGGTAGGAAGATCTTGCAATCCTCTTGTCTCAGCCTCCCAGAGAGCTGGGGTTACAGGTGTATGCCACCATGCCTGGCTTCTGATTTCACTTTTTCTCTCGCTATTATGGGTTCCAAGACTCTCCACACATCTCACCCCTGTCAGGCTCTGGGGTGTGTAGGAACCAGAAGACTCATCCAGCTTCTTCTAGATGATTCTCCAACCTTCTTGTCTTGACCTGAAACAGCTGGCTCTCATGAGGCCCCACTTGGCCACCATAGACTCGGAGACTCTGAACAGATGAAGTAAGGAGAAAGGCTGTTGCATGCCATTTCATTGACTAACAGTGGCTTTGGAAACAGATAGTCTAAGTGGAATTTTCAGAGTTCAGAAGCATCATTTCTCAATATGTGGCTGACAGAAAAGCATGGATTCTAATCCTACACTCTGACTAACCCTTTGAGCTGATGATCTTAGGAATGATTTAAACTCCCCAAACCTCAGTTTCCTCATGGGTGAAATGGAGGTATTTGGGCCCCATTCCTCTGAGGGTCATTAAGGGAGATAATTCACAAAGTCAGTATTCCTCCAACTAGCACGGTGCTGAAGCAGAGTAGGTGGTGGGCAGTGGGACATTCTTTTTCCAACACTGCTAGAGTTCCACATGAGCCTCACTGTGGCCTTTCAGTAAGACAGGCAGAGGACCCTTTCTGTGGGACCCTTACTTTGATGGGAAAGCAAATGCCTTTTACCGAATCCAACACAACCAACACACACTCCTCAAGGCCTGTGATTTGAGTCACGGGAAGAAACATTGAAACTACTGCATTGTTTATCTACAAGTCATTATGCAATATGTTTCCCACTATTTTTAAAGTTGTGTGTGCCTTCCTCTCCCAGCTTTGCCTTTCCCCTACTTCAGCTCCTCATAGCTCAGCTCCTCCTTCAGTTCAGCTATTTCAGTTTTCAGTTGAATGGTCTAGACAGGAACCAAAAAATGCATGGTCTGCATATGCTCCCCACCCCCAACCTGGGCTTCACAATTTTCCAAAAAGAGCACAAGGCATGGGACTGATGGATGGAGGAAGTTTAATTCAATGAGACAATCTACCTCACATACCCCAGAGCCTGGCACATAGTACTGCTCAATAAACTGTCAAAAGATAGTATTAGAATTAGATAGTATTAGATATTAGGTTCCTCAGCTTTTTAAAAAGATTTGTCATACAAGTTAGTGGATTTCATTACGGCCGATTTATACATGCATATGACATACTTTGATTATCTGTACCTCCCTACCTCCACCTTCCCCCATCCCAGTTTCACGTTTTTTTGGTTGTTTTTTTTTTTTTTTTTTGAGTGGGGGAAATCATTGTGTATATAAAGTATTTTTTTTTATTCTTAAAAGAATATTCTGGAATTATGGCCACCCTCTCAGATCCCTTGGAGTAAATCAGGAGGAGTTCAGTTTGATTTGGGTTGTCTTTTCCAGCTCTTGACATAGGATTGTCACACATCTCCCTCATAGTGGGCTACAGCTACTTAACTTATAACCACACAATCTCAGTGGCAGAGAGCAATAAACACTTATTCAGCACATAGCTCATGGGCCAGCTAATCTCCCTCAGCATTAGAGAGTTGGTCTGGGTATGTCTTTTCATAGTGATGATAGATACTTAAAAGTATGCAATCAACCAAGCAAACACTTTAAAGTCTCTGTACATTCTGTCTCTAAGATCCCACTGGCCAGAGCACACCAGATGATCACACCAAAGTTCAACAGTGAGCACTGTTTGTCTCTGTTCAAGCAATACATGAAAAGTGGTTATTTAGCACCCCAAGCTCTGGCGTACGCATGTCAGAAACAAAACTTTCAGCTATTCCTTAGCCTACATAAGGCATTCATGAAAAACAAACTTTTGTTAAATCACTTAGATTTCAGAGTTCCCTCTTATGGCAGCAAAACAATGTGTAAGTAATAGATTACTAACCACTGAAATAAAGATTTGGACCCAGGGTTGCTTTTCTTCAGCCACTAATTAATATAAACATTGGTCATTAGTACCATCCACTGCACAGATGAGATCAGATGTAAGAATATAGACAAAAGCGCTTTGCAATTCGTAAGCATTATATAAACAATTTAGAAGAATAAGCAAGGTGGGTGACTTGGCGCATAATTCTAACCCTAGTACCGTGGCATGCTGATGTAGGAGGACTTTAGGTCTGAGCTCAGCTTGAGCAACTGAGTGACTTAGGGAAACTCTGCCTCAAAATAAAGTGCTGGGAATGTAGCTCAGTGCAAAGGCCCAGAATTCAGTCTGAACTACCAAAGAAACAAAGCAAAACAAAAAACAAACGATAATGTCAAATTAAATTACACTGATCTTGCCTTCTTGGCATGACTATGGAGTCTTTAGGGAAAGGGATTCTGTCCCTGATTACTTTACAACCTTTATTCCTAGCAGATGCTCACCATATAATAGGGCTCTTTACACGTTTTGAAGAATTCTTGTTGAGTTACACATAATGGATGACTCACGGGATCAAGAAAATAGTTTTTTGATGCAAAATCTTTTATTTAATAATCCTCATAGTAATAGTAATGTCCCTGTTAAAACTTTGGAAGCCAAATTGCTTCCTTTTTCAGAGGACAAACCCATGAGTTTTCTAGAGGCCAGTGTTTAGTTCCTGAGGATGGCATGAGGGAAAGATGGTGTTCAGCATGGACTGTCACTGACCCCAGAGACGCAAGATGGAAGTAAATTCTGAACACAATCACCACTGAAGCTGAGAAAGAGCCTATTAATGTCATGTAATGAATTTCAAAAAGATACAGTTGTACTTAGGGTACTTAAACCTTGGAGGTTTAAATTAAATCATACTTGTCACAAGCACACAGTGTCACTAATGAGCTTACATAAATATTTAATCTTCCTATCTGCATACTTCAGTACAGCCCACCACCACAGCTGCTCCCCCATCCTTCTCTACCACCACCATCCAGCCTCATAGAGCTGCTTTGGTTTATAGAATGCACCATGAGCCTTAGGTCTCTTGTTATCATGTAGCATTTCCCTCTGTGTGCATTCCCATCCCACATTCCCTTTTCTACCCACTAATACCTAATGGTCCTTTCAGGGTCAGCTCAGACATATTTTCCTGTTTGAGAAACCTTACCCACAGTTCCCTCACCCTAGGAGAATTTTTGCTTTGCTCTTCTATTCTTTCATTCATCTGGCCAACATTCCATAATATTAGGTAACCCATCAATAAACACTTAATAAATTTCACTATGTGCCTGTCATGGGACCATATACCATATATATTGAAATAAATAAGGAATGCTAATTATTTATAAGTTTATTGATAGTAAGCTCATTTTTTTGTATTCCTAAGCATCATGCATTTGTAAATAATCTTAAATAGGTCCGTGACACTGTTTAGTTATATCTGTGTTCACATTCTGCTTCTCCTGTATTCATCAGAGATGTTTTGGTTAGAAATAATGAAAACTACTTTAGTCACAGAAGGGAACATAGCAACTCATGGATTTCAGGAAAGTCTGGCAATCTAAAGTGGGGAAAGTGAAGGAAAAAGCCTAATATTAGGAAGAACAACAAATAATGAATTTGAACATCATTTAGAATCTCTTTTATTTTAAAGCTTTTTTAAACTTCAACTATTGCCTAATTTCCTTGTCTATAGCCAAGAAGGTCTAGGTTTTATATTTTACAGCTCTTATCACCTGTGATAGACAGATGATATTTTGCAATACAGACTAATAAATCCTATGGAAGGGTTCTAATTGGTTGAACTTGGACCATTGGCCCAATGACAACTGAAAGCTACCGGGAGAATAGAGAAAGGTGATTGGCTAGGTTTTCCCATATGTGCATTCCCAAATGATCAACAAAGGCTTGAGAAGTAAAGTAGTACCATTTTCCAAAGAAAAATGAGATGGAAAACAGTGGCTATATTTATACCACTAATTCTGTCACTCATTCCACACCCCTTATGTACTTAATATATTTAAAGAATTATGCAGAATGGACTGGGAAAGAAAAGCAAATGATATGCAATTACTCTCTAATCATCTGGGAGGAGAAACTAGACAGGTAATTTGGAATAGTGGTTAGAAAACTTGAGGTCAAAATGTCAGCGTGAAAAATACCATCTATAGGATTTACGTAACCATGACCTTAGTCCTCTCTGATCACAGTCTTCTCATCCATAAAATGGGGATCATGTTCACGTCTATTGCAGCAAGAAGCAACAAAGTTTAATGAACCACAGGAAAAGCAATACGATAGTGCCTGGTATGAAGTAAGTGTTCAGCCAAATGTTAGCTTTTGTTCATCATCATAAGCCAGAGCTGAAGGGATGATGTTTTGAAATAACAACAGGTGAACACTAAGATGCAAAAGAACTCAGAAAACTCACACTGGCCATGGGACCCAGAGAAGGGACTGGAGAGGGAGAAGCATTTTGTTTAACTTAGCATAGGAGAAGGGAAAGAAAAGGAAGGAAAGGGAGAAAGGAGGAGAGTAGAAGAGAAAAGAAGGGAGAGAAGAAAGGGTAAAGGGAGAGAGGAAAGGACACAGGAAGACAGACCTTTTAGGAAGAGGAAATAACATGCACTGGAAGAAGGAGATGTGAAATGAGTAGCATAATCCTGAAGAGGCAGAAATTTTGATTCACACAAGGTTTCTATAGCTGCAACTGATGGTAAGAGATGTGGCTGTAAAGGGAGTTTCCACTGGGACTGTGAAGGGATCAAATACCATGCCAGGGGATTTGGACTTTACTCAATAGACAAGGGAGTCAGTGGAGGTTTTGGAGCGAAGCACTGAGTGACAAGGTGTAATGTACATTAGTCATTGAACAAAGACTTTTATTAGAGCCTCCATGGCTAGAAAAATAAATTAGAACTCACTTTCAGTCTCTTTTATGGTCCCATTTTTGTTAGAGAAATGTTTTCTATTATTAGAAAAAGCTCTCTTAAAGGCTATTCTAACTGGGAACTAGGGCTCAGTCTCAGTGTGGGGAGGCCAGGGAGGAGAAGGGGCCTGGGTCTGTCAAAATGATAACAATTTCTCAGATTCATTCACTATTCACCCAGCAAAAGTAGTGTAGGCTCTGCATTAGCAAATATTTTGATGCTTCCAGTAAAGCTTAAAATCTAAATTTTTATGTAAAATTCTTGGGTTTTTTTTTTTTACACTCTCTAAGTTAAAAATAGTTTGTGGTCAGGATTTGTCATAAAGGCCATTGGGTTGAGACTCCTGGATTCCAGTTGATCCAGAATAGGTATTAGCCCAGCTTTCTGGACACCATTACTGTATAATCAGTCCACAATATCTATTGAAGGATTCAGAAATAAAAACAAAGAGAATAACATAGAAAAGAAGTATTTCCAGTAGATCAAGGAAAAGATGTTTAAGAGCTGAAAATTTCAAATGTAAAATAAATACATAAAAATTAAAAAACCAGTTAAAGCAAGCAAACAAATAAAAGCTATAAAGAGAACCCTAGAGCAGCTATTGCTGGATTATGTACACTTATACTATGCCAGAACCTGTTTCCAAATTCTAGCTGATATTTTCACAACATGAGTGAAATAAAACATTTGACTTTTTAAAAAAGACCAAGATTCAACACAAGGGAAAAGACTCAGGCTCTACAGCTTCAGAAACCTTAGTTAAAATACTGATTTTGATAAGAACACTTTTCAGCATATTGAATCTAGCAGCTTATATCAATTATCTATTTGTAAATAATATGTAACAAATAAGCACAAGAGATCAGCATCGTACCACAGCGATCATTTTCTGTGGATGCAGTCGTGGGGTACAGCAGATCTCCACTGGCCTGCTCACGGTTTCATGTGCTACTCTCGCACATCTTTCAGCTTCTTCCTTGCACATAGGAATAACGTGCCCATGTCCTCCTAAATGCGATGACAGAGATTCAGCAGATTAGGTATAAATATACATGACCTCTTGTTCTTGACTTATACTTGGTATATCATCACTTCCTTTTATTAATCAAACTAAGCCACTTGACAGAGGGCATGGATATGGTGAAGTGTGAAGAATTTTTGTAGTGTAGCTTACAAAGGAAAACCAGAAACAGATCAGACATCAAACAACTAGGGATGGAGAAATCAAGCAGGGTACAGTCCCAAAGTAGACCCCATTTCAAAAGTGAAAAAGATGAATGCACCACACCATCACTCAGAAACAAAGGTCAATCTTACAAACCTATGATCAAGAAAAAATAGGAAAACAGATACACAAGTGCAAGCACAATATATGTTTACTGTTATATATTCAAAAGGATGCAAAACCAAATTATCTTGGTTATGGATACTCAGCTAGCAGGTGAAATCATAAATTGAATGAAGAAAATAATTATTTGAAAAGTCAAAATAGTGGCTCCATTGATCTTGGATGTCTTGATCAGAAAAGAACAAGGGAAACAGAGATTCTAGATCTCAAATTAAACTATGATTACTCAAGTAGCTGCTTTGTGGTTCTTCACTAAGCAGTGTATTTTTATTCTGTGCATCTCTCTGTATGAAGAATCTACTTCACTATAAGCCACTTTTTAAAGTTCAGCTTAGATCAAAATAAAAAAGATAAAAGTTAAGGGTAAAAATGTCTAATTTAGCTATTTAGCCATGAAGTGATTTGAAGAGGGGAGGTACCTCACCTCTGAACATCTGTTTCTTCTTTGCTCACAGTAGGGTGAAAATCACCTCATGAAGGCTTGAATAGAGAAGCAGAGAAAAAAGGTGCTGAGGAGACGGACTCTTCAATATCAATAAACTGCAGTAGATATAGACACAGAAAATGGAAGTTTCTGACATCAAAGGAGAGGAAGACAATATTTCTGAATCTTGCTCCCCAATCTGTAGCTTGCATATTCTCACTTTTCACAAGGGGAAAATAAAGCTGTGGAAGGAACTACACCTAAGTTTATATGATCCCAAAGTGACTCATGCAGGATGGAGGGAAGGCCAAATAACCACAGAACACCTCAATTCCCAAAAGACCCACAAGATAGTGTGGGAGCCCCTGACAAATCTGGGGAAGCCACATGAATACCAAGTCCTTCAGTGATTTCTCAAGCACTGAGCTGCCATAGGCTGCCAGCTCCTCACTGCATGAATCAGACCCATCACAGTAATAATTTATACTTGGGACCCACAGGGTGGCTGGCTACAGAGCCCTAACACCAATAGGAAGGGTGTGGTGTGGCCAGCCACATGCCACAGGTCTCCCTACTCCTGGGTGCCACATGCAGCTGGGTCCTGGCAGGAGTTCTACCCCACAGCTATGGTTATCTTGAAATCCATCCTTCATTTCCCCTCTTATCAGTGAGGAATGTGGGGAGGTTGTCTGCATCTGCAGTGCAGGCATTTTGGACTTGGTGCCAGTGAGCTGGAAGGTCTCAGGAGGCATCCAGCCCCTCAACACGTTCTCACAGCAGGTGATGGTGACACCCCAGAGTGAATTCTCTGAACCTACAGACCTCTAAATCTGCTCCAAGACTCTAAAAAAGAGCATATTTTGAGAATGAAAATTAAAATTTATGCTAAAAAACCTAAATTTCAATGAATATTGAAATAACTCAGTAAAAAGGAAGAACACAGAAGCTTATAAATTGATCTAATCTACAATTATGATAGGATGCATGTAGCTATCCTCTTAGTAAATGAAAAGGTAACATTTGTCAATCAACAAGTTGTTAGAAAACATGTGCACAAAAATTTTCACTAGAAATGCATATAATAATTAAAATATATAAAATCCAGTTTTAAATGTCCTATGTTCCATTGAAGGAAAAATGAAATACACATCCATACACACAGAACTCACCAAAATCAGCAAAATTCTTTTTTAGTAGACCATTCACCCCAAAAATAAAAATTTATATAAATACTAAGCCTACTAGCATATTAAAAATATATGTCAATTGACCTACAGAGCTAGTATGGTACAAAATAAAAGTTATTGCTAATTTGATTTGAAAGACTATTAAACAGACACATTATTCCACAAATGAACAGAATGACATCACCTTGACATTAATTTTCAAAAGTGAATGTTAGAAATATATGATCTAGAGATGTTCTTATTTAAGAATGCACTTCCAATAAATACTACATTTATACTTTAGGACAAATTATTCTGGTAATATACTCTTTGAATCTTTCTACAAAGAACTAATCTGTCCCGAACTCTTTGTATTACTTCCATGGGTTTATACTACATAAAGAATTTTCACAGAATTCTGAAAATTACAACTGAGAACTTTCTTATACTGTTCACATTCATAAAAGTTTGACCCAATATACACTGTATGGGAAATGTTTTACTCAATTCCTTTCATAAATGTGAAAGAAGTCATAGAGGGGAGAAACTATGTAACCAATGTGGAAAAGTTTTTAATTCTACAAGTTGCCTTCAAATACATGAATGTGTTGACATTGGATATATGCATTATGGGAAAATTTTTGGTTCCTTTGAGAGACACAAAACTAGAAAGTAAGTAAAAATATACAATGTGGGACATGTTCCTTATAGCAGGACTTCTCTTCACATGTGATCTGCGCAGTGGAGGCCACACATTTTAGGGGAAGGCATCTAACCATTGTTGTTTCCTTGATACTTGAGCCAGAACACAGTGTAGTGAAAAACCCTCGGTGTACAAAAGGCTTCAGTTGAACTGTATGTAACAAGCATATTTTTGAGTCCTTGCTGTTAGCAAACACTTTCTCAAGATCTTTAAAGCATGGAGTTCTTACCTAGCACTTTGGAGTCAGAACCTTGATACTATAATTGTCCTCTCTAACAGAAGGGAACCTGAGGCAGAGAGGGATGGCATCCAGCAGTGGTCACACAGGAAAGCAGAGTGAAGCTACCAGGGATGCACATGCTCCTGGGCAGGCTTAGCCTAAGAAGGGATTTACAGCCAGAAATAGGTATAGAAATGCTCAACTTTCCATGCCTTTATTTAGTGATTTTGGTGTCTTGTAAACAGCACACACGTGCACACACATATACACATGCACACAAATGCTTGTATGCACAAATCTAAGTAGAAAATGCACTCTAAAATCAACTGCACAGAGGTGATTCTTTGGTTGTCCACTGTTTCAGATCATTTGTTGCAATATGTATCTTATTGGCACAGAAAACAGAGAAATTGACATGGATCATTTGCTGTCAGTCAAGGCTTCTGTATGATTTTTCTGGCACATTTTGGGTATTTCATTGGCTTTCAAAATTTCCCTCTTTTGCTAGAAAGGATATTGTAGGAATAATCACTTAACAGGTACAACCCCACTGAGCTCCTCAGGGCTGGGAAATCTCCTTTCCCACCCCTCACCCTCTCTGCCACAGCTGCAGGGGCCTGGTCCTCTGGACTTTATAGACAAGGAGAATTCCAAGGAGAACCTTAAGCTGGTTTATTTTTAATTGTTGACCTCGGAGGCCTTCTGTTTGCATCTGTTTATTAAATTGCGAGCTCAGCTGTGAAATGCCCTTTATGGTGTTGTTTTATTGGTGGGCCATTCAGGGACCCAGCACCACACAAACAGGATAAATATTTTTCTTTGCAGCACACACCCCACGTTGGGGGCCACAGAACAAGGGAAGCGAGGATCGTTTGTTTACGAGCTCCGATTCATTCATTACTTGGCGAGGAGCTGTGAAATGTAAACCTCACATTCCGCAGGACAATCACAGCTCCAGCTTGGGCTCATTTGGAGGTGTGATGTTCCACTCAAAAGGAGGTTGTTAATTTTATTGACCAAATTTGGAAAGTGGGAGCTCCGAAATTAAATAAAGCCTTTGGTAAAGAAATGAACATTTCAGTTTCTAGAAGACCTGAGGACGGGTTGCATGTTTTGTTTTTTTATTTTTATTTTTGTATTTTTGCTCAAAGAAAGCTTCAAAGGCCAGTGCTACTTTCTAAAGATTTGATCTCTTTAGAATAGGTTTGTTACTGTTAGTTTAGCAGCCTTTATAGTGCATTCAGTCGCCTGCTTTAAATATATCCTTTCCTGTATTTCACGTGGCTACCCTTGGAAGCCCATGTCATTATTGCCCCATGTTATACATCAAAAGCAAAGCCCAAAGCATGGCTAAGATGGACTGAGTCAAGATGACTCCAGCGTGTGGCTTCCTTAAACACCCTGCTCTTTTGCTTCTTCTTTGACATCTTTGTATGACCATGTGGTTGACTCTTTTGGTGCTTTAGAGACAATTTAAATTTTCATCACTTACAAAGCTGTAACAAGCTGCAGATTTTCCCTATTCTGTTCATGCAAAGAAAAGAAGGAAGTGTGAATGAATGATAGATTTCAAAAACCATCACACCCAGCCTGGCCTCCACTAACTGGCACAGGATCCTCAAAGAAGAAATACCTTTAACCCCAAAGTCACCTTTGGGTTCCCAGACCCTCTGCCATTCACTCTCCTTGTAGTTGCCAGGAAAGGATCAAACCAAAAGAGGCAGATTCATGTACTCAGTGTGAGCTGGCACAGTATATTTGGGACATAACTAGCGTGTTTACCCGCAGCTAACCTTGAACCTGCCCACAGAAGGAGAGGGCCCATGTCAATATTTGGACTTTGAGAAAGCCCAGTTTATGATTGTTCAGACCTGTCTCTGAATTGGGCTTTGAAACATACATTTGCTGGGGTCTTCCAAGGCTTCTTTCTTTTCTTAGGGGAAAAGCTCTTTGGAGAGATTTTTCCTTAGAGGGGTTGCTGGGGGCAGTGGAGAAAGAAAAAAGACAAGTTCAGAAAAATCACAATGTGATATGGAAAAAAAATGTAACCCGTGTCACAAAGCCTCTGTCATCAGAAATGTTATTGTTGGTTGAATGGTAGGAACCATCTGGGTCTCTCTTAATGACTGGAGGCCCCTGTGTGGATGGTACAGATGCTTCTTTTGTTATTGGTGCGATCTTGTAAATAGTTAAAATATTTACCAAGGCACCTCCGAGCTTCAGCGGTCCCATTTTATTATTTATACCTTTTCAGAGGGACAAAAATGGAGGTGTCCACTAAACGTGATGGATTAGGCTTATAAACACCCATTATGGCCGTCAAACCTCACATGTCAGCTCCTCTTTTGTGTCCGCGCATTTCTAAGCTAACCAGTGATCCATGCATAAGATAGAAGGTTAAGAATGTGCAGAGAAGGAGGCTCGAATCCAAGCAAGATGTGTCTTCTGCTGATTGGAAATGCAGCTGTAGAAAGTAAAGGGAGTGCTGGGCAAAGGGCAAGAAAAAGGAGTGTGCGTGTGTGTGTGTGTGTGTGTGTGTGCAAATGTGCGTAGGTGCATGTGTGGGTGTGTGGAAGTGTGTCCATGCATGTGTGCAAACGCCAAAGGCTTGAGGAAGTGCAGAAGTCACTGTCACCTGACACTCTGCATTGCAGTGCTCATACTCCGGAGGCTGAAACCTGTGGAGTCCTCTACCTGCCGGCACCCCTCAGCTGGCTCCCTAACTGACTGCAGCTGCCTTTTGTTTTCCCAAGATAAAAATCAGAAAATGCAAAAATTGAATAGGATTTGAAAAGAAAAAAGATGGGCCCTGGCTAAGAGAGAAAAGGGTGAGACAGATGGTACCAAGACTTGTTGACAGAGGGAGGTCTCATCTTCTTGTAATTAAGTTTAAAAAAATTTTAAGCCACTGTAGACGGAAGGGCAAACCACGCTGCAGGTGCCAGGCCTGAAAGTCACACCACAGCCACTTACTCCCCAGTGTTAGACCACCAATTTTAGGGGGGAAAATAGATGAAAGAAGAAAAGAGGATATTTTTAAGTTCATCAACTTCAAAATTTACAGTATTATTGTCAATGCAACTAACGAGAGGAAACAAAACAACAGTTCCTGCAGGTGAAGCAGGATAGATGTAAATTACATTACTGCTGGTCCTTTATTGCTGCTGCACATATGTTGGAAACAATTTCAGTGAAAAAGCGACTTCCATTAGATTTTTGCCTTTAAGTTGCAGCTCCTTTAATCTCTCAGAGTTTGTCGCTGATTTCCTGCCATGCCAAAAACTTAAGCCTGCAACTTACTCCCTTGTTCTTTTAAAGGGAAACTGTGGAATTAATAGGCAAGGGAGCTCATGCCTGCTTTAGAAAAGATTAGGCACCCAGCGGCTGAAATATCATCCAGCAACTCTAAACACAGATTGGAATTTTAATTTTGGTGAAATATTTTCCAGCCATCTCCTCTAGAGATCTGAATAAGAAATTATGGCCTTGTTTATTTATTTAGTTAGTTAGTTACTTACTTATTTATAGTGGGTACTTGGAAGAACACTTATCCCTGTAACAGATAGAAAGTTTATATATTTCTTTGTAGTTTTGCAAAGAAGGAGAAAAAGACACTTATAAAATGTTAAGAACCACACAAACTTTTTCTACCAATTAGTAGGCCAGGGCTGCTCTGTCCTGAGTCCCTCCCAAGTCCTTCAGAAACCGTTAACCATCTCCTGGAGAGAAGCCTGCCTCTGTCTCCTTCAGGCTGGCATCTGCTGTATTAGTGTGCTGGGGCATCAGCTGATTTGCCTCCATGAATACCAGGATCTGAATCACGCCACTGTTGCCTGAGATTTAAGTTTTCTCACCACTATCTCTGGAGAAAAAAATAAATAGAAACACACACACACACACACACACACATTTTCGAAACAGCTTTTTTACTCAGTGATATTACAAACCCAGTAGATGATTGAACTCAACTAGACACATCTTTGATGAAATGAAAACTCTTAATAAACCTCCAATTAAGATAGTAATTTCACTTTTCACTTACAATGGTAAGCAGTAGTAATAATTCTTATCAGCTCACCATCACAATCAAACACAAAAGCCTACCCAGACTCACCTAACAGTTCCCTGGGCAAATTCTAAAAGCATGCAAGCCTGCCCTGCCTCTGCTCCCTCCCACACTTAGTCTCGCCTATTCATGGATGAATTAGAACTTTCAGTAGCTTGGAAAAAGTTAACTAAGCACAAAGCACTTGGAAAGCTTTCATGAGTTATAGTGAACAGTATAATTATTTGACTAAATACTGTTTATGCTTATACAACAGCAAAAGGCATATATGTGATACTTCACATAATTCACAGGACCCATCAACACAGATGGGATGTGAAGTTACTAATCAGATGGCCCCATGGTCTCATGGTACCATTTCTGGAATCTTCTGGCTTCAGGAGCTAAGATGGTCTCGGTCCACTTTAGGGATGCAAGGAAGCTGACAAATCATAAAGTGAACAAAAACTGTGGATAGGATTGTAAGATACAGTAAATAAAAATACACAAAAATGTATTTAGCAAATCAAAATAAAAACTTGATTCCAAGTTAGATTTTCATTCCAGATAATCAACAACTAATTTTTTTACTCTAAGTGTGCCCTTATGCAAAATTCGGGTCATACTTGAACTTCCCTGGCAACTCAAGCCCAAGAAAGCCTAAGCCTAGGGATTCCAAGACTGTGATTGACCCGAGGCATTTTATTTCCCCTTTTGTCATTTTAAATAATAAAAGGGATGTTGAGTGAAATCACAGATGCTCAGGTTTCTCAATGAGACAAAGCAGCTTTCTGAGGGAGTTGGTCCACAGGGGATCAAGAAGGCAGATAGACCGTGCTGTCACCAGCCCAGCATGACATCCTCTCATTATTCCTCACAACAACTCAGAGGTGTAGAATTTTTATCAGCTCCCATTTTATAGTTGAGGAGACTGAGGCGGAGCTTCCAGAGCCACATATCTACAAAACAGAGATTTCAACCTGGACAGTTTGTCTCCAGATCCTAGACTTAAAATAAAAAGTGATACCAAGCAATCACTTAAACAATTTAATTTCCTAAGGGGCCTAACCTGAACACAAATACTAAAACCCAAGTGGCTACTTCCTTATCTCCCACATCACACCTGGAGTTTGGTTAGTGCCCCGACTAGACTATGCTTGTTCTGCCTAGTGAAGAAGCCAGTATGGCAACATCATGAGGAGGGATGTATGGGAGTCAGACAGGAAAAGTGACAATGGAGGTCCTCAGGGTGCCCCATCAGAGACCTCTCCAGCCCCCCTCCATTTCTCCCGACTCACAGGAGCACAGAGCAATGAAACATATTGAGGCTTTAGACCCAAATGAGGAACACTGGCAAAAAAGAGGAAAGAAAAAACTTGTTCTAATTTAAAGACCACCCAGGTGTGTGCTGGTTTGTTCCCATTTTAGGGTCTTTGCTTCTTGCTTTCTAGCAAGAAAAGAAACAGATGTGATCCCCATTTATCCATAATGGAGACAGAAGGGGAGGGAGGGTCTGGGCCTCAGGGGCAGCACCAAGCTGTCTTTGGCTTCTAACATCTGTCTTGAAAGACAGGGACATTAACTTCTAAGCCTGTGGCTGTCACCTGTCAACTCAAACTCCAGCACTTAGTAGGAAATCAAGGTGTGTGTGTGTGTGTGTATGTGTGTGTATTCAATATGAAAAGGAAATTATGCCACTGAACATCTTGTTGGTACCCAAGGACTAAGTTTAGGGTTCACCTGGCCTTAGAATTTTGGAGCCTGACCAGATGAGTTTCACTTGGTTGGAATTGCCAGTGCATGGAGTGGGGGTGGGGTGTTGGTGCCGGCTCCCTCGATTTGGGTCGACTTAGATTGTACTGAACAATGACTCCCAAAGCAGGGGGAGTGGGGGAGTTCTGTTCGCCACACCCTCAACTTTTGTCTTCTTTGGGGCTGCAGACCGTGGTCCCTGCTTATTGAGCCCTCCCCTCCCCGTCCTGGGCCTGGGAAGTTCTGTGGTTATGAGTCAATGATCAGACAGGGAAAGGGCACACTTACTCTGAGGGAGGAGGATTCAGCAGGGCTCTGGCTTTGATGCTGGTCCTCTCACATCCTGAATGCATGAAAGGCTATGGGAGGGAGAGGAAGAAATATAAAAGCAGAAAGGAAGAAAATGTTATTGCAAAAAAAAAAAAAGAAAGTGAAGGAAGAGGGGGAGGTAGTTAGAAATGCCTGGTTTGAATAGTCCTAAGCATCGCCACCACATATCTCCAGGAGACAGGGAGACAAAAGCGAGCTAAAAACTGAGTTGAGATAAGGCATCTCCTTCAGTGACTCATCTTCCCAGGGAATAACGGCAGCATTTAGGGGGGACTGATGTGCAAATAGCTGTGTTGTGAAGCTGGGGTTAATTACAGGAAGGGCTTCCAGGGTAATTGCTGAAAAACAAAACAGGGAGCCAAGCCTGCATCACAGGATCGGAAGTCAGCTCTCTGCCATTGCAACAAGATCCCCAAACACTGCCCAGGAGGCAGAGCACTGGGTGGCTCCCCAAGTGGGTCTTGTACAGGAGCATCACAGTCCCTGGGTGGCTGACCCAGAACCCCATTGTCTTCATCCAACATGGCTCCCCTCAGCCAACTTTTGAAAACTCAGTAGTAAACAATCCATAAGTAAAATGTAGGTAGCTGTGCTGTTAGGAGATTAATGTTTGCCCCCAGGAAAGGCAAGAAGCACCCCAAATCATCAACTCAGTCAAATCTGGCTGGAGAAAACCCAGATGGTTGTCTTGAAATGGTTTCTGCAAGCAGTGGGTTTTATCAGGTTGTACCAAAAGCAGCTTCGTATTTGTATCATGTGCCCTTTAAGAGTGTAAAACATGCATTATAACCACATGGGCAACTACCACTTTTGGTAATTAGACCGAGACTGCCACATTTTGCAAGGTGGGGGAAGGGCTGGCAACTGGTATGGGACACCTGAGTTAGAACAGGGGTCTGGGAAGCACATCTAAATGTCCCTGAAGGAAGTTCTCTCTTAGAAAGGACCTACCTTTTAGTTCCTAAGTACTGCTTACCTTTCAAGAACTGATAAAATCTCACAGGATGCAGAAAGTGCTTGGCCTCTGCTGCTCTCCCTCAGAAGGGAGAGGGTGATGGGCTTTTTCTGAGTCTCCACAAGGATCTTCTGACAGTTTTTCCAATGATGGTCAGTTGGAGACAGTCGCAGAGCAGATTTTTGACTCCCAAGGACTCCAACTAATAACTGGTTATAGGGAGAGTTGCAAAAAAAAAAAAATACTGAGGATGCTAATATCAGCCCCCAACTTCCTGACCCATGTCACTTGTGAAATAAACAGATAATCCAAAGGATGGCTCAGTGTGCTCCAGTTCTCACACCTGATTCTCTGAAACCTAGGAGCTCCTCAAACAGGTAATCTGACTCTGAGGCCAAGGACCCTAATGCACAGTTGTTTTTCATCTCAAATAATACCTTTACCATAGTAAGAACTTTATAAATACATATTTTCAATGGGTTCATTGGGCAACCTTTTTTCTTTTTTCATCTGTTAGTAATAAAGATTTGTGGGTGGATATTGGAGGAGTAGTTTTCTGTTAATCCTAGAGAGTTGTTTCATAAAAGATCAAGTAAAAATAAATAGTTGTAATAGCACACTAGTCATACTCATCATATATTGTGCCCAAACATCACAAATTTATTCTAATTATATTTTTGAACATCCCTGCATTAGGGCAGAAGATATAGTTCAGTGACAGAGTACTTGCCAACCATGTGCAAGGCGCAGGGTGTGAGCCCTAGCAACACACACACACACACACAAACCCTGAATAGAAGCAGCTATCATGATCCTCACTCCATAGTTGAGGAACCAAAAGCTCAGAAAAACAAAGAGATGAGCTATTGACCAGGAAGATTAGGGTAACAGGCCTAGTCCTTTGGACATGGAGGCGTGTTTAAACACTTTCCTTGAATGTTTGGAAACGCTTCCTGTGACCGTGCTACTTACTGGCTTGCTGAAGATCTTTGGGAAAGTTATTATCCGGTCCTGACCAAGGTGACATCCTTTTCTTCTAGGATAGGTATTTTCTGGGTCAAATCGCTGCTCCTTAGGCATGGCACCTTGCCCAATAAGGCAAGGTTCCATTTTAGACTTTACTTTTCACACAAGTTTCATACTCATCACATATTATTTGCTCCATGCAAATACACTGCAAGCCCTCTTAGAGTAAGAATCAGGTCTCTCTTATTCATCACTGTCCGCCATTCACAGCAGGGTATCCTAAGACCAGTGTCTGATACAAAATCAGTGCTCAAAACATACTGATCGAAGCCAGGTACAAGTGGTGCACACTTGTAGTCATAGCACTCTGAAAGGCTGAGGCAGGAAGATTTGAAGTTTGAGCCCAACCTGGGAAAACTAATAACTTAGCAAAACTGTCTACCAAAAAGAAAATAAATAAAAACATGTCTGGGGATGTAGCTCAACGTGAAAGCCTTAGGTCAATATCCAGGTCTGAAAACAAAATCACTGCTTGATCCTTTTTAGAAGCCCAAATGACTATGATATGAAAAGTGGGAATAAGGAAGATCAGCGTCTAGGCCCAGTGGAGATTCAGGCTGGCCCCTGAATGCTCTCCAAGAATGGCTGGTACCTTGACAGAAGATTTTGACAATTAAAATCAAGGCAAAACCAAAAAAGCATGGACATCTGTTCCTTAAGTAAAGGATGAGCAAGGTCCATCTATCATATGAATGTTCCCCACGGGTGACAGCAGGGATTGTTATCATGGTGTCTCCTTTCTCACGTGGCTCAGATGCGGGTGGAACTTGGGAGAGTCTGGGATCCAAATGCTCTAGGCTTTGCTAATTGAGCAAGCTGGGCCTTTCTGGCAGGAGAGGAGGGGGTGCCATGTGGGATGCACACAGCCCCCAGGAACAGATCATAGCAACCAAGCATGCCCTGAGGAGGGGATGCCTTTCTGGTTGTACACAAGGGCCTACAATAAACACACAATGCCCAGTACTCCCTCCCAGCTGGTTGTGCACGCCCCATTCAATTGGCTGGGATGGCTGTCTCCCTTTCAAATGGGTTTTCTCTCGCCCCACTCCACCATCTCCTCCTTGCTTGGTCCTTTAGTCACATACCAGACATGTCTCACAGAGCAGACCTGCAACTCCAGGTGGCAGAATCCCAGTTTCATATAAATTAGGCTGGGTAACAGTGTGAAGACACTTTTTTTTGTCTAAATCATTCAAAAATAGAACTTTCTCAGGGGCATAAATCTGGTCCAAATCTAAACCTGATTGTGCAATTGACTAGTATAGTTTATAGTGTAAACATGAAATTATCTAGAAGTCTTCCACTTCCAAAGAACACTGGCCATTTTTTTATTCAATTTGAAAGAAATGATTTATTTTCCATCTTAAAAAAAAAGGCAAAAGTCAAACCATGGCAAAGGGACCAGATGCGAGGCCTGATTCACCAGAGAAATGGGTCGTGCCCCCAAGCAGACAGGCATGTGAGCCATCCAGCCCCACTGTAGATGTCTATTCTACTCTCCAGAGGAGAAAGTAAAAGCAAACAAAGAGGAAAAGAAAGTTGAGAGCACTAATAAAGATAAGAAACAAAAACTAGTTTTACAAAACAGTAGATAAAGAATCAATACCCTTCATGTGTTATAATAAAAGCATTGCTTTCCTTGAATCAATCAAGCAGTTTCTTCCATATTTCATTTCTCCATTTATCTAAATTTTATCTTTAGAGTCATTGAGTAAATATAATGTCCTTGAATTGTTGACTTTAGGGTGAAAGAACTGTCCCAGATTTCACAATTTTCACATGGAAACTTGAAAATGTGAGAATCCACTCATAGGAATGGTCACCATTAACCAGTACCTGTTGCACCATTTCACGGGATGGTTTTGGCGAACTGACAAACACAGAAAATATATACAATAATATCTTTTCACATAAATGGTTCAAATTCTCATGGCAGTTTGCCATCAAACTAGTTTTATCCAATTCACAGTGACTTCAAAGAATGCAGAAGAATCAACCAAGCTCTGTGTTTCTCAAAATACATGTCAGCAATAGAAAGAGGAAAATACGTTTCCTTAGATAGATCTAAAAGAAAATGACACTAGGTTCCTCAACCCTAAAGTTTGTTTGGTTTCATTTGCCAATAAGATATTTTTTTAAATGCAGCATGTCCCTAATTCTTATCAGTGACAGTGTAAAATTGGACATTTTGGTATAAAAGGAAAAAACAGAGGGAAAAAATACTAGAAAGAAATGGAGATGAGAACTAATGAGCGACCAGAGTAGGTAAGAGATACCAGAGGGTTTGAAAGGGTCAGAAATCTTCCTTTATATTCTGAAGTTGAAAAGTAGTCATTTTTCAGCTAACATCAAGAAATGAACAAATAACAAATGCTAGTGAGACTGTGGAGCAAAAGGAACGCTTCTCCATTGTTAGTGGGAGTGTAGACTGGTGCAACCACTGTAGAAATCAATATGGAGATTCTCAAAAAGCTAGGATTAGAGGTTCTATTCAACCCGGCAATTCCCTTTCTGGGCATTTTCCAAGAAGAACAGAAAATATCATACTACAGCGATCTATGTGTCCCCATGTCTATAGCGGCACGATTTGTAATAGCTAAATCTTGGAAACAACACAAATGTCCATCAACTGAGGAATGGATTAAAAAGATGTGGTATTTTTATATAATGGAGTACTACTCAGCTATAAAGAATGATAAGCTCGAGACTTTTATAGGTAAATAGAGGCAACTAGAAACCATATTCATAAATGAAATAAATCAGACTAGCATGCATAAACATCATATTGTCTTACTAGTATAAAAAACTGAAAGAGTAAATAAGATCCAAAAGTTACAATAGATAAGTAAAAAGAAAAGAAACAACTCAAAGGAAAAGTATATTGTTTGATCAATCTTGCAAGCCTGTATCTTGTAGCCTGAGCAATTACTTTGAGGATAACAATATGCAATATAAGAACCTTATTAAATTCCTATCATCTTTTTTTGAAATCCTATATTGCCATTGTTCTTTTTTGTTTTTGTTGTTGTTGTCATTTTGCCTTTGTTATTGTTTTTAATTGTTTTCTTCTTGATTTTTCTGGGTTTCTTTTCCTCTTTGAAGTTAAAAAATTATTTTTCATGTAGTAAAATATGGCAGAAAGTCAGCTTGGGTAAGTAAGGTGTTGGAACTGCACCCAAGAGGAGCTGAGATGAAAATGAGATTACAATCTAATTAGATGAGTTCAACAATGTCTTTTTGAAGTCTTAGCTCCCTTTTTGTTCCTTCTAGTCAATTTTAATCATGGTGCCATGTTTTTTTGAAAAGCTTATTAGATCAACCATCCCACTCACGCTCTATACTCTGCATAGAACCTGTGGAGTCCAGCAGGCTGTATGCCCTCACAGTAGTTGACAATGCACAGTGTATAGTTCAGATGTAGGAAGCAACCCATGTCCATCCTCTGTTTATATGCCCACTGTCCTTCTGGTTTTGGACTAAGAGTCCCCTGCTCGTGGAGCTCGTCTTTGACCTCATAAATCAACCAGCGAATGGCAATCCCAGATCTCATCTACAAAGTAGCCATGATTTTTGTTTGTTTTAACTGTTTACCACCCTTTTTGAAAATCAAAATATCTACTAAGACTGAACTCACTCTCTGCAGAGGTTTGACTATAAGAATCAGGGAAGATGGTAATCTTGCCATTCCTTTCAGAGAAAAATTCTTCCATGTAGCAACTTTCCAGCAATGTTTTTTTTTAAGGAAAATATGGGTAGTATGGCTGTGATTTAATAATTTGGGAGGCGAGACTGAAAAAGATTCTAAGAGTACTGAGTCAAATTGTGATGTGGCTTTATTTGATTGAGGCTGAAACAGAGGCACAGGAATCTTCTTTCTGACAGCAGCAGAGAAAGCCATAGCCTCGCATCTTTAACTTATGCTCCACCCCAAAATGCTCATCTGAAGCACAGTTCAGATCAGTCCTGGTCGCTGTTGAATCCTCCCTGCAAATACTCTAAGAAGACATGTTCTCTCCAACCTAAAGAGTCACTTGGAGAATCAGTCATGCAGCTGGTTACACCCAGTAGGACAAAGGATCACTTTGTCACCCACCTGGAGCTCTTGGGCAAGGTTATTAACCTCTCCTTGTTTTATAAAAAGGCATAATGAAGATAATGGTAACAATAATATTAATAACCTTTCTGTCTTTCTTAGAACACAAAATGAGAATATGGAAATTGAAATACTGTGTTACAAGAAGAGTAGGCAGTCTGAGATTCCACGTTGACACCACGGAAAGTTACTAAGCCAGGCTCCACCTAAGAGCTCACATTGTCAACCAGTATGCCATTCCTCTCTGGGGCTGGTACTGCTCTCAAACCACACTGTGCAAACTTGAAAGAAGAGTTGTGCTGTGGGAACAGGAATCTGCCTATTTGAGTCTGGAGAACCTTTCAAAAAAGTCAACTAATTACCAACTTCTTTTCAAATTTTTAGAGAAAAACAAGTCATTATTTTATACTTACATTATTTTACACATTTGTAAATATCTTTGGGATTGCAGGTAATGACATCATATAATAACTGTTTCTTTTGTACCTAGCTTCTATTTTGTTTCACATGATTTCAGAGTTTCATATGATTTCTTTCTGCTAATCAGAAGTTGCATATATGCTGCTTTACAATAACCTGTTTCAAAGGATTTTGTAAATAATTTTAGATAAGATAAAGAGGAAATCTCTTTAATTATTATAACAACTTGCCAATCATTAAAAAAGGATTTAATTCAGAATTTGTGATATTTTATGCAGAATCTGGTCAAGAACTTTTCTGGAAAATTTTTTAAAGTCTAGTAAGCATATCACTAATGTAAATAAGTTCACAGAGGGGCATGCAAGTCCCTTAAGAGACCAAACTATTTTCAAGCAATTTAGAGATACCCTGTCATTAGGTTGGTGTGCTAATTACAAATCATTCTAATTGATTCAATAGTCTCCCAAAAGACTTTCATAATGTACTAGGCAAACACTTTATTAGCCAAGCTGAGTTACTGTAGGTTCTTAAAAGAAAAAAAATAAAAAGCTTTCTTGAAAACAGTATCAAGCCAGAGTGTTCACTATTATGGAAGGGCCCTTTCCTTGATTTTTTTTCTCAGTCAGTGTTTGTTTCACTGTTTTGGCTTCCTGCTTGTATTTAATGAATGCTAATGGGAGACAGAAAAGAGAAAATGGACTTGGTTTCTTCCCTCACATCCATCTTGTCTCCCTTTGTAGAAAACATCTGTTGTTCATTCTTGACTAGGATAGATTTTCCCTTTTTTCTTTTAACAATCCTGATATTCTTTTCCCATTTTGGGAATTACCATATCTGTACTATCACTATCTCTCCTCTCTCTGTGCAGGTGGGTTAGGTAGACAGACCTCATCTTCCAGATTCAGGAAGACCAATCATCAAGATTTGTATTCTGTTTTTTTTGTTTTTGCTTTTTTTTTTTTTTTGGTACCGGGGATTGAACTCACAACCTCACGCTTGCCAGGCAGGCGCTTAAGCCACTGAGCTAAATCCCCGGCCCTGTATTCTGTTCTTAATTATAGAGTCAGCGATAGGCATGTGTCCCAGGGCGGGCCAACAGGAAGATGTGTTGGTTGTACTGGAACTGTCAGACTGGTAGGATGAGGGTCAAGGGCCCTGAGCCAGTTTACGGGAGGCCTTCCCATGGAAGTAAAATACATACAGAAGTTGAGACAGAGAGAAGCAAAGACATTCCTAATAATATCATTCAAATTACATTCTAGATTAGATTGTACCTGTCATTCACTTCTATTAATCAATATATTCCTTATTTTATTTTATTATTCTTAACTTTCTTCCTATTGAATTTTTATTCACTGGAAAGAATTTACATGAATTTTATTCATTTTAAGGAATCCTTTAAAATAAAAAGCAACAGTGTATCATGTACATAATTTTATCTCTTTGTGTAAGACTAACCGCTTTTTCTACATTCATCCAAATTAAAAGGTCAGCATTTCATGTAACCATGCTAAAGACTGTACATCTGACATTCTTATCTAAAAATTTATTAAGCAAACTAGTATTTCCCATTCCTGTTTTGCACATCATTTTAATGTTGAACTTCCATGTACTACTTCCCAAATCTCTGGGAGTTGCTTTGCAATCCAGAATTCATGCCGTGACCCTTATAACACATGCTTCTCAATGAGTGGAAAAAATTTGAAAACTAAACCCATGAAGTTCTGCCATAAACCATCCCAAATCCAAGGAAACCATAAAATCTGCTTCCCCCTTAAAAGGGAAGAAAATTATTCAATAACACAAAGAATAAATAAAATATATAATTCAAAGAAATATACCTACAAGTGCAAAGAAATACTCCCTGCAAGTGTCTTAGAACGTTAGCTATGCCCAGCAATGAATGGCTTGAAAGTACAAAAAAGGCTCCAGATTAAAAAAAAAAAAAAAAAATTAATGGCTATTGCCTCGAGAAAATGACAAGACATCAGAATGTTATTCTAAGATCATAATGGGTCTAAGATCATAATGGTCATTTTCCATCTCTGGATCTCAGTTTGGCTATCTGTAAGGTGTGGCTAAAGCAGACCCACTTCTCCAAATATATGAGCACTCCTTCTCAGCCTCCATACCCACAACAGTTATGTAAAACCTGAATCCAATACTCAAATCAAACCAGTCTTCCAGACGGATTCCTGGGGGCCACAGTTTATAAAGCTTTCCAGGTTTCTCTGGAGAACAAATAATGTCAGAAACCACAGTTTTAAAAGAAGGAACCATTAATGCTTTTATTAAAGCAGTACCTTAAGAAAGGGCCTGATTTACCAAAGAGGACTTCTATCCTGCCGTTCTTTCTGTCCTGCAAGGGTGAAACCCTAAGAACATGCCTTCGCTTCAGTGTTCTACGTATCTCAGGCTTTCCAGAGTGAAGATCTCCGGGCTGCATCAGGAATTTCATTGCAGAGATCAGGGTAGTCATGTTAACCACCAACAGGACCAGACTTATCAGTTCGGTCTTCCTCAAGGATACAGAATGAGACCTCTGGTTTCCACAAAAGCAAAGTAGCAGAGGATTGTGTTTTTACATTGCTAACGTGCAGGACCATCTTTTCTATTGTCCTCAGCCTCAGAGGAAGCTGCTGATATTTAGTACCTACCCAATATGTCAAATATACTCCCACTGAGAGGACAAGCCAAGGGAGGGATCAGGGTTCTGTGGCTAGATGCGAAAAACTCAGAGGACAATTTTAGCACCCCCAAATAAAAGAGAATCTTTACCATCTGTGTAGGATATAGTAAGATGCAGAGTGGACCCAGACTAAACCTGAAAGGCGAGCACAAGCATGCAGTAGACCTGCTGGAGAGTCTGAGGAAAGGAACCATTGCTTCTACTTGCTTTGCATCCCTAAATTGTCTGGCATTAACAGCAATATCAGTGCTATTATTATGAAAACATTCTATCTTGATTTGCCTTAGTCTAAAGGTGGTAGACTAAAGGGCCTCATGAAATTCACAGAATCTTTCAAACTAGACACACTCGGAGAATTCTAAGAAATTCAGTAACTTCCAGCTCTTGGAATTATTTAGATTTCACCTTGAAATTCACACATGAAATTTTTTCGAAAACATTCCCAGTTAGCAGCCAGTGGGCTATAATTCCAGGTGAGGGTCTTGGTGGGACTAAGTGACTACTGCAGCTTGACATGGGTCTTTCCATCTCCGGCTCCCATTTGCTGTCTTGGCATCCACTTCAAGCCCTTCTGTAACCAAGACAGTGGCTGCATCTCTGAGGTTCATCTAGCATCACGCGCTTTCTTTCTTTCTTTCTTTCTTTCTTTCTTTCTTTCTTTCTTTCTTTCTTTTCTTTCTTTTTCTTTCCTTCTTTCTTTCTTCTCTCTCTCTCTCTCTCTCTCTCTCTCTCTCACTCTTGCTCTCGCTCTCACTCTTGCTCTCTCTTTCTTTGTCTTTGTTTCTTTTTCCAGAATTCTTCATTGGATCCACTTAAAAAATTCATCGAAGTAGACAAGACCAACAAAACAGGGCCCATTGCACTGATGGGGAGATCAAGTCCCAGGAAAATGTCAGGATTTGCTTGACCTGGACCAAAGAGCAACTTTTTCCTCTCACGGTAACTTCAGTAAATCAGAGTGCTACTCCCTCCCCCATGCCCCCCCAAACTATTTCTAAGTGAGCTTATTTCCCCAGCTCGGTTCGGGTGTTTCTGGCTTTGTGCAGCTGTAAAAGAATTGGATTTAGCTCTGTTTGGCTTCCCCGGTCTCTTTCTGACAACCTATTTAATGGACAAACAGTTTGTTTTATTTATCTGACAGGGTTTCTTCACATTGTTTCGGGTTATCAGCCCTCCCCTGCAGATCATATTACAGCTTGTGCCGGGTTCAACCCTTAGCAGAGTTCTCTCTAAATCAGATCCTTATCATTACTGCGGTGATAAATAGAGAGGCCGGGAAGCCCACGCCAGGTTATTTATTTAGTACTCTGTGGATCATGTTTTATACAGCCGGGGCTTCGTGTCAGGCCTTTACGGGTCCAGCTTAGGTTGCATTCAGGAACTAAAACCCAAAGCCCCTTAAATAATGTTAACTTAATAGCTGACATTTTTATGAAATAAGTCTGTGTGGAGGGGGCAGAAAAGGGCGCGATGCAGACAGAGAACTGGAGATGGGTTTCAGTGTGTGTGTGTGTGTGTGTGTGTGTGTGTGTGTGTTTGAAGATGGTGGAGAGAGTACAGGAGAAAGAGGCTTTGATTTTTAGGCTTATTCCAAATCAGACTTGCTTTTAGGCAAGCCTCCTTAGAGAGCTATGATTTTTAGAAGAATAATGGGGGATGAGCACAATACTTCTTGGGGCAGCAGGCAGATTAGGGCTGAAGTCTTGGGGTGGGGGGTTTCTACAATGTGGGGGAAGGAGGCATTCTCTTCTCTGAAGCATCCTGGATAGAACCATCTGTCTGGGAGTGGGGCACGAGAACCATCTGGCCTGAGTCTCATTTTCATCCTGTTCCTCAAATACAAACTTCTGACATTATCCATGAATGAAGTCACACACACACAATCACTGTAGTGTGTGAACTGGTGCATGTGTGCATGTGCATTAAATGTGCTGTTTTGACAAAAGCCAATGTTTAGCAGATGCAACTTTTAGGGATACAATTGTCTATAGGCATTTCTTCTTTTTTGAATGCACCAGAAACAGAGAGAAATAAAAGATGGAAAATAGAGAGATAGATCTTTCTCGAAAGGGAAGGGGTCAAGAGATGGAGAGAGGAAGGAGGGAGGGGAAAGGAGATGAAAATGGGAATTAAGATGTGTTATGTGCAAGTACTAATTGCCCACAAGGAATATAAACACCTACTGCAAACATGTACCAATGAAAATTTAAAAATGAAACAAGCATAAGATACTTTAAACTTTCAAGATTCTATGGGGGAGGAAACATGCCCCTCCACAAAGCTTCTGCCTTTTCCTTCCTGGACCACTGTCAGTGCTTCTCCAAAGCAAACTGCAAGGAAAAGGTATAGTCCAGTTTAAACCATCCCCAAACTGAATTGCACCTTCCAGTGGAGGCAGAAAGAATAGCCTTTTGACACTGCTTCACAATTGGAATGCAAATTCTCTCCCATCTCCTAGATACCTGGGCCTTCCCCCATTTCTCTTTACTGTAATCTGCTTAGCTCGTGCATAGAATGACAAAAACAAAGAGTCTTTCTATAAAAGAAAAAGAGGAAAGAAAGTAGACTCTATGCCCTCTTCCTTAGTGCTAGCCAAGTCCTTGCTTCAGGGCCTCCCGAGTCATGCAGTCTGTCTTTCTGTTTTGTTTGTTATTAACCACCGAAATGATGGCACAATTCCTAGATTTCGGCCTTTAACCAAGGAGCTGGGACACGCTTGGCAATGCTTCCCAGGCCTGGGATCTGAGAAATAGCACACCCTAACTGTTCTTTCAAAGATGTGCCTCCTGTCCTTGACTTGCATGCTTGTCAACTAAAAAAGCAAGATGATCTTCTGGCAAGTACAATGCAAAATTCCTTCCTGAACAGTAAAGCCTGGCCATGAGTAGATAGGTGTAGAACAGGGCTGTCTGAATGGAAAGTGGCCCCTGGCAAAACGAGACTGGCAGAACCATCTTAGAAGCCTGGAGGTTTTGAGGAAAGCTGAAGGTGACATTCAGTGCCTTGAAGACAAAGGTTAGACAAAAAGATAAAGTTTGATATATGGAAGGGTAAGTACCTGGCCCAGAATATAGAAAACACTGCAGTTATGGTGAAAACACTTGTTTTGGGGGAAGAGAACCGGCACCGTGGTGGAGGAAGGAAGCCATATTTGTAGCCACAGGGAGATAACTAGTAAGAAAGAGCACTGTGGCATCATTGGCATCATAAATTTCTTAAAATGATGCTGGTTATGGACACTGAAAAGAGTTAAGTCATCATCAAGACTTTACTTGCGCTCTCTAGTCCCCATTCGTTTTATTTGATAACTATTACATAAGCACTTGCTTTGTGCAGGGTACCGACCTGAGAGCCTTATAACCGAGCCCTCACGTAGGCCTCATTACAGCCCTCTGAGTGAAGGCATTTGTATGTCATCACCACTTTACAAACCTAGAAATTGTATCCCTGGGAGGTTAAATCACTTACCTTAAGTTACTTAACTTCCTGTGGGATTCAAATCCAGGCAGCTTGGCTCAAATCCACGGTCTCTCAGAGACTCCAGCTGCAGATTGCAGACGGAAAGCACTTGGGATACATCGCCTTCCAGCTGGGGCTGGATAGTTCATCACTGCTTTCTCAGGGTCTAGCTTTGTCACTGATGCCTTAAATTTCTACTCCTTATAGTTGGCCATGTCTTTAATTAGCTGGTTGTCTACTGTGCATTTGTGACCTATCTTTCTGGTTCTTGACTGTCACCCTGGCAGGACTGTGGGCCTTCTATTCTTGTCTGCACACCTAGTGCCTCTGTTTGATGTGACAGAAGTGATTCCTCACATTCAGTTTCAGGGGTCACCTTTGCATCTTGCATTACCATCTTTGGCCTCAATCACCTGCCTGCAGATAACAACATAACCGCTGTTTGATGAGTAACAATAGATACCCAGTGAATGTGTGTTGAAGGAATGGGTGAATAAATGACAAGCAAACTCAGCCTCTGCCAAGTGCCAAGACCCTACACCTGCTCTCCTGTGGCTTGCTCCCTCTTGAGACAATTATCCAAACACATTAATTCCTGAAAGAAGCAGCAGCCAGGAGTTCATTACTTAGAGCAGAAAACATAAGAGGTTAAAAGTAGCTCTTTCTTTGAGTCTCCAAATGTAGTCTCAGTGCAGAGTACAAACTCATTCCAGCTGGAAGGATTCCACCTTTGACATGCAAAAAGCAATGCACAAACCCTGTGAAGAAAAAATTCTAGCAAAGTGATGTTAGAAGAAATGAATAAAATATACAGATCTTATTATAAGCACACAAAAGTGATATTTGCCCATAGCCAGACTAGAAAGAAATATGAAAAGATGAGAATGAATTATTATTTAGGGCATTAGAATGTTGGCTTTTAAAGTTACTTACTAATAATTATGTATGTATGTATGTCTAGGTGCACGTTTATGCTTTGAATGCACGGAAAATAACAGAGGATGAAAACAGACATTGTAGCACCATCCAAGGGAATCTTGTGCTAAGCTATCAACTCTGATCCATTCTTCAAAAGTAGATAAATCTCTGATTAAATTGCCCAGGGTATTGCCCTAATGCCCAGGTAACTGCAAGAGTAGGCAACACCAAATAGACATGGCTTCTATAATTGGGTAAGCACTGTAATTTGGGCTCACAGTAAGCATTCTGTATTGGCATATGGAAGGTATTTGGCGTTTGAAGAGCAGCTGAGTCAACAATGCATCTGGCTGTTTGTAAATGCATTAAAATGGTTGCAATAAACAAAAAATAACCTCATTAAAAACAAAAACAATCATATACCAGTCAATTTAGTGATGTGAATCATGTTTACCTTGAAGTAATATTTAATGAGCATCTTCTATATGCAGTAGTTGATGTTATTTATTTTGCTTCACATATGCCCAACATTGCTTGACAATAATACTCAGCAAAATTTATAAATGAATGAGCTAATGAAAATGCATTTGAGAATATTTCTAACTTTACGATGAATTATATTTGTGCATAATTAGTTCATGTCTTTTTATCTAAGTAATAAAAATGTGTACTTTAGTTCTACAAAAAGAGAAATAGCTCATCTAAAAAAAGATTGTGAGATATGGATAAGGTATAAATGTCAGCATTTGCTTTGAGAAGTGCTCTCCAGAAACAAAAGTAGATAAGAAAGTAACAAAAGTAATAAAGACACCAACCCAGGGGCATGGATGAGTAGGTTTCTACTATGGACAATGGCAGTCAATGTCCACATAAAAAATCATGTTCAGAGTTGGCCCATTTAACCCATTCGTCACTGGCTGAAGGCTGATCCCAGATATGCCAAATGCATAGCACTTCCAGTCTCCTCTTGACTTTGATTCAGATATTTTCATGCACACCAGCCACAAATCTTTAGCAGGAATGATGAGTAGCAGGGTTGTATGGGTGGATCACTGACAAGCATATTAAATAATTTGCTACTACTTTTTTTTATTATCTATGTTAGAAAAGTCTCTGTATTTTTTCTTAATCCATAACTCAATCATGGAACACCATCACGTTTCCCTGTCATTTCATAGGCATCACATGCAACCTCCCACATAGTTAATAATTAACGTGCTTTAAATAAACAACCTGTCATTCAAGACCAAGTTCAAAACTTGCTTCTTTCAGGAAACACTCTGTAATCTCCCCTGTGGTCCCAGGACATTTTGCATTCCAATTGTAACTGTTATGCTCTTCATTTTTAAGGGAGAAGAGCATGGTCTGTTCTTGACCTGGCAGTTAGTTTAGCAGTAAAGGGAATGTTTTCATCACTGATCATGACTGGACAGGCAAGACTAGTTTCAGGTACAAAATTAGGGAACCTCTTTCTCTTGTGTTCATACAGGTTAGCAATGCTTTTCAAGCACAACTTTAGCAGACACATAGCCAACAATGATTTGTTTGACTTTTCTGCTTATAAACTGGTTCTAAACTCAGGCAGGAAAGAAGGCCTGGAGTGATCAAAATATACAGTGACTGCTTAACTTCAAAAAATTCAAAAAATATATTACAGGGCAATATGCATTGCCCTAAAAGCAGTGTACTCGCCCTCATTTTAAACACACTAGTCACATTGTTCGTTTTTGTGTCCTTTCTAACTTATTCACTTACTCTTTGAAGTTACTTTTTAAAAAATACATTAGTACATAGTGATTAGTTTCATTGTGGGTGTTTGGTACATGTAAATGACTCACCTTAATTCTTTTTTTATGTCCCCTTCTCTCTCATCCCATTGTTCTTGCCTTTTTTTTTTAGGAATCAAACTCGGGACCTTGTACTTGCCAGGCTGACACTATGCCACTGAGCTATATCCCAGCTTTTCTTGCCATTTTTGAATCAGTTCTGGACATTGTGAGTGTCTGTATTAGGTTTTATTAAAAAATTAAATTAAATTTAAAAATAAAAATAAGTTTTAAAGAGGCTGAGGTTATTGCTCAGTGGCATAAGTGCAAGTGTAAGTTTCTTCTTGGTGCAAAAATAAATAAATAAATAATAATAAATAAATAAATAAATAAAATGGTGATTACCACTGCCAATCACCATCCAGTGGAAAGGTAGACTCATAAAAACAACATAATGTGTCCTCATCCACCTTATTTACCAGATGTAGCATGTTGTGACTTCTGTCTCTTGCCAAAGTCAAAGTGACTGTGCAGGTAAACATACTAAATTGATTCAGGACATGGAGGCAGCCACAATCCCACAACTATGCTCTTCTCAAATTCCTACCCACACAATGCAGAGACTTCAAAGCTTAGGCATCAGTACTGCTAGAAACACCTTCCCAGTGCAAGGTACTTAGGGCTCTCATGGATAATGACCCCTGCTGAAGAAATTGACTACAAGAAGATGAAGAAGCAAACCACCACGGGCAACAGCATTGCCATGATGGTGAGAACTTGCTCTTGTCTCTTAAAGAGGTCTCAATCTATTTTATGCTGCTGCTTTAACACAACACCATAAACTGGATCACTTATAATGAACAGAAATGTACTTCCTCGCAGTTCTGGCTTTGGTAAGACTAACATCAAGGTGCCAGCATGTGGTGAGGGCCTTCCTGCTGCACCATAGGCGACAGAAGAGCCAGGAAGGGGACAAAGAGGAAGCTCCAACTTCCCTTTTATACCAACACCAATCCTATCCATAAGGGCAAGACTCTTAAAGACTAATCACTTCTTAATTTATCCCCTTTAATCCTGCTACAACTGCAATTAAATTTCAGCATGAGTTCAGAAGGGACAAGCACTCAAAACATTGCAAGAGAGAATGGAAAAATCTAAATAGGTCTGGTGTGCTCTTTGAAACGGAGCTTCTTTATTTTTCCTGGAATCCCAATTCTTGTCCATAAACAATAGAATTCTAATTATGGAAACACATGTCAGGTCCCTCCCACATCCCATCCTTCTTCATTCCTCTGAAGTGGCTTCCAATTGCCCTCATCTAAAGTTATCTGCCAGGTATGGGTCCTACCTGAGTAACAGAGGCATAGTCAAGAACACCTGGTCACTCTATATCCCCACCACAGGCACTGTCCCTTTAGACTCTGGAGTCCCCATTGTCACCCACTCCAACACCTTTGCTTGCATACCCTTCCTCCATTCTGGAACATTTTGCCAGCCTTCCTTTAATTACTTATTTTTCTCACTTATTCTCCAGAGCTGATTCAATAGTTTTTCTCCTGAAAGACTGCTCTGACTGTTCTACTGAGATAAAATCTTTGTCCTTCATTTCTACATTGTGAAATAATTTGATCATTGTTGAAATATTCCTGTAAAATTTTAACTCTGTTAAGCCAGAACATGTACTTTTTATCCCTTACTCTGAGTATAGTGCCAAGGATAGTGTGTCTGTTGGATGAATGACTGTAGTAGATGAAGTTTGCAGTTGTTTTGGGCTTGTGCTACACATCTTCTGTGGTGAATTGCCTTGGCTAAAAAGAGCCACCTCTTTCAGGAGATTAAATTCTCCAGGGCAGACTGCAGCAATGACTAATCATATGAGGATGCAAAAGATGCTGCTCCCTAATATCACTTCATATTATTAGAACTTCATTTATTACTCAAATATGGTTCTAATAAGAAAGATACTAGTAACAGGTATTGGCAAGAACATAAAAACCCTCATGGATTCCTGGTAGGAATATAATATGGTGCAGACAGTGTAGCAAACACTTTGGCATTCTCTTCAAAAGTTAAATATAGAATTAATACATGACCCAGAAATTCTACTCCTGTGTATATACCCAAAAGAATTCAAAACAAACATTCAAACAAAAAGTGCTCACAGATATTCATAGAAATATGATTCACAGAAGCAAAGCACAACTTAAGTGACCCTCAAATGAAGAATGAATAAACAAAATGTAGTATTGCTATTCAATGGAATATTTTTCAATCCTAAAAAGCAGCAAAGGTTGGGACAATCTTGATGAATGTGGAAAATATTAGATGAAAGAAACCAAACACTGAAAGCCATGCATTATGTAATTCCATTTACATGAACTATCAGGAATCAATAAATCCATCAATACAGACAACAGATCAGTGGTTATCAGGACCTGGAGAAACTGAGGACTAGGACAAATATGCACAGGCTTTGTTTTTGGAAGGAAGAGAAAGTTCTGGAATTAGATAGTAGTAATAGTTGCATACCATTCCTGCTACTAAACTGTACATCCTAAATTTCTATGATGGTAGATGTCATGTTATGCATTATTTTGTCAGTTTTTCATAGTCCTGGTAGCTTTCCTCAATGCCAAAGCATCCCTGTGCCCAGGGGGTTTCCCACAGTTCAGATCAACTTTAGATTCATCTAATGCCACATTCTTGCCTGGTTCTTTCTTCATCCCTACCCTTGCTCCTTGTTGCCTTCAAGTTTTTCCCTCCCTGCACAAATCAAAGACATCTTCGTCCTTCTCCCAGGTTCTATTTCTATGGAGTTTGAACAAAGCAGTAAGTGAAACAGTGAATAAAATGAATGCTAAATAAATGTTTTAAATACCCAGGTCCTCACAACCTAGGAGGTAGGATTCAGATCCAGATGGGTTGGGCTGCTGTGTACACTCTAATGACTCTGTTTTCCACCTAAATGTGTCCACCAAGGAAACACCACCTTGTCAGGCCTGGGCTGGGCAGCTACATGATGTGCCTTTAGGAACCGTCTTCTGCCTTTTTCCATGTTTTCTTTAAAAGTCTGAACCTCAGGGTAAAGAGAAAGCCTATCTCAGTGGTTCTTTCTCCGCAATCTCGAGCCCTGCACAATCACACAAAAAAGAAACATGAAAACAGCCCCTCCTCCCACCCTTCCATGTAACAGAGAGGTTACTGTATGTAGAAACCCAGCTGTCCAAACTGAGGTCGTTAGTCTCCAAGCATATAGAAAGATTGGGTTTAACTCACTTGTGCTTGGGAAGACATTAATATTGTTCCATCACTGAGCAGCTGAAACCCTCAATAAATCTCCATTTAAAGGCAAATTTGTAAATGCCTAAGTGTAGTCATAATAATAGTGTTGTAATTCTTATTGAACATGCTCAGAGTGGTGGATTATTTATAGCATCATGTTCAGTGTTAACCATTTTGGGACACAAATTATAAACTTAGAGTTTGGGGGAAGTTTATAAAAAGGGATAAACAATAGAAATAAAATCTAATTTGGGAAAATTATGGTAAGAAATTACTCAACTAAATTAGAGGTCATTTTTTATTCACTCTGTGGATGGTGTTCAGACTGACAAAGAAGAAGAAAGACTATGGATCGCTTTCTATTAAAGAAAACTAATAAACCAATCAGTTATGATTCCATTTCTCATTTTTCTATATAGCTTGGCTTGAGTGGAGTCTTTTTCAGCTATCGCTGTGTAACAGTCAACCGTAACATCTCAGTGGTGTTTAACATAAGCTTCACTTCTCACTTGTGCTTCCGTGGTTCAGCTGATCTTGCCTGAACCTCACTGGACTTGGTTCAGGTGACAAGCCAGGTTCATGTGTGCTCCCCACGTCTGCCACTCTGCTGAGACGAGCAGGCACCCAGTGCTGTGACAGAATCAAGAGTCCAAGCCCAAATACACTGACCCTTTTCAAACCATCACCATGTCCCTCTACCGATGTCCTATTGACCATTGTCAGTTCCATGATCAAGTCCAAGTTCAAGGAGCAACGACAGGCACTTGCCCATGATGGGAGGAAAGCAAGACTGGGCTTATACTAATCTATTATGGAAAGTCTTCATCAACTTGGCTGCTATATTAAAAAAAAAAAACACTAAGTTGGATGGTTCAAAAATGACAGTTGATTTCTAACAATTCTAGAGCTTGGAAAGTCAAAGATCAAAGCAGATTCAGTGTCTAATGAGGGCCTTCTGTTTCACAGAGCCTTCTTCCTATGTCTGTACAAGATGGAAGGGAAAAGGCAGTTCTCTCTGCCTCCTTTATAAAAGCACAGCTTCCATTTAGAAGGATTCAGGCTCCCTACCCTGATCATTTTCCAATAGTCCCATGTTTTAAGACCATTATTTTTGGAGTTAATATTTCAACATACAATTTTTTTTCTTTTTTTAGTACCAGGGGTTGAACTTTTGACTTTGCATTTGCCAGGCAGGCACTTACACTGCTGAGCTAAACCCCCGGCCCTCAACATATAAATTTTGAGGGGACACAAACATGTAACTTGTAGCATGGAGACCTAAGGCAGTGGTACCAATAATTAAACCCATCATAAATGGCCTGAATCCTTCAAATGGCATTATAGTTTGGCTTTTCTTTTGTTCTGTTTAATTATCTGTAGATTCAGAAGACAAAAAAATTTAAAAACTTTAGTAGCAGAAGTTCTTCCCTGCTCAAGTTAGTAACAACAGCAATTGTTCTTTGGAAAACAATCCTTCTTTATATGTAATTCAGATAGGTATAGGGCTGGTATCCAACCTCATCCCACCTCCATGTCTAGGAAAACTCTTGAAATTCAGGACTGGCCAATGAGAGTTGTTCATCCTCTTTCCCACTCTAAATTGGCTCAGAGATGCGCATGTGACCTAAGACAAGCCAATAAAAGCCAAGCCTGGGACATTAGATACATGTATCTAAAGAAGTCTTGTGCATACACATAGCATGTTGAAGTTTGGTAACTTCTATCACTCACAGTTTCTAAAGAGGCCTTTCTTTCACCACAGTAGACCCTGCATTCCAATGCCTTTCTATCTTCTTTACCTACATGAACATCCCTTTCTAAAAGAAGGATCAGCTGTCTCCTGTCTAGGTTTTACTCTATTCTCCCAGTCACTTAGTGAGTTCATTCCTAAAGTCTTACCTATTGAACTCAGAAAATTAGAAAATTATTTCAGAAACATCACTATTGTCATAGCAACATTAGTTAAATCAAAATGTTCTAAAATTTTTAAATGTCACCTAAATTAAATGGGAGCTAGAAATGTATTTTTAAATGCGTAAGAACCAAACAAAAGAATATTCCAAAAAAGTAAAACAAATGAATAAATGATAACATTATTTGTGCTTAGAAAACACATTTTGGACACAGGATAATAAGAAATGTGAGTAACTTGATGGAAATATTGAGTGTTTTTCTGTAATTGACTTTTCTGCCGCTTCAATTAATAATGAATTTATTATGGTTTTCCTTGTGATGCTTTGGAATGTCAAGTCTTCTGTCTTGAAACCTCAGAGCAGATAAACATTTTAGGTGATTAAAAAAAAACACAGTTAGAAAATGTTGCTCCCAGAGGCCCGAAGGAAGAAATTCACACCATTCTTTACAATTTTATTACAGACGATGAGTAAATGTCTGTCAAATTAACTTTACTCAATCTCACAAATGGCAAGAAAGGCAGCAACAAATGCAAATAGCAAAACATAATTTGTTTTTCTTCAGTCACTTGATGAGAAAGATTTTGGATTCTGTCATATGTAATGCAGGGTTCCATCAAAACTCTCCATTTCTGGATCTTGCTAGGATTATATTTACCCTAAGGTATCTGTATATCAGGAAGCATGGGAGGAGATAAGGAAGGAGAGTGGTAAGGACTATCTCTGCTAGCCTGGCTAAGTTCCTGATTTCATGTCTTCATAATATGGTCTTGAAAGTGATGATTCTGTTTTTTAAGTAATTTATGTGAATTTATTAATAAACTTTTAGTTATGGTAAACATCAAAGAAAACACACTTCCCCACTGGTAAATTTAGGCTTTTTTCAAGTTCTATTATCATTATCTCAAATACATCATCCATTTATTTCATAGAAAATTCTCCCCTCAAACTCAAAAATCATATATCATTTTCAAGAACTCCAGGCCATTAATTCAGATCAAGTACACTTTCAAAGTACAAAGCTTTCCTTCTTTAAACACACAAGAGTGATGCCTACAAATCTAGATCACGAGTGAGACCAACCATCATTGCTGTGGGACTGACAACAGCAGACTAGAAAAATCAGACTATGATCTTAAAATCAGCATCGAGCCTGGGAGAACTGCAGGACCACCTTTCAATCCTGTGCTCCCAAACGGGGCACTTTCCAAGTAAGATTAATGATGCTGGGTGCCACGTCCTCTGAAAGTCATTGGACGAGTTAGACATAGTAAACATACTGGCAAAGCAGAATCCGTATTCCAATTCATTTTGCTGTTGGGGTGACTAGTGACTAGGTCATTTCTAATTTTGAAAAATACTTCAAACATCTAACTGTTTTGGAAGGATTTCTTTAAATAGAATAAAAGGAATTGAACACTGACTCTCTGTTCGAGTTTGCAATTGATTAAAGACAATTAAGCAAAAGTTTTCCTTGTTTCCCACCCACTTCTCAATGAGGCTTGGTTTTGTGGGTTTTCTTAACATGCCCCTTTTCTCAAAGCATTTCCAGAAGCACAACATTTAAAGGGCTATGAAGGCCACTAATTGCACCATGACCTGGAGGAAGCAGATTACATCCAAGGAGTGGTACTGGTACCAGGTGAGGTCATGGGCTGCAGGGCACAGGTCCAGTGCCCCCTTGTGTCTGGTCAAGAGCTCCACCCAGAAGACGGCCAGGTCCCCTGGTTCCCTGGGACAGACAGTCCTTACGAAGGTTGGAGAGGTGCTTGATCTTCTCCTTATAGCTTCTGTCACTGAAGACTTTTTAGAGCATTTGCTAAATCATCAGAAGTCATTTCAAATACATTCAGGGGCACATCAGGTCCCTGAGTTTCCATGTGCTTTTCATTGTACATTTATTTGATCACCAAACAAGGGCACAATGACCAGAAAGGTGCCATGCATAACCCTTCATAAATACAATGGGTGAAAGAATGTATGATAAACACCTGGGTCTTTGGGTGACAAAGCAGATCATTTTGGGGTAACTATTTGACCAAGTATTGTATTCTTTGTGAGATTTGATGGTAAAGTTCCAGTGTAACATCATAGGACCATTTGACATATTTTGCCCAAAGCTTCAGCTACAAGCATAGCTTTCATCTCTGGAATCTCTGAAACCATAGAACCAAAAGACAAAACCGTAATTCTAGAACCATTAACATGGGCTTCAGATTTCCTAGGAAACCTGGTTTTTGTGAAGGCAGTTGACTGTACCAACAAGAACCATATTGGACATGTTGGGCTTGGGCTACTCCCTTACAAAGTCACTTCTGAACGGACAGACAGATGCAGAGTTCAGAAGATCCTGGACAGCCATTCTCTCTGAAGGAGTTCTGAAGCAAGCAGCCACATGAGAGGGAATAAACCGTGTTACACACAAAGCTGTCCATCAAGACAACGAAAGCATTCTTCACATGCTGCAGTGAAGGTCATGTGATCTGAGCTCATTCATAAACTTAAGCATAGGGCCATAAACAGATTGCTGGTGCACTGGGTAGCTTCAGTGTGCAGGTTACATGGCAATGCATTCAAGAAGAAGATGGTAGACAGAGCCAGGTACTAGGCTAGGCGTCACTGCACAGGAGGAAAGGGTCTGTCAACACAACGTCAAAACTGCTTTCTGCTGGGGAGGCTGGGAGGCCGGTAGCTCCTTATTGTGCAGCAGACAGGAGCAGCCAGTAAGAAGCAAAGCAGAGTCCTTTTTCACTTTCTTCTATGTTCTGATCACTCACTGCAGGAAAGGGTCATTCCCAAAAGCATTACACTTAGTTCAACAAGACCGGCTTCCACGCCCTCCCTCTGGAACGGCATGGGGTACCTCTTCAAGATGTAGGCTGAGCTTTCTTTCACATGCGCCAAGGCATCAGGCATTATGTCTATTTCATGTCCCTTCTGCTACAGCTGCTGGATAAACCCGAGTATGTTCACTCAGTGGCTATCATCCAGTAGGACCATCAGCAGGCTCCTGGCATGGGACAGTGAGGGCCCAAGCACACACAGAAGCAGGTCAGTACCTTGGAATCCAATGATCATGGCACCCCTGCCTTCGCTCCTCTGTTACCTGCTCCCATGTAGCAGAACCAGTGAATACACTAAGTTAATGTCTGATTATGTCACAGGATGCAAACAAGAATAGCAGGAGCTTTACTTTTTGAAATGAAGAGGGTGGATATTGACAGAATTTCTTAAGAGGCAGTAACAGATGAGTTGACTGGAATTCCTTCCACAAAGCACATTCTTGAGTAAGAACAATATGCAAATTATCCTCAGCACCTTTGGATCCATTAAGTGAGTATTCTCATAAATCAAGAGAGTACTATGAGAGAAGAGAAGCCCACAAGGTGAAAAGTAGCCCTCTTTTCCAGAATTAAAACATTTCTTAGCCTTTTGGAAACAAAACAGCAGCTCTCCCCCTGGTCCATGGAGATATAAAGCATCCTCCTCCACAGCTCCCTTAGACAGCTGTTGTCTCTGACCACTGGCTTTGGGTCAGTTATCCCACAGATATATATTGAGCCCAGCAAAGAGGGCAGATAAACAAAAACAATAATAATGATTTGCATTTATTGAGCTTGTACTATATGTCAAGTATTGTCAAGCTAAGCATTCTACAGCACATCTTATGTAACTCTTTAAAACTGTCCTATAGAGGCTGATAGTATTTTCCTCATTTTACAAAGATTCTGAGGCAATATGCTGGGTAAGAAATAGATATCAAAGAAAATGTTACAGAAAACACTGCAATGGAAGGGTGGTCCCAAGGTGATATGTTTTGAATGTAGTTTGTTACCATCAAAATCATGTTGGCACTTAATTCCTCAATGTGATGGTACCATGGTGGGGCCTTTGAGGGAGCTAATTAGGTGCTGAGGATGCCATTTGCTAAAGGAATTAATGTAGGTCTAGTTGGGTTAGTTCCCAGAAAAGCAGATTGTTACCAAAAAGCAAGACTGGTTTCTCTCTGGTCTCTAGCTTCCTGTCTGGCTATGTGGTCTTTTTCTCTCTCTTGCTGTCCCTCCCTCCTAGCACCTGCAAGGGACCCATATCTGATGCTGTCACTCTGTTGTTTGGAATTTTCAGCCACCAGAATCTCAAACCAAATAAACCTCTTTATTCTATACATCGCCCACCATCTGGTGTTATGCTATAGCAATACAAAATGGACTAAGACACAAGGGTACTAAATTCACTCCCCAGGAGACAAGGAAAATAAGAGGTAAGTGATGAAAGTTAGGCAGGATTTTACAGGTCGGCAAGAGGTTTGACAGCTAATGCATCAAACATATAGTGGTTGAAATCTAGCTCCCCTTTCCACACAAAGCATTTACAGGGTACCAGGCAGCATGAAGGAAGATGGGGTAGAATTTGCTGGCTTTGCATATCAATCATTAATTAATATAATTTTGTTTCCATTAAAGTACAGTAAAATTATTTTATTTTTTGTAGCGAGGCCAGCAAAATGCATACAAAGGAAAGATAACAGAGCTCAAAGTCTTGGGTAGAATATATAATGAACAAAATAATGCAGGTAGAAATACTAGTGGTTGGTTTGTTTGTTTTCTCTCAAAATCTGGAAACCGAGGCTTAGAGAAGTGAAATAGTGGATTCAAGCACACCCAAGCCTGAAGCATGGGTCCTATGCCTCTTCCTTTGGGTTGGAGGCTCTCCTTCTACTGAAGACGTTAACTGGGGAATCAGGACAAAGTATGTTGAGGTTGAATGTCCATAGATTTTCCTACTTGTTTCAAAATCAGAAATGCCTGAAATTTAGTGTCCTCCCTGCTACACTTTGGAGATTGTATGTGACGTTATTTTTTTTATATACATAACACTTTTAATTCATACTCTGCTTTTCTTCTTTACCCGCTAGTAAGGGTAGGAAGAATTCAACTGATATTGACTTTTACTAAGACAAATTCTAGATTTATTGACCTGAGAAATAAATATTAATAGAGGTTAAATTGGGGTCAATTTTTACTCTAAGACATGATAAATCTTGATATGTTTCCTGTGGTCAGCTGGTCAATAGGTCCCAGTGCCATCCATGTGCTCCTGGGGGACAATGACAGCTGGATCCGAGGCGAGTGGACCTGGGGTGTCTCCTCTTCCTCATCAGGAGGCTGTGCTGAGGACACACAGATCTCTTTTGTTAACCTCACGACATTGTAAGACTTAGACCACAGCTTCAATCAAAGCAGGTGTTTCAGAAAGTGAGGACACTTTTCAATATTTCAGCAACTGTTTTTAGAGCCTTTTCATGAACACATATACACATGCAAACACACTTCTCAAACCCTCTGGATTATCCACCACAGTAAAAGAAAGACACCTTAGTTACATTTCTCTCATTGCTAGGACAAAATACCAGATCCCAAAAGTTAAGGAAGAAACCGCTTATTTAGCTTACACTTTTTGCAGGTCTCAGCCCATACTTAGCTGACCCCAATGCAGGGTGGCATGACTGAGGGACAACTGTTCCTGGCAATTGCGGCAGATACTAGAAGTGAGCAGAGCAAAAGGGATCAAGGAGCAAGCAAACCACTTTCCCTCCCTTATGTCCCAGAGTGGGTGTAGCTCTAGACAATGAGCCAATCACAAATGTTAGATTCGGCCACCTTCAAAAGGTCCACCCCCATGACTGTAAGACACTCTGGGGGGACATCAAGACACAAACCATAACAAAAGGCCTATGTATACAACCTGTAGACTTTACTTAAGGAAGGAGCTTCAATTTACCCCTCCACGAAAACCCAAAAAACACCATTGTCTCTTCCTCTATCCACTTCTGCTTTACCAATGGAATTGGTGATAGCAAGGGAGTTCATTCAACTTCCTGGTATTTTCTGCTAATCCACAATTACATATGCCAAATATTATTTTAAAAGCTTTTCATATCAAATGCCCACTTATTATCCCCAGGCCCCTTCAAGAAGTAGCAAAGGTTACTCTGCTGCATTATACCCATGAGATGAGGAAACTGAGACTTAAAGAATTTAAGAGACCTAGCAAAGATCACATGGTGAAGATCTAAACCATGGTGGTCAAGCTGCAGGTGTGTGTGCGCACCAACTACTTCCAAGGGCACATTTCACAATGTTCAGCCCTGAGAAATCTGTAGTGACCAGTACATTCAGGGCATACAAGCTATGTGGTAGTTCTAGGGAGAAATTATTATATATATATATATATATATATATATATATATATATATATACTCAAAGTTAATAGTACTCATCTCTACCTGATATAGATTTAGCTGTTTTACCTTTTTTTAAATTTTCCCATTTTCCAATTGGCTATCCATATGCAGAAGACTAAAACTAGACCCATGCCTATCACCATTTACTAAACTAAAATCTAAATGGATCAAAGATCTAAATATTAAAACAGAAACACTAAATCTATTGGAAGACAAAGTAGGTAAAAACCTCAAAGATATAGGGGTAGGTAGAGAATTCATGAACAAGAATCAAACCACACAGGAAATACTTCTCAGAATCAATAACTGGGACCATATCTTATTAAACAGTTCCTGCATGTCAAAAGAGATTTCCAGCAGAGTGAAAAGAAAACCCGTGAATTGAGAAAAATTCTTAATGGATTGTCCCACAGACAAAGGACTTCGGCCTAGAACTTACAAAGAATTTTAAAAAATCATCCTCGCAATTCAAAGACCCAATCCAAAAATGGGCATCTGAAATGAATACACAGTTCTCAGATGAAGAAATATGAATGGCAAATAAATACATGAAAAAATGTTCATCATCATTAGTCATTAGACAAATGTGAATTAAAACCACACTGAGATTCCATCTCACCCCAGAAAGAATGGCCAGGACAGAAAAAACTACCAACAACAAGTGCTGGAGAGGCTGTGGGGAAAAAGGAACTCTTCTGCACTGTTGGTGGGAGTGTAGACTGGTGCAACCACTATGGAGGTCAGTCTGGAGATTCCTCAAAAAGCTGGGTTTGGAGGTCCCATTTAACCCAGCTATCCCACTTCTAGGCATATTCCCAGAAGATATGAAAACATCATACCACAGTGATATATGTACACCCATGTTTATAGCAGCACAATTTGTAATAGCCAGATCTTGGAAACAACCTAAGTGCCCATCAATGGGCACTGAGGAATGGATAAAAAAGTTGTGGCATTTTTATACAATGGAGCACTATTCAGCTGTAAAGAATGACCACATTGAGATATTTATAAATAAATGGACACGACTTGAGGCCATACTCATAAGCGAAATAAACCAGACTCACATGTGTAAATACCATATAGTCTCCCTATTATGAGAGTTGATAAGAGTAGATAAGATTTTACGGTAAGCATGAGTCCCCATCTCATAGCTTTGAAGCCTTTCAATGTTTTCATTCATCAGTTGGAATGGTTTTATTCTGTTTTGTTTGACTATATCATGTGTGACGGTATGAACAGCTATTTTGAAGAAAACAAAACATTATGATAGCTATTGCTGATTTAATACCATCCTTCTTAGAAGTCCTACCATGCTTCTATTCTTCTACTACCATTGGTTCTATCTATCACATTGTGTCTTATTGGGATTTGAATATATGTGATAGTATAAACAAAATTTTTTATCGAAAATGAGATATTATAGTACCCATTGATCATTCTCTGTTATTCGGTTCAGAATCCCCTGTAATTCTTTCACTCTTTGAATGGTTTTATACTATTTTGTTATGTTTGATATTATTGTATTTGAAACTATGCTCAACTGTAGCAGAGAAAGAGATATTGTGATAGCTACTGTTAATGTCCGGTTGTTTTAATGTAAAGTACTGTGTTGCCTATGTTGTCTTGTTCTGATCTGCTCTGTTCTGCCCTCTTTTGTTTTATTCTCTTTAAAATTTAAAAAAAAATCCCATTTTCCTTGGTTCCTACCCTTCCCACAATAATATGGATTGTCCAGAAAACCTTCAAATACTGTAAAGAACTAAGGAGAGAAATGCATGATCATGGGCTTCAATTTAAATTGCCATGCCCTAGTCAGATGAGCTAAGGATGCTCAATGAACTGCAGAAATAATCCTTCAGAATTTGAAAGGAGCCAGGTGTGGTAGGGCATCCCTATAATCTCAGCATTCTGGGAAACTGAGGCAGAAGAATTGCAAATCTGAACCCAGCTTGTATGATTTAGTGACTTAGGGAGATCCTGTCTCATAAAATAAAAAGATCTATAGATGTAGCTTGGTGAGAAAGTTGCGGGTTCAATCTCTAGTACTAAGAAAAGAAAAGGAGAAGACAGAATTCTGAAACTAGCACATAAGCAAAGAAATCAGGACTATTGCATTATCAATGAATCTCTGAATAAATGAAGAATATATTCCACTGCTAACCATAGAAAACCAAGCCCAACATAACGCTAAATTGAAGTTTGTTTTCCTATCTATTGATCTATTTGTTTGTTTTTCCCAAAACAGAGGTCCCAAGATAAGTGAGAGCTCATGTTTGTTTAGAGGCTCAGCAATACAATTGGCATTGTTCTCTGGAAACCAGCTCTTGCTATGCATCTGAAGCCCCATCCTTAGCATATCAGCTTTCAGTTTTTGTGCTTAGCATCTCACACATCAAAAGTTGCCTGCCTTGCCTCCAACCATTATGTGCTATCAACAGTGCCAACATCTGGCATGGCCAGCCTTTGTTTAGTTTTAACCATTCTGCTGGTTATATGGTGATATCTCATTATGGCTTCAAGGTACATGTCTCTGATACCAACCGTGGTCATTGGCTGTTTTATAACCTCATTTAAGAGGATGTTTGTCCCATTCAAGTGTTTGCACATAGAATTCAGGGTTGTTGTTGGTCCCCCAACCCTGCCATTTTATATTTTATTGGGGTGTTCTGTCTTACTCAGGTGTGGAAATTGTTTAATTTATTCTAGATACAAATCTTCTGTTGAATATAATTTTGCCCACCTACTCATCCTACGAAAACAAAAGTAATAATGAAACATATGCGTGCTAAGTTATGTGTGTTTGTATACTTATCCAAATATGCTTCCTTATTTTACTTAGGACGTACAAAAATGTTTACATGTTGAATCAATTTTTTCAGTCAGGATAGGCATGAGATGGCATAAGAAGCTAGTCTCTCTATTTTCTTTCATTATCAATACTTACAATTTGTGATCCACCTATGTGGAATTAATTTAACCTACAATGCTTACTATAAAATAGTGCTTGTATTTTTTTAAAATGAAAAGTACTCTGGGATTTTCCCCAACCTTATGTTTACGATGATACCCAACTCCAAGCATTCTACTCTCATGTGTGGAAGAAGATGGTGTTCAGTAGATTAAAATTAGGAAGAATTCAAACAAGAGTTTGACATTTCTTTTCCAGTCTAAAAATTTGAGGCTTCAAAGTTAAGTATAGTTAAACAAAAGATCTGCTTGTAGCTGCTTTAGGATTTAACCATGCATAGTAAACATTAATGGAGATATTTTCATTTTAATAATGTTGGGTCTCTTTGTTTATTTCAAGACTAGTTATTCTCCCAATAAGCACTGGTCCATTGCGTATATACTCTATGATGACTTCTCATCACACCTCCCAGATTATAAATGCAATGCATAAGAAATTAGGTGCCATGTAAAGTAATAATACAAATTTATTTCTTGCTCTCTGAGTCATTTTAAAGAAAGCTTAGAGTATGTTTCACAGCCATTTTATTGTATGTATTCTGTAAGGTTTTTTGTTCCCATTATTTATTTACAGTGATATGTGAACTCTCAAGTACTAAGTGTACTAATTGATAGCTATAATTAGCCATTTTTCATAGGCAGAGAATCATGCTTAACTAGGTGACAAATATAAGAAAATAATGTTTAGGGAAAAGGCTAGCATTACCATTCTCAGAATAGTTGCAGAGAAAACTGGTAAGCTTTGTAGTAGAGACTCCCCATGTGATAAGTGTTCAACAAAGAGAAAAGTCTTGTGAAACAACTGAAAAAAGTAAAACTTCATCTTGATCTCATGCCTGGGATAGAATTGGGACCAAAGATTGGAAAAACAACGTTGGCAAAGTATCCCAAATTTGGTATCTCGAAGAAGACATAAATCTATTCTTTCACATCCAAATCCTCAGAAGAGCTGACCAATCTATACTCCATAGGCAGCTGGGCTGTGCATGTCACGCCGAGCCCAGGAGTCTCCTGCTTGTCCGCCATGCCCCAGACATAGCTTCTTCAAGGGTAGTTTCCGGGAAATTCCTCAAAATGAGTCCAAAACTCTAGGTGTCCACGTTACCAGCTCAAGGGCTGAAATTCTGGATTACATGGCTCTTTAGCTGGAAGATGAAAATGAAACAAATTCAAACTTCCTAAGGGTCTGTGTGACACAGCAGAAGACTGGCAGCTCTAGAAACACAGGTTTAAATACCACCTTTGCCATATACTGTCTGTAAGATGATACAGTTTTCTTATTTATCGTGATTTCTCACTTTAAGTCAAGGATGCAAGGTAAATCCCATAATAAGAGGTTAACGACTTGTACCTATTCTCAGTGAGCACTCTAAGTGCATTGCATAAATTTTCTCCATAAGTATCAGCAAGCGTGATTTAATGATGATATTATTATGTCCATTTTACAAATGATAAAACCAAAGCTCAGAGTATCTTGTCCAATTCAGAGTAAAAGAAGAATACATAAAACCAAATCTACCACGCTACAAATTGTATGTTTTTCCTGTCTTATTTTTACTTTAATCTTGTGATTTGGAGTTACTGCTATTATCAGAATCATGAAAACTCCTGGGATTTTTTTCTGATGATGGCCATTAGTGCAAGAAGCAGTGTATCATTCCTTAGGGATATTTTCAAGGGATTCATGAATTTAGGTCCAGAATCGCAACTATTTCAATTCAAGCTGAAGTTCCTGCTGATGCTATCTCCCTCCTCTCAGCAGGATGAGCTAACAATTTAAGCTATAGAAATTTTCTGGAGCCTCTTTACCTCCAACTCCCATAAACTTGCCAAATTTCACTGATTTTTGAAGCTCTTCAATCTCCAAATATTTATTGAGCTCAAGTCTATACCTAGTGCTAAATCGAAGAAAAACCAATTCATGTTCCAGTAGTTTATGTTAAATGATAAATAATTGCATAGTGAAGTGGTGCCTCTCTGTAAGAATCTGCTTTTTACTCCGTGAGATCACAATAGTGTATGAGAACATACACTATTGTCCCTAATGTTGAGCAATTCAGGAAATTCTCCCTGTCGACATGTGCTATGCTTATTTTTAATACCATCTCTCTCAGACAAAAATATCTGCAAGTCCACTGTAACTTTCCAGAGTCTGGTCCCTGATCGATAATACTGAATATGGCAAGTGAGGGTTGAGTTTTCATACTGGATAGCATTCAAACAAGTTAGTTTGGGGGATTGTTCCTCATTTTCAGGGTGTTGCCAATGATCATACCATGGAAGCTCCCTCAACACAACCTCAGCCCACACCTTCACTCATTAAGGGCAAGAAGTAGCTTTTGGGAGAAAACCACCATTCGTCTAAACCTGTGTGAAGATGACTGGAACTGAGTGGGAATTCACTGGGTAATACTTTAACTATTATACAAGATCCTTTGTATCTAATCTTCTACTTCAAAAACCCAACAAATCACACTCATAAATGTGTAAGGCTTGTAAGAGTGAGAAAGTGATTCATGCTTATTGATACACACAGTTGAACACACACCAGAATTCTAATTTGCTCCATAGCAGGGTTATACCTTTGTTATTTATTTCATATATATTCATTCCTTTCACACTGCCAGTGAGTCACCATGCTAGGCACAGGAGACACAACAGAAAACAAAACACACAGTTTCATGCATTTCAAAATAAGTTAGTGGACAGATCCCACAGAACTGTGACACTGTAGCACGTGTCTCTACAGAGAGGTATGTGGTGCTCAAAGAGACTAAAAATGAAGGACAGTGGCCCAGTCTGGCAAGTCTGGGAAGGCTTCTTTGAGGAAATGGCTTTGGAGTTGAAATCTGAGAAGTAACTCAGTGATGGAAAGGAGGGGAAGAACAGTATAAGAAGAAAGGACACAGCCATAAAGCTGATTTTTTTTCAATATTCAAAATTTAAAAATAAACCAAAGGATATTGCTACCCTCCAAAATTACAATACAGTACTGTTTAAAAGGATCCATTGAGGATTGGTTCATCCTCTTAAGACAAGAATAACCACGTTTTCAGTCAAGGTCCACACTGAAAATAGTCAAAGCTTTATTTAACAATTGGGTCAGTATAGACAGTGCCTGTCATATGTCCCCCTTGGTTTTGAGAGATTGTTTCCAGAATCTTCTAAAAAATATTTCTTAAGAAAATTATTTGATCTCAAGCTGCACAAAAGTTGGCCACAAGCTTATTTGGCCTATGGGTCAGGTTTTCCAACCCTGTTCAAGGACACTCAACCCTCACTTGCCATATTCAGTATTATCGATCAGGGCCCAGACTCTGGAAAGTTACAGTGGACTTGCAGATATTTTTGTCTGGGAGAGATGCAAATGATTTCTGCTGGTGGGAAAAATAACTCAAAGGTTACAGTTTCACTGTGCAGTGTGCATTAGCTGTTTTGCATTTATGATAGCAACCTCACTCCAACATCCTTTTTTTTCCAATGCTGATAAATAACTTATTTCCAAAGCTCCTTTTAAACCAGCATTACCATCCTGTTAACTCCCTCATTAAGGAGTCAAATAAATCTTTGCACCTGTTCACTTTGTATTTGTGTAAGAATCTTGTTTGAAACTTTAAAAAAAAAAATACCCTTGACAGTTCCCATAGCAATAGAGGGAGTTGTTTTATCCCGAAAAGGGACCAGTAAGGCTGGTGCAAAGACAGCAAGGGGAACACGACACCATGCTAGAGTGTATACATAATGACTAAATCATACAGGGCCATGATGGGATGTGCAGAAAAGCTTCTTGAACCTGAGAGCATCAGAAGTCATTAATATAGTAATTAGTTATATATGTTGGTTTGTGCATTTGGGGAGGAAGAGGGGTCAGCAGTTCACATGATAATTTTACACATAGTACAGGGAATTGACAGGAAGTGTCCAGGCTGGAGGTCAGCTCAATTATTAGGAGCCTAGCAAGGTGCAATGATGACTTGATAAGGCTGTGGATTTGAGGGAAATGATAAAAACTGAGTAATATTTAGGTTTGTTTCCAAAAGGCTTATGAGGGAAAGCAGTCAGCAAGGACACTTGGTCGTTCTTTCATTTAGTGAAGTTTAATGTAATCTAGATATGTTGTGATTATTGAAGTATACAAAAGAACCAACACAGACTGAAAATCACTGAAAGTCCTCGGGCCAGTCACCTCCCTGCTAATGCATATACGTCTGTAAATGGAAACCGTATTACATTCAGAAGACATCTTGGTGGATACAAGAAGGCTTATGTGAGTTTAATACTTAACTACATTGGATTAAGACTGCAGGGATTTTCCTTTGTAGTAATGATTGTCATTTTACAGAACTGAAAAATCAGGATTCCAGAGCTCATCCCCATGGTGTATGTATAATGTGATATGCTTACATTTCTACTCAAATTTTAGGAGCAATACACTTTTACTTCCCATCTACTAGTATCCCCAGAATTCACAGCTTTACCCTGCTCATTTCAACGATCTCTTCTCTGACTTCATAAGGCATACCACCTTTCTTCATTTGCAGATCTATGAGGTCACCTGACTATAGTGCCTAAGTACAATAGCACTGGTTTCGAGCACTGTTCAAACTGATAATTACAGTGAAACAACACTGCACATTCCATGTGAAATATCCTTAGCAAGCTATGGAATGCCACTAGTAGATAAAATATATTTTAATGAATGAAGAGGTTAGTATTTCATAAACCCAAGAAAACTGTAAACTGACTTCCACTATCAACAGTTTAAAATCAATTTAGAGGCATTTGCAAAGCATTTTAAAGAGCAACTAGACATCAATAAAATTTAATTAATTGGTTCTATGGATGCCCATGTAAATTGGGTGTTAATTATGCTAGCAATGCTCTTCCATTAAAAATTAAGCTCGTGATTAGTAACTGAGGAAAACAAGCCATCATTCTATAAACAAGTCTCATTGCATTGTATTTGAACCCAACCTTTTGGTAATTAAATCATAACTCTACATTTACTCAGATGAATCAGAGCTCTGATGGATAGGTGATGAGTTAGCCAAGTAATCTTCACTTGGCTATTCCATAAAAACAATTGATAACTGCGGAGATAAGTTATGTGCAGTTGAGCTGCCCTTTAGTACAGAACTATTGAATTATTGAAAGTTCTTTCTTATCTAATTGACACCGAATAAAAGAATGGCCAAAAATTGCAGAAATATGGGGAAGATTAGTGATCATTTCAGAGCTGATGACATTGAAGATGGAAGGTAGAGAACACAAGGTCACGAGCTAGAGGATCTGAATCCTTTCTGCAACTACTCTCCTCTCTTTCCACCCTCCCCACTACACCAAGATGAGCCTCTTGTGGTTGGAGATTAAAATGCAATGAGCTTTTAAAAGGTATACAGTAGCTAGGTTTTCATTCTTTTGAATTTCCCCAATTTATATTCTCAGGCTCCTGGAATCCAAGTCTTCTTGAACTCCTTGAGGGTCAGAATCTAATCTGGACCCAGAGCTAGAATAAACTCCCAGTGGGTTTTCTTAACTGACAAGGAATTTAAGCTGTACTTCAGAATTGGACATAGAATAAAATACTTGAAACACTTTATCCACACCACTTGGCTTTCCTTTTCCCAATAGATTTTTCCAAGGGAAATTGAATCCATATGCTTCTGATCCATCTTCTCAAAAACCATCAAGATGCTGTTTTATTAGAGTTATTTGATGGGGCATTTTATCTATTTCAATGAGCCCTTTGATGTCTTTTTTCTTAGTCATGGAAAAATTAGGATTTCAGAAAAGCCAAAGATAAACCCTCTCACTCTCCATACCAACAAGAAGGGGAAAAAAATGGGAAACAGAAAGAAATTCTTCCAAGCCACAGAAAAGTTAGGGAAACTGTCAGAGTTTTCCAAACTGACTAAATTATAACATCTTGGTAAGAAAAGAAGACATCAGAAAAGTGCTCCCAATGAGATACTGCCCTAGGTGTTTTGCTTTGGTTTGTTTTGGTTTTTGTACTGGAACTCGAACTCAGGATTTTGTATTTGCCAGGCAGGCGCCATGCTGCTGAGTTATACCCCAGGCTCCTAGGTTGCTTTTTAAAAGGATAACTTTATTCTTACTTGAGACTGAGCTATTTTTGTCTATTTTTATTTTCCAAATTGTTATAATGGAGGAAGAATCGGTAGGAGGGAGATTCTCATGTATGGGGAAGTTTGTGAAGTAAGGATAAATTTGAACTTCTGCTTCTCAATATGTATATGTATGTTGACTTTTCATGAGATTCCAGAAAATCTTTTATCTTAAATTTCATTCCATGCAGAGACCCTAGAGCTCATGGAAATTCAAATTGAAATTTTGACCATCTATTATATAACATATGTAAAAATTTACGTGTGTGCTGTGAAAACATCCTTAGGAGTAGGCAACATGCTGCTCCAAAATGGTGCCTTCTAATCAAGACACAGTCATCACATCTAGAGAATGAAAAAGTCCTGTCTCTTTGGGACTTCTAACCTATCACAGTGGTGCCCCAGATCTATATAACATCTCTGTCCCCCCCCCCTCAGTTTCTCTCTCTTTCTGTCTCTCTTATCTTTTATTTTAGTTTATGCTTTTGTTTCTTTGTTTGACACAGGACCTCACTATGCAATTCAGGCTCACCTTGAACTCGTTATGAATCCCAGTTTGGCCTTGAACTTGTGGTGATCCTCCTGTCTCAGCCTTCCAAGTGATGGGATATTTTTTTCTTTTATGCAAGGTCTCCTGACCAATCAGCTATAGAAATGTGCAGGCGTGAGAGCTAGAGACAAATGTTTAGGTAACTCGTTAGTGATCCACAGATGTAAAGATGATTACTGCTACCTCCTTCTTTTATCCAAGTCCATTTTGTGAATGCTCCCTATGTAGCTGTTTTTGTGCTAACTGCTGAGGTATGTGGGGAGCCAGAGAAACTGTTTGCATCTTACAGTAGCAAGAGAACAAGAAAAAACTAAATAAGTGATAAAGCTCTTGATTAAGTCATTAGATTGTCCAGGAATGTGTCTTGGTAAAATTTAGAAAATTCATACCAATGGCAGGTCATAGTCATTCTCTATGCTAAGAAATTTAAGAAGACACCAAGTTAATCTGGCAGTGTTACTAAAATAGTCACTGTTAGGATGCCATGATTGAGGTGCTTAGAGTACCAGTTAGAGACTCCCACTCTCAAGTACTGACCCTAAATTTGTAGCAGCTTCTTCAGTTTTGTACCCTACTATCTTCCCCCTAGCTTTACCTAGGTCCCTACCCTGTGGCTCTGGCCTTTTCAGATTCCCACCTAAAAGGATTGGATCAGTCCCACACTAATTAAAAAATATGACTTATATTGTTTTATATTGGCTAGCAATTTGCTAAACCATTTCTTTGGTTCTCCTAGACATGCAGACAGACTGATTTCCCAGACTCCTTTGCAGTCAGATACAGCCTGAGACTGAGTCCCAGTCAATCAACGGGGAGCAGAAGTGAAAATTCCACTTCCAGACCTGGACCATAATATCAGCTCCTGCAAACTGTCGTTTTTGTCTATCTCATAGTAAACAAAGAATACACAAGTATATGGGGAGGATTCCCCAGATGGCTGCACAGAGCAGAGTCTTACCCCAGCCCCACCCCAAGGGATATGATATTAGCAAAACATGCACAATTATGTTTTAAACCTCAGGGATTAGAGGGTTGAGTTATAGATAGCAGTTAGTCTGTCCAACTAGTGCAAAGTACAACTATTGCCAAAAATTTAGCTTCATATTGAAAATTCGTTTTAGAACTTTCAGAGCCAGCTTGTCTTACTGTAGACAGCACAGACCTTTGGTGTATGACAGGTTTTGGGGGACTATACTAAACCCTAACTGTGCTCCCTGCATCTTCCTCACTTGAATACCATACCCACACACTCCCTAACTAGAGTTTCACTTGGAGTAAAGAACATTTGGTATTTAAAGCACCTCAAAGTCACAATACACTGAAGAGTTTTATCCTACGCCTTCCTTTCAGAGCTCTATAGCATGACTGTGTCATACAACTCACTGACAGTACTTTGTAATCCATGGAGTACTTTTGGGAAAGGGAGCTGTTGTCATCCATGTGGTCTAAGCTGACATATCAGCTCATTTTCCTATGGATGACAAAGTTATTCTTGGAGATGTAAGTTGTTCATTGAATCAGGAGGGCCCATTAATGGGAAAAGAAGAGTTTAAAGCATTTTCTATGCATGAAACTCTTCACAGGCATAATCTTTTTTAATTCTCATAGCAATCTCAAAAAATGAGGACAAATGGTCACCCACTTTAACAACTGAGGAAGCTGAGGTTAAGGGGCAGAAGGGCTGTTCAAGAAATTTTCCCACTTAATACTCAATCTGAGATTTAAACCCAAGACTCTGGCTCCCTTCTCTGCCATGAATTACTGCATAACAGCCTTCTACTACTTAGGAAAGGCACAACGGGAAGGGGAGAGAGAAGAGCAAGCTAAAGAGTGCATGTAGGGAGGGGAAAGAAGATAACTTACATGACAGGCCAGACAGTGCCACAACGGGAAAAATTTCCTGGGCTGCAAGAGTGGGCCTGGAGAAGAGTGTACCAGCAGCCCTATAGGATCTGGTGTTACATGTTTCCCAAGCTTTGCCACAGTTCTTCAGAGAGTCTCTCCCTTCCTCACGCCAACCGCCCACACCGAGGAGTGTAACCACACACCTACCCCCTGCACCTGTTGTACGGAGCAGCTCTTCCTTTCTACCTTGATACACAAGCCTACTTGCGGCTCGTGGCCCTGGATGGTTTACCTTCCCCTGTGGCTGCCAGTTCACTTAGGGTAGACTTACAGCGCATGGATGTCAATTTTGCTTGAACTGCTCAATCACCGCTGACATTTCGTTAACCACCCTATGAACTTCTCCGGCCTGAAATAGCAGCAACTTGTGCCCTTGAAAACTGAACAGAAAACAACCATATTGATTTTCTACTATCAACAAGAAAAAGACAATTTCTCTGGACTGAGAATGTTCATAATGCATTTCACACCACTTACTCTCAGCAGTCCACCTCCTCCTGATACAGGGCTAAGCCTCTTTAACCCCCTGCTGGTTTGGACACTGCTAGAATTAACCCTACCAATACCAGCTCAAGGATTCCTTCTTTCTGGATAGAAATGACCATAGATGATACAGCTGAACTGATAACTGGATGAAGCAGGAGTGTGATCATTTAGAAATCACCATGTAACTCGGGCCTGGGGTGAGCAGGTTAGGATAGGGCTACAGGAGATTCTTTTCGTAAAAGGATTCTTTAAAAGATCTACCTTTTTGCCTTATTAAAAATACTATGCTTATACAATTGTGTTTTTGGAGATGCATAAGCATAAATATGTGTGACTAAATTAATTAAAACACCAGATCATTAGTAAATTTTAGTGTCAGGCATAGTGGTACACACCTACAGTCCCAGCATTCTGGGAAGCTGAGGCAGGAGGATTGAAAATTTGAGCCCAGTTTGGGGAACTCAGTGACCTAGTAAGATTCTATCTCAAAACAAAACAAAAGATAAAGAATAAAAATAAAAACAGAGCTGGGATATACCTCAGTGTGAAGGATCCATGTGAGCACATTTGTAATCATCTGGCTAAGACCCAAAATCTCATTTGTGAGTTATTATTCCAGATCACCAGACTTTTATTTCTTTCCAACCTCAGTTGAATCTCAGGCATTTCCTAATAGTTCCCTTTTTGACATTTCCAATGCACCAAAAAGGAAGTGTGAGAAACTGAAAGAGATGCAGGAACCTTGAAATAGCAAGTCTTACCCTTTGGGAAAACTGCAGTGTCAAAATCAGTCAATATTTATGCCTAGCAACCTTGACAATATCCTTTTAATTAAAATCAATGGAGAAATAAAACATGCATTAGAATGCACTTGGGATCACTCACCTTGGGAGCCAGAGAAGACTCCGATGTTACGCACAGTGTGATTAGGACGAGACATGGAATGTCTGTCAGGACGTGGTCTGTGGTGTTTGCATCTGGACCTCTCCTTTCAATAGCCTCTGTCCTTTGGTGCTATCATTTCTTTTTTTCTGTGTTTTTGCTTTGTCTTTGGCACAACTTTATTGAGATGCATATTTTTTGACTCTTAAATCTTCAGATAACAAATTCATGAGGTAAAAATTGTAAGTTAGATTTCATGCAAGATTTTCAAACACAAAGACAAGGGACTTCAATGTTTACAGAAGGGCATCACTGTAGGAGCTCTGCCATCTGTTCAGCAGTCTTGAGGTGAGAGTATGGGCAGCTACAGGCAGGAGCTTTAAGCCTTAGCCATACCTCCTGTAAAATGAAATGAGGACAATAACTTCATTTTTTCTGACTCTTTAAAATATTCTATTTAGCCCCTTCAGTTCGTTGAATGCTCCCTATGTACAATCACTAACTCCTTCACTTAACCTCTGTCACAAATTTATGAGATAGGGTTCATTATTATTGCCAATTTACAGATGAGGAAATGGAGACGGAGACGGAGAGATGGAGTCGTGCCAGGTGCTTCACCAATGTCCCACTACCTGTCCCTGAGTCTGTGAAAAGTGGAGGGGACTTTGGTCTAGGAGATGCTGCCTGCTTTACCTCTGCAGATTTAAAGTATCTTCCTACGGCCTCAAGCAACTTGCTGGCTTCTCTAGAGCTCGCTCAGGTTCCGCGGGCTTCATTTAAGCTCAGGCCGCTTCCCCTGGGTCACCAAACCTTCACCAGACCCTCACCACAACAGTTTTCCTGTACATCCAGAGTTGATTCCAAAGACTTCCATGCTGCTAGTTCAACAAAGACAGGTTAAGTTACCCCAGAATAGAAGGCAGTTTAACACTATCCTCTCTGGCCAGGCTAGGCAGATTAACCTTCAGATGTCAGTGCTCTATAAAATCCAAGCATTGCAGAGGTATTTGCGCTTGTTTGCTTTTCTCATGTGGCCAGGTTCCTCTCAGATTACAGAGAGCTGCCTCTCTGGGGCTCCAGAGATGATTGTCATATTGTTAAAAGCTTCCTTTTCTTATCTCACTTCCTAATCGCCAAACAGGGATTTCAGAGCCTTCAACACTGGCTTTTCCTCTTCAAGGATTTGCTAGTACTGGTCTAATTAATGGAAAGGGCCTGGAGATGAGTTCCTCCAAAAATTATGGAATTTCCTTTTTTTTAAATTTTATTTTATTTTAAAAGGGAGTAAAATTAAACACAACAAAACAGAACAGAATGGGACATAAGAAAGCACAAATTTCAAAGCTAGACAACCAGAGATCTTCACTATCTGTCATATTGTCTCTTGTTTTCTTCCAAATGGTTGTCCTTATCTTTGCATATGGAGAGCTCATACTAAATAACATAGCCAATCTTTTCACAAGATGTGTAGTTCACTGGCTCCCACTTGCTAGGTAGGGGGGAGGGGGAGGGGCATACGGGATGGGGGACAGGACGACATGAGATGTCTGATTCTCAGTCCACATGCAGGCAGGATCACAGTCACCCCCCCCCCAGAGAGGGGAGGAGTTCCTTGTTCTCCTGGCACCCCGAGTCAACCGCATGGTGCAGGTCCCGATGCACCAGGGTCTCTCCCCTGCAGGCCCCCTAAAGTCCTCCATACTCACCTGCTATTTCTTTCTGATGAATTGACCATTCCACTTCCAAAGTTCTGAAATGGCCAACAGACCACAGAAAGAATTCTCTTTGGGCTCCTTTTCGAAACTAGTAGCTACAGCGATCTGCTGGCCTTGCTTCAGGGCCACAGAATTTCCTAATCAGGCAGGCAAGCAAAAAAGCTTGACCTCTGGGTCAGCAGGTCACACTCAAATAATATGATGGATTCAAAGATTCTCGTCATTTTACGTTACTCCAAAAGAATGAGAAAAGAGCCTAAGCTGGGGCTTTTAAGCAGCAAGGGGAGGTCTGTATTTCATTATGGGAATGATTGGTTAAAGAACATTCTTTCTGTGTCTCCAAGTCTTCCAAACCCAGCTCTCTCTGTAAGCAAGCAGTTCTTATCTGCCAAGAAGACGGTCACCGGCTCTCTCTTCCACGGCCCTTCCTGTCCCACACTCTGCTCCTGGCCACCTTCCTCACATCCATCAAACTGACTGCTTTCCTCCACCTAGTGTTAGCCATTGACTCCCTCGAATTTTTGTTCATTTCCCAGTATTTCTTCTGACTATAAAATAATATGAAATATAGCTTTGTATGTTTGAAAAATTGGTTCTACAGAGAAGATCGAGTATGCATACTTTCCTCATGTTCTTCCCGTTAAGGAAAATTAACAGCAAAACAAAATAAAATAACATGTTGAATGTTATGCACAAAGTCAACGTAAAAAGATTGCAAAATTTGAAGAGAAAAAAGCAGACCAGCTAGCGACCTCAGCACCCCAGAAACAATGTGGTTTCAAGTTCTCTGGGTTCTCTTTTTCTCTCATGTGTCCCATACTGAGGATTAAAAAGCCAGAATATTGAAATGGCCAATGGATACTGATAAAGTGATACCAAAAGTGATATTTTTACCCAAAGAATTAGGAAAAGTGGTTGCCTGCAAGACTTTATAAAAAGAAAGAAAAGAAAAAGAAATACTTTTAGAAAAGAACTGCTCTACTCCAGCCAAATGCTCCCCCTCCCTCCATGCACCCTCAAACACAAACTAAGCCAAATAAAAAAACAACTGTGGCCCAATCCCCTTGGAGGGGCCAAATAAGGATCCAAGATGGTGGGATGAAACATCCCAGTACTAGATTCAGGGTTAGAGTCAGAGAATGTCCTGTACACTGCGAGGACTTTGACCTCTTTCCACTACTCTCTGAGAGGGCATCAAAAGTGATTTAGTGGAGAGTCAGGGCTTTCACCACTGTACAGCAGTAACTGTGCCCATCTGCAGCACTCTGACATTGGTGGGAACCATGTAGCAAGCAATAATGAGGCTACCCCTTTCACTCAGAGATGCATGAGAGAAGGTCTAGTGGAGCGCTGGAGCATTCAGTCTTACTCAACAACAATGAGTCAACTCAAGGTCAATGTAGGCCAGTGGGGAATCTGAACTTCTACTTCTACCTGACAGTAACACAGTTATCATCGCCTCTTCTCCTGCCAGAGCAGTGTCAGAGGAAATGGCTACAGAAGAAGGTTTAAATAAGACCCAGAATCTTATAATGAAATATCAATCAAAAATCACTCCTCATATCAAAGAAGAAGAAAGTCTCAAGCTGAATTTTAGAAAGGCAATTGATAGGGATCAATGCCAAGATTATCTGACATATTTTTCAGTAGACATGATAAAGTGGTTTAACAAATAGTTATGAACATCCTTCAAGTAAATAAAAACATAAAAGCAAAAACTTAGAAAGCATAGCAGTGAAAGGGGCAAGACATGCAAAGGAGAAACAAAAGGAAATATTAGAATCAAACATCTCATAAGGAAGAACTTACTGGGTCACAGTAAAATTCAGAAGAAGGAAAAAGATTAGAGAATTTGAAGGAAGAAACAATAAAAGTTTCCTAGTCTAAACAGAGAAAATAGACTGGGAAAAAATGAATATAGACTGGAAAAAATAAACAAAATCTCAGGAAGCAGTGAGACTATAGCAAAATATGTGACATGCACGTCATGTAAAATATTGAATAAGAGAAAAGATAGCAAAGTTGAAAAAGCATTCTGGGAAATAATGACTTGAAATTTTCCAAACTTACTAAAAGATATAAACTATGGATTCAGGTTAAATTCAATGAAATCCACACCAAAACACATCAAATTTCTGAGAACTAAAACCAAGGAAAAAACCTTGAAAGTAGACAGAGAAATATCATCTTACCTATCAAAAAGATTTTTATATCTGGCAAAACTATCCTTCCTAGAAAAAGAAGAAATAAGGATGTAACGTTGTAAAAACTGAATAAAATAAAATGAATAACAACTGACACACTTGTCACTCACAGACTATGAGAAATACTGTCAGTCCTATAGCCTTTCAGGAAAGGACACTGGTCTTGCTTACTTTCTTCCCTGCTGAAGAATGGTATCAACTTCCACAATTTAAAGGAGGAGAGGCTAGCTTGGCTCACAGTGCTTAGAAATTTCAGTCTGTAGTTAGCTAGCCTGAAGGCAGGAAATCATGTGGAAGAGTCTGACAGGAGGAAAGCTGCTCACTTTATGGCCAAGAAGTGGAGAACCAAGGGAAAAGTCAGGGAGGGAGATACACACTTCTATGTCACACCTTCCAGACCCCACATCCTTAACAGCACATTTAGCATCTCAGTGTAGTGGCCCCACAATCCAACCACTTTCCTAAAACCCCACGTTAAATTCAGGGCATTTCAAGGCAATGTTCTCAACCTAACAGTGATTTCATTCATAGCAGATAGAATATTAATAAAGTGACTATGTAAATAAGTACAGAAAACAAGAAAAAGATACTGCATTTAGAACTCTTTTGCATTTTCAGTCTAACTTAAAAGACAACTTCATGCCAGGTGTGATGGTGCATGCCTGTAATCCAAGCACTTGGGAGGCTGAAGCAGGAGGATCACCATGAGTTTGAGGTCAGCCTGGGATACATAGTGACTCTGAGGCCAGCCTGGACTACATGGTGACACCCTGTCTCAAATAAATAAATAAATAAATAAATAAATAAATAAATAAATAAGTTTTAAAAGTAAAAAGACACTTCATAATACAATAATGTTAAAAATCTAAAAATAAGAACATAACATGTAAAGATATAATTTATGAAAATAACAGAAAAAAGGATGAGAATAGAACCATATGGTAAAGAAATTTTTTATGCTATTTAACTTCATATTAAAACAAATAAAATTTTTTGAAATTCAAATATTGATGGGACTGTTCAGGGATTCCAACAAGAAAGTAATTTAAAAATTTATTGTGGAAAAAATTAAGAAACTTTAAATGATGTACTAAAAAGTATTTCTATAACATGAAAAAGATGGTAGCTAAAGTGGACAATTAAAAAGAAAGAAGATTCAAATCAGTAAAATCTTAAATGAAAGAAGAGATGAGTTTATGATAAATAAAAAGATTGCAAGAACTATGGGCAATTGTGTTTTGACAAAGAAAGAATAGATGAAATAGACGTACAGTACTCCAGAATTAACTCCAGATGATAGGAAATCCAAATATATCTGTAGTAAGGATTGAGTTAGTAATCAAAAGTTTTCTACAAAGAGAAGACCCGACTAGTGTGACTTTCAAGGTTATTTTCTTATTAAAAGAAGAATTGTCATCAATTCCTTATAAACTCTTCCCAAAACAGAAAGAAACAGAAATACTTCACAACTCATTAAACATAATGTGTAAAGATATAATTTATGAAAATAAATTTATGACACTAAAACTAGATAAATACAACAAAAATTCCAAAAGCATAAACTATAGACACAAAATATTGTATACCATAGATGTAAAAATCATTGAAAAAATACCAGTAAAACAAACCAGCAGCCCATAGAAAGCATTAAACTGCAGGATTTAGGAAAGCAAAATCTATTTAATATATAAAAATTAATCAATGTAAAACAACATGTTGACTGAAAACAGGGGAACTACATGATAGCTCCATTGATGCAGAAAATGTGCATGGCAATATTCAACATTCTTTCACAATAAAAATACTCAGTAAACTAAGAATAGAAAAACCTGCCTTTCTTTCACAGAAGCCATCTAAGAAAACCCATAACTAGCATCATACTGTTCCTCTCCTTCCTGAGATCAGCACTGATGCAGGGAATTTGCTGTCATTACTTTGATTTAATGTACTGGAGGCTTTAGTACAGACAGTGAAAAAGAAATGAAAGGGATCCCCATTGAAATAGAAGAAATAGAATTATCTCTCTGCAGATGACATGATTTTTAAGTACATGTTGGTGATATATAGTGAGTACATCTTTGTGGGTGATTTGTACCTGAACACGAGACATTTAATTCTTTTTTACATTCCCTTTCTCTCACACCTTTCCCCTCTCTCCATTTCCTGGATCCCTTTCCGTTGGCAGTAGATCTAGTTCCATCTTTCCTTTTATCCACCTCTTCTTTTTCTCTTTATTCATATGTTGAATTTCTCATATGAAAGAAACTATTCAGTGTTTCAGCTTGTGTGTCTGATTTGTTTTACTTAACATCATGCTGTCAAGTGCATCCATTTGCCTTCAAATGACTCAGATTTGTCCTTTTTATTGCAGAGGAGTATTCCATTGTATATAAATACTTCATTTTCTGTATTCAACCTCTGTTGATGGAAATATTGGCTGCTTCCAAGACTTAGCTGTTTTAAATTGTACTGGTATAAACACTGGTATACATGTGTCACTGTAATATAATATCTTTAACCCTTTCGAGCATATAACTATGCTCGGAAAGGAAACTATGCTCGGCTAAGGAAATAGCTGGGCTAAATAGAATTTTTGTTTTCATTCTTTTGAAGAAACTTCATACTGATTTGTGTAACAACTTGACTAGTTTACATTTCCACCAACAATATAGGAGGGTTTCTCTCTCATCACTACATCACTAGCATTTATCTTCATTTGATTGCTTGATGATTGCTGTTCTTTCTAGAGTCAGATGAAATCTCAGGGTTGTTATAATTAACATTTCTCTAACAGGTAATGATGCTGAATTTTTTATTTATTTATGGGTCATTGGTACTTCCTCTATTCATTTTAGTTGCTATTGTTGGATTGGATCTTTTATTTGGGGAATCTAATATTTTTTGAGCTCTTTATGTATTCTACATATTAGCTTTCTGTCCAAAGAATTTTTTTTTATTCTGTGTGTTGTCTCTTCACTCTCTTGGTAGTCTCCTTTACTATGCAGAAGCTTTTTAATTACATTTGATTACATTTGTTGACTCTTAATGTTATTACTTGTACAATTGTGGCTCTCTTCTTGGGTATGGTTATTACTTCAAGAATTTTATCTTCTAGTAAACTAAGTGTTTCTATTTTAATATTTATATCTCTGCTCCATTTTGATATTTGCTTAATATCTTGTGAGAGAGATGGGCCTAGATTCAATCTCCCACATGTGAATAACCAATTTTCCTAGCACAATTTGCCAAAGAGGCTATTCTTCCTCCAGCATATATTTATGATCCTTTTGTCAAAAATCAGGTGACTGACTATATCTAGAGTTGTTTCTTGGCCTCTATTCTGCTCTACTCATCCACATGTCTATTTTTGTGCCAATACCATGCTGCTTTTATCACCATGACTTTGTAATATAACTTAAAATCTGGGATTGTGATGCTTTCTGCTTTGTTCTTGTTACTCAGGATTACTGTTATGATTTGTATCTAGATGTCAAGTCTCATGCAGTCATAGGGCTTTTTAAGAAATGGCTGAATCTAGAGTATGTGCTAATGGAATTAAGGATGTATCATTAGTAAATCAGTCCACTGATTGGTGTAGCGTAGTTCTGGCTAAGAATAAGTGTATGAGTGCCTCACTTGCCCAGGGGCAGGTGGCCTGCATACAATATAAGAAACAAAAAGAGTCTTGTTCCCCTTGCTTGTTATTTTTCATACCTTGTGGGTGCCATGAACTGTTTTCCTATGTGACATCTCTCTGCAATGCCATTCTGCCTTGGAGTCAGTCAACTATGGACTGAAACCTCTACAAACTGTGAGCTAAATAAATCTTTTCCCCTTTAACTTTGAGTGCCAGGTATTTTGTCTCAGCAACAAGAGAAAAGTAGCTAAGACAATTCCTTTTGGAATTAGAAGGGGAGTCTCTTCTGGTTCCACATCAATTTTACAATTATTTTTTCTAGTTCTGAGAGAAATGCTATTGGTATTTTGATTAGGTTTGCACTCTGTTTAGTCTTACATTAAATATGTATTTTGACAATCTTGCTTCTACCTATCCATGAACAGGGCATATCTTTTCTGATATACTCTTCAGTCTCCTTTTACAGAGTTCTGTGCCTTTTATTGTAAAAGTTTTTTATTTCATTGGTTAGGTTAATTTTTAAGTATTTAATTTTCTGTTGTTGCTATTTTTCAGTGATACTATTTTTCTAATTTCTTTCTTGGTGAATTCACTGTTGAGGTACAGGGACACTATTGATTTTTGAGTGTTAATTTTGTATCCTGAAACACTGCTGAATTTGGTTATAAATTCTTCTTTTGGCAGTTTTTTGGGTCTCCTGTAATGGATTGGGTCATCTGAAAATAATAATAATTTGATCTGTTACTTTCCTATGCAAATCTTTTTTTATTCTTTTTGTAGTCTCAGTGATTTGGATAATGCATTGAACCGGAGTATGATAGTGTATATCCTTGTCTTGATCCTAATTTTAGAGAAAAAGTTTTCAACTTCTCCCCATTCAGTGTAACGCTGGCTGTTGGTTTGTCACATGACTGTTATTGAATTGAGATAAGGTTTTTCTGTACCTGTTTCCTTCAGGGTTTTATCATAAGTGAATGTTGGATTTATCAAAAGCTTTTTCTGTGTCTGTTGATATAATTATGTGGTTTTTATCATGTTTCATTTTATGTGATATATTACATTTATTGAGTTGCATATATTGAACCATCTTTGCATCTCTGGGATGAAACCCATGTGGTCATAGTGTATGATTCTTTTGATCTTTTGTTGCATTCTATTTGCCAATATCTTGTTGGGGATTTTTGCACCTACATTCATTAAAGAAATTGGCCTGTATTTTTCCTTTTCCTTGGAATCAGAGTGGTGCTGGATCCCAAGAATGAGTTTGAAACTATAATTTCCTTTTCAATTTCATCAAAGAGATTCAAGATAATTGAGTTTTTTAAAACCTCTCTGAAGTTGTTATAGATTCATCGGGGAATCTCTTGGATCCTGGGCATATTTTTCATTGATATGATTTTTTTTTAAATATTACTGTCTCAATGTCATTGCTTGCTATTTGATGTTTCAGAATGCTTATGTCTTCTTGGTTAGCTCTGATAGTTGTATATGTCTATGAATACATCCATTTTTTCAAGATTCTTCAATTTTCATAGTACTTACTAACAATTTTCTAGATTTCAGCAGTGTCTGTTGTGATTTCACCTTTGTCGTTTCTAGTAGCATTACAAAAAAACTAATTAACATCGTGACAAAAAATCATTTCACAATCACTTTGATAGTCACCTAAACACAAGAAATTACAACTGGAAAAATAACACATGATAGCAAGAATGTAGCAAAATTGGAAACTTGATATACTGTTTATAGGATTCCTGCAATTCTACAGGATTGGCAACAAAAATTTGTACACATCCTTCATGGCTACATTATTAATAGGAGACTTTCTGATGAATAAAGAAATATGTGATGTCCATTATGATGGAATAATGCTCAACCGTAAAACAGGGTAAAGTACTGATACATGTATAATCATTGATGATATTAAATTAAGTTTAAAAAGTGAGACAAAAAGATCACATATCATATAATTGAATTTATTTGAAGTGTCCAAAATGGGCAAAGGCATAGAGACACAAAATAAATGGTAATTACCAAGAAGTGAGTGTGGAGAATGGAGGGTGACTGCCAACAGGTAGGTTTTATTTGGGGATGACGAAAATGTTGGCCATGCTGGAACTTAGGGCGCCGAGCCAACCAGTAAGCAGCCTGCCGCCCTGGAGAGTGACTGTGGTGTGGGGAGCCACGGCCACCCCAGGGCGGGGAAACCAAAAGCAAGAGCCTCTCCTGAGATCCGCGCCATGTTGGAACTTAGGGCGCCGAGCCAACCAGTAACCAGCCTGCTGCCTACCGTGTCGCAGGCTTAGAATCAAACATACCACCACCACCACCCCTGTAACAATTGGGATCCAGGGATCTGGGTATCTCTTAGGAGGTGACCATATTTGGTATAGGAAGTTGGGGGAGTTTCCTTCTACTATCTCTGAAGGCAGATATTTTTATCGCCGTTTTGCTTTGTCCTGATTAATGGTGTTGCTCTATTCAATACTGTGTTGATGTGTTCTATAATGTTGTGTATTTCTTTGATTTTGCTCTACCTAGTAGAAGAACAACTATTGTGAAGACAACGAGATATACAGTGTTGCCTGTTATTGTTGTCCTGGTGACCTGCTGTGATGTTCTGTGCCAATTTCACTATACTGTCTCAATTGGCTTTATTCCATCCTTTTTTTTCTGTTTGCAGCTTCACTGTGTGTTCACTTTGTTTGCCTTAATTTTGTAACATGAACAGCTATTTCAGGGAGTATGTGGTTTGTCAACTAGTGATTTATGGGTTTTTTTGAGGTTTTGTATTGTTTCTACCCTTTTTTCTGTATTGCTTTTTTTTC
>PVJX010000210.1:0-133988 GCA_004027295.1 Dolichotis patagonum
TCCTTCCTTCCTTCCTTCCTTCCTTCCTTCCTTCCTTCCCTCCTTTTAAGACAGTGTCCCAATTGTCAGGTTGCTCAGGCTGGGTCTGATCTCATGATCCTCCTGCCTCAGGCTTTTGGTGTAGTAGATACCATCACACCCGGGTTCTGTAACATATCTCTTGACTATATCAGATCATCAGTCTCTTTCCAGTGAATTTTTAGCATTCTGTGTATTTCAGCTTGGAAATGGTGTACATTTTTATTGAAAATTTTCATAGTAAAGGGTATTGAAGACCATTCTAAATTACATTTATGTGTTATTTCTTACAGTAATACATTGATGACTATGTATTTGTGAATAAATGCTTCTATGCTTTCTAAAGTTAGAGTCTTTAAGAGAAAACCAGGGAAATTGTAAATTTTGTCTCTTCAAAATTGTAATCTAAGAAAATAACAAATGCATGCTGTGATAGAGTATCTGTTCATTTTTATTTGTGTGTTAGTTAGCTTTTTTGACAGCGAAACACGCAATATCTGACACCCATGAATTAAAGGAGGAGAGGTTTATTTTATTCAAGGTTTTCAGAGGATTCATCTATGGTTGGTGGTTACAAGACAGAAGTAGCATGGTGAGAGGGCTCGGTAGGAGAAAGCTTCTCTTTCTATGGCAGCAGCGGCAGCAGCATCAGTAGGAGAGAGAGACAGAGAGAGAGAGAGAGAGAGAGAGAGAGCGAGAGAGAGAGAGAGAAAGAGAGAAAGAGCGCCAGTTGGAGACAAGAGACACCCTTCTTGGTCATGCCCTCAGTGACACACCTCTTCCAAAGAGGCCCTACTTCTGAGCACATGAAACTTTTGAGGGATGTTTTAGATCTATTCTATAACAATTTGCATTACCTGTCAATATTGATTTAATTTTTGATCAGTACTAGCCTAAGAAATCTCATCTCTTGGAACCAAAATTTTTCACAATTTGATTTTTTTTCTTTGTCTTTGTTTCTTTCTGTTTCTGTAGGCATTTCTGAGTTTGTGATTTGTATTTATTTATATTACAACCATTTATCACAACCAGCTCTCAGACTTGACATTAAAAACTACATCTCACAAAAGTATAATCACTTCTTTCATATGAGTGAAAAACACTAACTCAGTTCAAGAGCTATGTTCAACCTACTAAGAGCAAAATTTATACACTTTTTTTTGCCAAGACTTTCTCAACTGCTAGAAAGTAAAACAAAACACCATGAGCAAATGGAACCAAAATGATCAACTCAGTGTAAGCAGCACCTACAAGTCCATTCCACTTAGCTCTACACCTTTGAATATGCTATGAAATTTTATACATATATATGTATTTGCATTAATCTAAAAATATTGCTGTACTGAAGAGCTAGCATTGCAATATCCTTTATCTTGTGCTTTAAATTTGCTACATTCAGTGACCAGGCTATCAGTGATAATGACTGTGTTCTTTAAGGTGAGTGAGTATTTATCAGGGGATGAATATTTGCAATTTTTCACCAGAGCATCTCGGTTAAATATCAGTATCAACACAGGGGCCACCGACTGCTGGCTCAGGCAATGCGTCTTTCCATTTGTGCTAAGTAGCAAGAAAGGATTTTTGACTTCCAAGATCTAAAATGATACAGGGAAGGTTAGTTCTAAGGTTTTGTGTAATAATTGAGGCTCTGAATAATAGTCATGGGATGTGTAATGATTTCCAATGAGAAATATTTTCTAGCAAAAATGTCAAGGCAGATATTATATTTTACATTTGATGCAACAGGGTTTTTTTTTTGCTAAGATATAAGTATATTATTTGCAAAGATAAATTTCTTTATCAGTTGCTTATTTGCCACCAGCATTTTCTGAAAGGGTTAAGTATTTTTCTCTTTTGCCATCATGTTCTCCAATCAATTTTGAGGCATCTCAAAATCACTACCCATCACTGTCTGTAACTTTCTTTTTCTTGTCTAAACTACCACAAAATGATGTATTTATCATGTCTTATTTATTATCATTATTTCCCAGACCTTCTAAGTCTTGATATTTCTCTTCCACTGCTCAAATTTTTCATTTGCTATGATTTTTATAAAATATATTCCTAACTGCCAAAAAAGGGTAACAAATTTCCAGCCTCAAATTTTGAAGGCTGAAATTTTATACTATCCTCCATTAGAGAAGCCAGATAGAAAAATGATCTCAGAAGACCATCCTTAGCTTTTTTATTTTATGACTTCAAATAATGATTTCCTTGAAGTGTATTGAAGTATGTGCCCAGTTGACTATAGTGATTAAAATCAGTTTACATTTATCATTGGGGAATTGATATGACATGAGAAAGAAGCAGCAGAGAGAAAAAAGTTCTGTGACATCAATTTCATACTGAAACAATGTGACAGCTACTTTCCTTGAGATTTTCTGGTGTTTTCTGGTAGAAAATACTTAAATATGCAACAGATTGGGATCAGGTAGGTCTTTGTAAGTTTAAATGTAAAAACTATAGCCAAAGTAACTTGTAAATTTAATTGTATGCAAGTAAGATGCTTTGTGAACTTTACAAATAGATACAGCATAGAGGCTAATGTTATAATCTGTAGTATGTAATTTTCTGTTTATCATCATCTTTTGGCATATGTTTTCTTTTATTATAATACTTGGAAAAGTCATCCTTGGAGAGTTTGTTAAAATAGATAATATTTACCAATAAAATGTAATATTAAGTGATATCAAAAAGTTAGAATTCTAATGACTTTATTTTGCTTTGTGACTATCTCTCACCATCATTAGAATTCTTGAGAGACAAAAACAGGCCATGCTTAATCTTCAGGCTTTATCCTAGATGAGACGATTGGTAAAGCTTGCTTCAACTAATGTGTAAAATGATTTGTCTTTTCTTGTTAATTTCACATCTAAGATTAGGATTTAACATTCCAGTGGTGTTGTAAAGAAAGTCCAGACAGCTGGCAAAAGAGTTCAAAGAATTAAAGCTATACTTATGTCTTCAAGAGTTCTATCTATTCTATCTCCCAGCATATTTAATGCAGGGGAAATATTACAAGGAATTAACAATTGGCATCTCATCTTACTAGAAAGCTTTTGCCCAGCAAAAGAAATTATCAGCAGAAAAAAAAGACAACCAACAATGTGGGAAAAAATGTTTGCCATCTGTTGCTGAGACAAAGGACTAATATCTAGGCTATACACAGAACTAAAAAAAAGACAAAACAGATCCCTTATATTTAAAGACACTATCCAAAAATGGGATTCTGAAATGAATAGACACTTCTCAGATGGAGATGTAAAAATGCCAAATAAATATATGAACAAATGTTCAACATTGCTGGTCATTTGAGAGATGCAAATGAAAACAGTACTAAAATTCCATGTCACTCCAGAAAGAATGGCCTTTTTTAAAAAAATCAATAAATAACAAATACTGGCAAGGCTGTGGAGAAAAAGGAACCCTGTTCCAGTGTGGGAGGGTAGACTGGTACAACCACTATGGAAATCAGTGTGAGATTCCTCAAAAAGCTAAAATTAGAGGCTCCATTTGACCCAGCTGTTGCTCTTCTTGGTATCTTCTGAAAAGAATTTAAAACATACAACATGTGAACTATTATTTCTAGTGGCACAGATTGTAAGAGTTAAATACTGGAAACAGCCCAGATGTCCGCCCATAGATGAGTAATAAAGATAATGTGGGTTTGTTTTATGAAAGGGAGTACTACTCTGTCATAAAGAAGGAAAAACTTGAGACATTTCCAGGTAAATGGTTGGACTTTGAGGCCACACTCTTAAGTGAAATAAATCAGACTCGCATCTATAAATATCACATTGTCCTTTCTGTGAGAAATCAAAAATGTAAATAAATATGAAATGTGTAAGAGAGATTGTGAAGTAGGAAAAAAATGTTCAAATGGAAAGAGGAACTAGGGAGGGGAGGGGGAGAAGGAAGATAAAAGAAAGGGAAAAGAAAAAAAGAAAATCAGGAAAAAATTGAAGCAAAGCTTTTGTAAATAAAGAGAAGAAGAGGAGTTGAAGGGAGAGAAGGGGAATCGGAAGAAAGGATCAAGACATATCATGTACAGGTACAAATTCTCCAAGTGATTGTTATGTGTATCTAAAATGTATCAGTAAAAATTAATTAATTAAAAAAAAGCTGGGGGAATTCAGCAATAGTTGGACTTTATTTATTGAGAACCAGGTCTGAAACCAATCTTCCCCTCTACCCTTTGGGAACACTGTGCCATAGATATGCTTATCATACACAGACTGTTAAAAATTTCTTTCCTTGATCTTTTGGTTCCCTCAATACCAAATTTGACCCCTTATTCAGATCTCTACCCTTACATGTAGGCATATCAAGGGTAGAAGTTGGTATAATGGTTTAGATATAGTTTGTCTCCTAAGAGTTTATATCTTGAAAGCTTGGTTCTTAATGTAGCTGTGTTAAAAGGTGGTGGTAACTTTAGTGGGTGGGATTTAGTACAAGGTCCACTGTCTTTGAAAGGGATTAAAATAGTTCCATGGGACCTCAGTGATTTCTGGTGAGAATGGGCTATTAGAAAAGATGAAGGCATCCCTAAATTTCCCATGACTTTCTGTCTGTGATTGAGCTGACACTCTCCCCACAACATTATGATGCCAACCTCTGTGCACCAGGTCTGAGAAGTTGGCCCTATGCCCTTGAATATCTAGATCTGTGACTTAAGCAAAACCACTTTATTCATTACCCAGCCTCAAGATACTTGTTATAACAATGACAAGTGGAATAATACATTCAATATATTTAATACTTGAAATATAGCAATTCATTGAGGAAGAGAATTAGAAGATTTCCTTAACCATTTTGCCCTATGTTTAGATTGAGAAAACATGATTTGGAAAACAAAAGTCTCTCCTTCTGTAGGGAATCTGTCTACTAAATATCTCTCCAGAAATATCTGTTTCTTTTCTCTTATCAACAGATGAAAGATAGATAGAATCTGTTCCTTTCAGTCCTATTAAATAACATAGAATCTGTGAGTAGCAAGAAGGAATTCATAGAAAAGCAAATAATCATGAAATCACAAAAGAGAGTAAACCCAAAAACTATTATTTAAGCCTGTGAGGTTTGTTTAATCAAGCATAGAATTCATTTCATAATGAGAGCACCCAGTGGAAATTCCAGTTTTTGATCTTTAGAACAAGTGATAAGGGCAGATTTAGTTAGATATAGTTACCAAGGACATGATTTCATTGAGTATTTATGGAAGCCTGGTTTCTCATTAATATGAGGAGACCTTCTTTTTCTCTAGTTTATAACCTCAGGCAATTGCTTCTAATTTTGTGGAAACCACTTTAGTCTGGGGCATGGAAATTCTTCTTTACATAAAGTCACTTAAAAATAAATACAAATTAACAAAGAATTATCTTGAGACTGTTGTGCATTGCACTGACCATTATGTCTGGTAGTTTCTAATCTTAAACTGCTTTGCTTTTGAAACCTTCAAATCATCAAGATACGAACATTTGTCCTTCAGATATTCTTTCTTTCTTTCTTTCTTTCTTTCTTTCTTTCTTTCTTTCTTTCTTTCTTTCTTTCTTTCCTTCCTTCCTTCCTTCCTTCCTTCCTTCTCTTTCTTTCTTTCTTTCTTTCTTTCTTCCTTTCTTCCTTTCTTTCCTTTTTCCTTCCTCCCTTCCTTCCTCCCTCTTTCCCTCCATTCCTTCCTTCCTTCTCAGTACAGGGTATTGAATTAGGATTTTCACATTAAGTAATGTCTCTGATAGGTTTTTCTCCATGTGAATTTTGCCAAGTCATCATGGTGTCTGTCCACAATGGTAAGGAAAGCAAAAACAACAGCTTATCTGACTTCCTTCTTTTTTTTCCTTCAACCTAGAATAAACTTCGTGTCCCTGGTCCCCTGTGCCAAAGTAATCACCAGTCTGCTGCTAACACAACGTGCCTGCCCCAGCAGGAACTCCTCCCCTAGCTGGGTCTAACAAAAGCATCTGCACTCTTTTGTTCCTACAGAGGGTGCTTATGTCTCTTGTACAGCTCTCCCGTGCCTGCAATAAAGGTCTCCTTTTTCTTTCCTGTCTCTTATTTTGCACCAAAAATCTTATCAGTCTCCTTTTTAAAATTTTTTTTCTTTTTTTTTTGGTACCAAGATCAGACTCATGACCTTGTGCTTGCCAGGCAGGTGCTTATGCTGCTTAGCTAAATCCTTGGTCCTTCCTTTTTAAATTTTTTAAAAACTTAAGGCATATTCTTGGTAACTTATTAAGTTTCCTTGGCTAGGGTAGAACTTGCCATCCTCCTCCTTCATCCTCCCAGAGTGCTGGGATTGCAAATTTGTGCCAACATACCTGTATTTTTTGTTTGTTTTGTTTTGTTTTTAGTGGACCGAAATTCCCAGGCTTCCAGCTCCTCTAAAGGTCAGTTTTCTGTTGCATCCCTGGAACTGCAGTCCTATCCATTTTCTGCTTGCTCTTCAACTCTAATGCCAGATTTGAACTTAGCAAGTATTAGATCTGGGCGATTCGTAGAAAATCCAGTAAGAATTTTCAACCTGTCCATACTGTCTTGGAATTCTAAATTCAGTGCTGAAGCTGGGCCATGAGTAATACACGTATGTCACCTCAGTCTGTCATAGGGCAGTGTGCACCATACATATGTTCATTCTAAACTTTAATGCAGATCTCTGACGAACGGTGCAGGCTGGCTGTGCCCATGTGATGTTCACTAGGCCCTACTTCCTGCCCTTCCAGAAAATGCAGCTCTTCTTCCAGCCTTCGTCCAGTTCTGTGGACCCCATGACTGTTCTGGAACCCCACATGGATGAGGCGTATGTAGAGCTGCTCCACAGGAATCTCCAGGCTCTTTCTTTCTCTCTCTTCTCTGACAGAGGTAGAGGACCTACTGAAATCCTGGGGGTAGTGAAACAGGTAGACAAAAGTAGCCAAAGCCTTGGGTGATTATGTGGAACCAAGTTTTCCTAACTCCCTCAACCTCTACTGGGCAGTGACATAAATGAGAAATAAATATGTTAAACCACTAAGAATTTGATATTGTGGTTATTTATAAAAGTAAGTATACCCCAACAAATATAGAGACATAGTCTTTAAGGTTGTATCTCTGAAATTGAAGCCAATTACTTTATTTTTCCAATTTTTATTTATTTGTCAGTGTATGTTTGCAGTGCAAGATGCTTGTATTTCTTGGGTGCAGGTGGTCCATGGACATAACACATCTTGCTTAGGTTTTCACTCCCTTCCATCCCTGTCTTTCCCTTTCCCTGCATCTGTGCCTCCCTTTTGCATTTACAAAAGGTCTAGCTATGTATTTTCTATTATCTAATTTTACTTTGCTCTTTATTCATAATTTGATTTTCTCATGTAAGAGAAACCATTCAGTATTTAAGCTTCTGTGCCTGATTTATTTCACTTAATATTATGGCCTCAAAGTGCATTTTTTTCCTATGAATGACTCAAGTTTATCTTTCTTTATGGTAAAGTATTATTCCATTTTGTGTAAATATCACATTTTCTTCATCCATTCATCTGAGTAAATTTTTGATCCTGTCTGTGCCTCAGTTTTTGCTTATGCAAATTGGATCAACAATAATAGCTCTTCATGATGTCCTGAGGATTAAGGGAAGATGCATTAAAGATTAAAATTAACGTATGTATGGTGCTTAGGAAAATTTCCAATACATTGCAAGTGGTGAATATATATTAACAGTGGTTATTAACTGCAATTAGAAAAAGTAGTAATATATATAATCTATTATAGTTTTCTTGGTAGAACATAGTAAAATATTACATTCCTTTCTGTGCTATTCTCATTCAAAAGCAATTCAGCTGGTAAAGATGCTTGCCATACACTAAGATGGAAATAGGGAGGCAGGACGTGAGGAGGGGACATTGGAGAGTGCCACTGGCCAGGGCATTTCACAAAATAGGGACCAAGTGTCATATGATGCAAGAATGAGCACAGATAAAAGAAATGTAATACAAAGTAGCAGACTATTTCAAAACATGTGAGTTGGGAATGCAAAAAAAACCAATTAAAATAATAACATATATATGAGACTTTTGGTTTTGAGAGGACACAGAGCAATAGAGATGCTGGAATCAAGCTGGTGTTATTGAAACATTGTGTTGAAGTCAATTATCCTTAAGAGAACAACTGAAGTTGGGGTAAATGTGCTAATCAGAGCCACCCATTGGGTTTGGCTTTATGGAATCCAGGATGTCTTTATCCACAGTTGAACATTACAGCTGCATTGACCAAATGGCCAAATAAAAGTCTTACTGTTTAGTTCAACTGGAGAAATAGACATGGTAGGGATCGTCTTGGCAAACCTGGTGTATCAGGATAGGATTCTCCAGAGAACCAGAACCATGGAACCATTAGATTGCTCTAATGTCTCCTGATCTTCTATCTATAATCTATCTATCAGTCTATCTATCTATCTATCTATCTATCTATCTATATCTGCTATCTATCTTCATCACACATCATCTTTATTGGAATTATCTGGACTTATTTCCAGAAATTTCCAAGAAGATAGAAAAGTTAGATAAGTCCATAGTCTACTGAGTAGCCCACGAAGAATTCATGTTGGAATTTGAGGGTAAAGGCCATTTGCTGGCAGGATTTCTTTTGTTGTAGAGGATGTGAGCCAGCCTCTTTTTCTTAAGACCGTCAGCTAATTAAATGAGGTCACCCACCTTATGAATGGCAATCTACCTTACTCAGATTTGTTAATTTCATCAGAAATATACTTTCACATCAACACTCAGATGTATTCTGCCTAATAAGATTGATAATTAAAATTTACTATCACAGTTGGACATAAGGTCCATCTATAAGAAAAGGATACTCCCAAACAATACTCCTCTGCCAGAGTTTCACCTGAAAACATAATATGCTTGGTTCAGGGTTTCAACTTGTTTTAGTCAGTACTTTAAGTTGGGAAATTCCAACATATTTACCTTTTTAACTTCTCTCTAACTGTAGTGGCTGCACTGTACCATAGTGGCTCATGGCAACAAAAGGCTGAAAATCAAGAGCTTCTACTTCCTTAGGCAGGGTGCATTCCTGCTCCTTCACCCACTTGCTTTATTTCTTATATTCTGCCATTTTTAGCCCCTTGCACGTGTGGCCTGGATCCTGTTGACATTTAGGTTTTGAACCTAGGTCAAATAACTTATGTGTGGTGAGGATGAGTTGAAGTCCAATAATGTTTTTTCCTGTAGGTAAGCTAAAGACAGTAATGTTGATGAGATGAGTATTATTATATCAAACTACTCCATCTGCCGCCAGTAGAGCCTTGCTAACTACTTTGGTGGGGTCTGTATTCCTCCCACACATACTTAGGATAGGGATCTGACTAAACTACAGCGAGTACTTAATTTAACTGTGGCTTTCATTAATAAACACAATGTTAGGGAAGGCTTTTTCTTGCTTTGCACTGCTTATTGTCCAACAAAAAGAACATGCTTATCTCCTTTGTAACTATAACTTCCACAGAAACTTTAATGGAGTATATAGTAAGAGCTTTAAGATAAGTCATATGGAAAAATAAAAGTGTTGACTATTTCTCTTTAGAATTGTCATTCAGTCTTTCTTTTTATTCTAATAGAGACCTTTATTTAAAAGGTGAATGAAAATGCATCTATGTGTTATAGGGAAAATATGGCTTTTAAGTTCTGACAGCCTAAAATGTCTTAAGACTGAGATTCATAATTCATATATGATGCATTTGTTTGGCCATATATGTGAACAAATCTGAGTCACATTTCTGTGGGTCACTGTTTTCTTGACCCTGTTCTAAAATGCTTTTAAAAAGTTTCCTTTGGGTTGACAGAAAACATAAAGCACCTTAGAAATGCATACGTATGAATCTATTCACGATATTAGCAATTCACTTGAGCTAAATGTACTGTTTTACCTGTCAAAAGCTTTTAGGGGAGAATGACCTCTAAGGGAGACATTTCCAAGGTCTGGAGCAATTGAACTCCTCTCTTTTCCTATTTATTATTTTCTGGTTCCTTGGAATTTAGTACAAAGTCCATTTCCTCTTAAAAGCCTTGGTTGATTAACTTCCAACAGACCGGGAGTGCAAGAGTAGTAGGAAATGGTGGCTGAGTCTTTGGGGATGCTCTGTCTTGCTTGGGTGTTGACTGAAGACCCAGCCATTGAGTTCTGTGAGCAGATACACAGTTAGGGCTCCCATGTGTTTCGCTTAAGGATGAAAGACAAGAAGAGATGACTGCAACTTGTCTGATGAAAGAGCAGAATGGTACAACACTAATCATTGCCTTAGCCTCAGGGCTGGATGAGTGATATAGAACGGGACAGGCTATTTTTTACTTTATTTCTTATGACATAGTCTATCTCCAGTACACAGATAATAACAAACAATGTGTAAATTTGGTCTTGCAGGAAGTTTGCTGCTTTGGTATGTACAGAAGCATGGAAAAATCCCTAGTCAAGACAATGGCAGTGGATTTGAATCTTTATTGTCATCAATGACTCAAACCAGTTGTTCACAGAGATGCTAGAGGCTTGTCATAGAAGTCTCTTACAGTGTGTGTGTATATGTGTGTGTTGGTGATGGCAGTAGGGGATACACTGCCACCTTCCAGGAAACTCTGCTTTCTAGAACTGACTAAGATGTAGGGTAGCATTAGAATAATTTGAGTTTTGTAAGACTATTCTTAAAATTGACAAGAACAAGACTATCATGGTTACTAAAAAGAAAAAAAAAAACAAAAAACTCCTCCCCCCCCAAAAAAACTAACCTCCTAATGGTATGCTCTGCTTCATGATTCCTACAACATTCAACTATGAATCAGACAAGGCTTCATGGTCACAAAGTGCATAACTAGACCATATCCAACATTTCTTTGAGTGTTCTACTTCCCCACTTGTCCTTTATAAAATTAATTTTTAGTTTATGTACAGTAAAATTTTCTATTTTGGAATATTACCTCCCGCTACTTTTCTTTTTTCTCTCTGGGTATTGGGTATTGAACTCAGGGCTTTGTCCCTGAGCTAAATTCCCATCCCATCTTTTAGTTTTCATTTGAGATGGGGATTTGGTAAGTAGCTAAATTGCTCAGGCTGGATTTGCATTTGTGATCTTCATTCTTCAGCTTCCCTGGTTTCATGAGTGCTAATCACTGTATTTAGTAGTAGAATAATCAACACACAGTACAGTTCTATGAGCCCTAAATTCCTTATTGTTTCCCTTTGCAGCTGATCTAAATTTCACATCTTCCCCTTTATATTATAATTCACACAATTCTCCAGCTTTCTGAAATATAGGCAACTTCTTAGTAGAGATAAATCAATCATCCTCTGACTGATCACCTCCAATTCCTTTGTGCTGCCTCTTGGTTAGTAAGGAAGATCCTCCTGCATGTTTCATTCAAGCAGGACATGGTTATATGAGTAATTTAATAATTAGCTCAATCTACTCTTCAGGGAGTGGGAATGTCTGGAAATTTAACCTGAGTGTAAATGAAGCTTTCACAGGGCCTTGCTGATCTGTGATCAAATAACCATGAACATTTCTTACTAAATTACTAAGGCTTTCTGGGGGCAAGTGTTTGTTACTTCTGTGCCTGAGAGCCATTTAGGAAACGTTTGAACATGGCGGACTCTGTGCTCCACCACTCTGCTCTTCATAAGCCTTCTGGAGCAGCCCAAGACCCACTCCCTTCCTGCAGGGAGTTACCTTATGTTACTGCTACACTCTTCACAGCTATTAAAAATTCTTTTTCTTTCCTTAATTACACAAAGTTAGCAAATTAATTGATTTGTAACATTATTGTTTTTTCTTTCAGAGATTGGGTATTATGAGTTTACTACAGAATATACTCTGTGGAGCTGCATTACTTATAATAAAGCATCAGAAAGTAAAAGCAAGACTTCTGCCTTTTGAAACTGTTGCTCACATATGTAGTAAATATTTCATAGCTGTAACTTAAGGGGAAAATGAGAGAAATTCAACTTTTAGTGGAAGCTGTATTAAAATATTTGTTTTATATTATTTTAAGTTTTGAGATTAGTGTTTTTTTCTCAAAGAGAATCTGGAAAGCATCATTTATAAATGGATGCTTCATAAACACACTACACTATGCTTTAGCAATGTAGGAGAAGGAGTGGTTATATACAAGTACTATGCTTGTAGATAATAGCATTTTCTATACTGTCAAAATATTTTTCTTTGTATTAAATCCTGGGAAATAGAAATTTAAATCAAAATTTTAAGTAGACACATAATCTGTTCCAAAACTTCCTATTTTATAGCTTTGAATTCTATTGAATGTTACTTATTATGGACACCATTTATCTGCTTACAGTTCACACATATAAAGCAATTCCATGGGTAATAATCATTGTTGTATATTTCAATTTACATAAATTTGGGAAGAGAAGAATTCATGGAGATCATCCTCAGTGTAGGAAACATGATCTTAGAAAAATGAAAACAAATAAAAATCTTTTGCTAAGAGTTTGTTGGGAGTGGCTGAAGCTGAAGTTGGATCACATGTGTAGGGCTGGAGTAAGGCCCCTGGGAGAACAAAGAGCACCTAGGGCTTAGCCATGGGAACAAGCTGCTCTAGCCCAGAGAACACCAAGCTCCAAGACCATCCCAGCAATCGCCTGCTAGGCAAAGGGTATCAGGTGACACTATCTTGCTAAATGTACAAATAAATGCACTGCATTAGTTAAGCAGTTCCTCTCCTCTCACCTGGAGAGAGGGCTCCACCTGACCTCAGCTTTCATCTCTTTTCTTTAGTTTCTCATTCTCTTGCCATCCGTCCCCCTTGGGAACATCTAGAGCTGCAGCTGAATGCAGCCAGTGATTAAATAAGAAACTTGAGTATGGTTGGAAAATGCCATATTTTCTATATTTTTGATTAGGAAAATAAATTCAAGTTGATTATATTTGTATTTCAGAGATCAATTCTTAGAAGGAGTAAATAGGGAGAACTTTGTGTTATGCTGTATTTTTGTGACTCCTGCCCATTCTAGAAGGGACTTGTAGCTTTAGGTAGTAACAATAAAAGTACAATAATAATGATTTAAATTTTCCAAAGTAGAGATTGAATTTATATAACTCAGCTGGGTGTAGTGATGCACTTTTGTAATCCCATCACTTGGGAGGCTGAGGCAGTAGGATCACTTCAAGTTCAAGACCAGCCTGGGCTACAATGTGAGCCCAAGGCCAGCCTGAACTGCATAGCAAGACTCTGTCTCAAAAAGACAAAAAAAAAAAAAGAATTTATATAACTTCACAAACAAATCCTCCACACTTATTACATAAAGGAAGACATTAATAAACATATTTTATGGGAACAAGGATCATATCATGCAATTGCTATTGTCCCATGGAGTGAGGAACAGATGGGTTCCCCCGGAGTTGTCTCCATAACTGATGTAGCCCTTCACTTCATCTAAAGCTGGGCTCATCTTCTCTTCTTTGGATCCACATCTTAAAAAGTGGCCCCACTCTCTGCACACTACTTTCTTCCTTTCACACCTACCCTCTTTTGTGCCTTTCTACAATAATATTTTTGTTCAGAACCTCATCAACTTTGGCTCAGATCATCTTCTAGTATGTTTTATTTTTTTAAATATAAGTCTATCCCCACTATAATTTTAGAACTTAAGTAAAAATATGAGCAAGACATAACTGGTTTTCACTTCCTGATTCATTTATTCAATAAATAGTTATTGTGTGCTTTGCATGTGCTCTTCTGTGTGCTAGGAAGAGATGTGTGAACAAATGAATTCAGTCTCATGGTCTCAGAATCTGTGAGGACTTGGTACACACAATAAATATAAGGGAAATACGTGCAAGAAGATACACATATGGGTGAATTCTATGTAAGGAAAATAAAGTCGGGTAAGATGGTAGAGTGCCTGTAGAGGTGCTAGGACTCCACTGGTAATTGGGCAGGAACAGCCTCCCTGGTCAGCTGGCATTGCCGTGTGGGTGAACAGCCGTGTATATGAAGGGAAGGAGGGAGGCTCTGCAGATGCAGCAAACTCTAAGTGCCGGGCCTTGAGGCAGGAATGAGGATGTGTTTGGGAACAGGAAAAAGTCAGTTTGGATGCATTTAGTGAAAGAGGAAGAAGGTACCGGAGATGAGGTAAGATCAGTGAAAAATGTTGGGTCTGGGTCATTTGATGGCTTAAGGGAGAGGTCATCGATGTGATATTACTCATGACATTGTAGCCCTGTGACCTCTTTGAGTCTCAGCATCTAGCACAGCATCAGACATAAAGTATGCACTGAACAAACAACTGATGAAAGGTAAACAAGCAAGCAGTTAAAAGTTGCAGTGTAACTAACAATGACCTGATTGGACCTCAGACTGGCTGAGCTTAAGCCTTGACTTGCTTTGAGCTGTGCCAGGGAGCAAACATCTCCAGCTTCCTCATTACCATCTGTTTGAGCCCAGACCATCAAAATCTAGTGGCATCTTAGTTCCTTATCACAGGGCCAACTCTCACAAGTGCCCAGCCTCAGGCACTCCTTCATTTCCCCTCGGAGCATGCCTTCATGTCTTCTGGTCTTTGTACATGTAGTTCAGTCTCTTTATAATTCATTTCCCTCGTTGGCCTTTTGGAACTCTGTGATTTATATTTCATGACTTAGGTGGGATGTTATTACTGTGAGAACTTCCACAGTGGTCAAAGGATTCCTGTGAGGATTCAGATTTTTTTCCCACATTGCCCCACCATTCTTTGTTCATGTCATTTTACAGCTCTTGTTCCATGGCTCTGTCTATATTACAATTATACCGCACTATAGTTATTTATAAGCATGTCCTTCCACTAAGACTGGGACCTTGGTCAAATCAGCAGCAGTGACATGCACACTGTTTCAGCTTTAGTGCTTAGGTTCACATGCTTAATTTGACACTCAATAAATGTTGGTAGAATTAAATGAATTTGAAGGAAAACAAATCAGTAATTTCATGATTTTTTTCATTTTTTGACCAGGTATTTTCTTTAAGATACTATAAAAGATTTTATTTCTCTTTAAAAATTAGTCTGTGTCTTTTAGAATATCCATAAATGTGCTCTTCTCCTTGAGTCACCTCAGCACCTCATCACATGGATAATGTGATTTTCTTAGGTGGTATTTTTAATGCCTAAGCTTGCTCCGAGGATTAGTCTGCTTTATCATTTTAAGTCCTGGGGCATTAATAAAACATTTTGGTGCAAAGCTAATTTACATATAATTATATTCAGCCATATAACACAAAATAATATAGAAAGCATAATATTAGTTACCTATAATGTGATTTTTTTTTCTCCTTTTAAAATATGTTTTTGTCATGGCGAGTGTAATCTTGAGTGCCCTAATTTTTTAATAACTCCTCTCTTTCTTCACTTCCATATAGGTATAGAGAATAGATCTTCTCTAATCTGGGTAACAATCTAATGTTAGGAGTTTTAGGGTCCAGTTCCAGAATTGTAAACTGTTAGGAAATCACTAGGTATGGTGTGCTCAGGCTACCTTAAATAATTTGCTTGAGAACTGTTTAATTATGTATGGCTGTTTGGGGACAAATTCTCCATGAGTCCCCTGGGTTTCTGCCCATTTGGTGTCTGAATTGCTGGCTGCTGTTTGTTCCGAATCACCTTTTCAGTGATGCACATTTGAAGTCAGCAACAGAAGATGGAGGTAGTGTTTCTCTCTCCACCAAAGGTCAGATGTATTATTGCCTATATTTTGAAAGATTTAGGTTCCCTAAGATCATGTTTCCTCTTCTACGACAAAATCCACTGCTGGTATCACCTGACCCACTTCCTATTATCCTGTCAAGATCTGGCATTAAAGTAAAATAAAATAAATTAAACTAATTCTCTTGCCATTTATAGCTATCCTGAGTCTCTGATCTACAAATCTCATGTTCTTTATCACCATCTATGAAATTGTGACAGGGTTAATTTGGTAGTTGGTAGATTGGTTAAAATTTTTGTCCAATATGCTTTGCAGTTGCTGATAAGTGGGGAGTACCTTCTTGGGCATAGAGCCCAGTTGTTATTCAGTGACTCTGCTTCAGTTTTGGGTGGTGACATGACTCACTTCTGGCTAAAAGGCGTTTGTATCTACCTCCAGGATGGTCTATAACCTGCTCCTGCTCCAACCATTCTCTCAGATTCTCCCCACCTCCTCTCCTGTCCAAGAGAATCTAATGAAAGAACTTCAAGATCTAAAAGACTGAAGTGAAGTCATTAGAGGGAAGGGCCTGGACCTGGAATGGCCCCTGAGGCCCTTCACTGGGTTGTTATGAAGATATAGGAAACACAAAACAAAACTTAATCATATTATACTTCTCGGGTTTCTTTTCTTATACCAATGGAACTTTTTGACTAATATATACACTTTGGTAGAATTCATATTTAAAAATCTTTTTAAACTGTTAAAATAAATCCAGCAGTTTTTGAAAAGTTTATTATATGGGTATGATTTAAATTTTGACCTATCTTTCACAGGGAGTTCATAATATTTCCCTATCCAATTAAGACTAACTAGTTCTATGTTTTAGTCTTGCTGTTTTAATCACTTCCTCTTTTAGTGTTTCTTTCTCTTATACCTCATATCCCCATTTCTCCATTTCTTTTATCATTTATGTGTTAGGGGATTACTAACTGCTCAGAATCACACTGTATCTTGAATGATGGGGAAACCTTTCCTCTCAACCTGCAGAGTCTTAAAATATATATTCCTTTTGTCTATGTTTATTTCTTTTCAGTTTCTCCTAAATATCTCCACTTTGTTGAAGCTGTATCCTATCTTTACAAAAAAATACAAATTCACTGTGTTTTATTTGTTTCTGCTTGGTTTTTTGCTTGATGAAGTTTCTGTTCTGTCCTGATTCATTCCATGTACTTACGATATTCAGCTCCCTCCTTGGAGGACACACTTCATTAAAGTGATCTTGTTTTTATTAATCATTATCCTCGTCCTCTAGACAGGATGCATGATCTATGGCCAAAATTACTCATTAATTCAATACTGCTAAAGTGCCTATATAATTCTAGACACTAGTGCACTAGCAAATAAACTAATAAATAAAACCAACAAAAACTTGGAGGTCCTAAAGTTTACATATTACTGGGGGGAGATACAAGAAAAAACTGAATGCATAGAAATTCAAAGGATGAAGCATTCTTTGTATGAAATGAAACAAAAAAGACATGAGATAATTTTATAATGGTAGATGGGAGGAATTGGACCAGAATAGAATAAGGAAGTCATGAAAATTCTCATTGCAAATATGATATTTGAACAGAGAATCATAGAAGAACAGGGAATGAGACTTGTGTCTGGAAGAAGAGTGTGGTAGGTTTTGAGAACAGCAAACACAGTGACCTTGAGGCACTGATATCTTGGGCAGTATGTGGAGTGGGAAAGAGGTTCATGTTGGTTAAAAGAGAGTAATGATAAGATATTAAGGTCCAAGAGCTCCTGAGAGGACAAACCAGCTAGGGCTCCCTTATGGTTTGGATCTGAGTGTTTCCCCTAAAGCACCATGTGTTCAGAGATGGTGCTGGGAGGTCTTTGGATCACGGAGTGTTGTATTCATCTGTGGATTCACTCACAGGTGAGTTCATTGGCTGAGTGTGATGCTCAGAGGTGGGGCCTGGTCGGAGGTGGCACTAGGGCTGAAACTTGGAAGTGTGACCTCTCTCCTCAGCTCCTTCTTTTGTTCTCTGTTTCCTACTTGACAGGATGACAGCAGTTTTTTCTGTGCCATGCTCCTCTGCCATTTTGTTTCTGCTACAGTCAGCTGAGGAGGGACTGTCAACATGAGTCAAAATAAAGCTCTCTTCCCTTTTACTTGTAGGTGTCAAAAGTTACTAAGACAGGCACTTTACTTATTGTTTTCCATGATTCTGCCTTTTAATATGAGGGAGTTGGGAAGAAACCACTGAATGGTGTTGAGCATCATCATGACCTTATTTGATTCATGTTTTAACAGGGTCAATATAGCTGGTTGAAGCAAGGCAGAAGTGTGGGAGTCTTTTCCAGTAATTTCTATGCAATGTGTATGAGGACTTTAGAAATGAATGTGGTATGAAGTGGTCAGAATATGCATGCATATTGAAGTTAAGGATTGCTGGTTTAGCCAGTGGAATATCTGTGAAGTATTAGAAAAAGAAAAGAAGCAAAATGACTGTTAATGTCATGTTTTAAGGAGTAGGAAGGAGGACATTGTCATCAACTGACATTTAGAAATTAGCAAGAAGGCAAAGATATGAGACGTTCAGTTTTGGCAATGTGAGATTTGGGGTGCTTCAGAGACATTCAGGTGGAGATATTAAGGAACAAAGTAAATGTAATCTTAAGTGCAGAAAAGAGATTGTGGCTGGAAACAGGAATTCTGGAGTTGTCAGTGTAAGGACAGATTTTAAAGCATGAGGCCAAATTGGTTTGTCAAAAGCACAAGCAGTGGTGGAGAAGACAGGTGCCCACTGGCGCCTTGGCGCACTCCTGCATTAAGAGGGCAGGGAGATGAGAGGAGATCAATACTGGTGGTCAGCTCAGGGAAACCAATACAGCACACGGTGGCGTTTTCTTAGAAGTCAAGTAAAGAGTGTGTTTGAGCAAGGAGAAAGGGATCAGCTATATCAAATGCTGCCAATAAAACAAATACAATGACGGCTCAGAGGTGACCTTTGGATTAGCATCATGGACATCACTGGTGACATTGACGAGAGCAGTTTCCGTGGGTAGGAAAGAACCTATAAAGAATGAGAGATGGGAGGCAGGGAAGGGAGGCAATAAGCATGCATAACTCAAGAAGTTTTACTGCAAAATGATAGAAAAGTAGGGCAATTAAGGGTATAGGAACATGAAAAAGACTTTTTTAGTTTAAAAAAATAAAAATGAATGACACAGAATTTTCAAACAATGTAATAGGAGATTAACAATGATTAGTATATGAATATTGCTATCCTCAAAGTAGTTGCTCCAATTACAATATATAGACATGAAAAATTGATCAAATAATGTAAGTGCAAACTTTTCTTCTATGTAAGAAACCTTTTGTAATGAAGATTTTTTAATTTTTTAAATTTTATTTTAAAGAGGATAAAATGGAATAAAGCCAATCAAAACAAACCAGTATAAGAGATACAGGACTTCAGAACATCATGAAATCAACAATAGTTACCATAATGACTTTTGATGTCTTCAAAATAGCTGCAGATAACTTCAGACATAGAGAAAATTAAACAGAACCACATGGAATAGAAATAATAAAAGCAAAACAATGAATGCAGTAAAGGACTTCAAAACAAGCCAATAGTAAATCCAAAATTGCTACCATAATATATCTTGCTATCTTTGAAATAGTTGCTCCTGACATCAGATATAACACAATCACACATAACAAAAGAGAATAAAACTCTACCTAACATAACAATGGAAATGATATAGAACTTCAAAACAAAACCACAAGGAATCAACAATGACTGCAACTCTCAGAAAGAGATCCCCGCTAGATGCATCTGCTGAACCTATGATCAGACCACTGGCCCTAGACCTGCAGTGATAGTGAAACAACAAAGCACCACAGGCATCCAATTGCATTTCACCTCGATAGTTATCATCAGAGCCTGTATTTCTCTGAATAAGATGGTCACTTACTGGGGGGCGGGAATTGGTACTTCTTGTTTACCAGCCTATGTGCTGGAGGGGCCTGGGGTATGGCTGTTCCTAGTCTAGCTGTAGCCTGTGCATGGCACTGATTCCCAGACTGGGCTTGCTGGTGTGGCCTTGTTTTCTCTCCCCACAGTCTGTAAATGGCACTGACTCACAGGGAGAGGCTTGAGTCTGGCTGTTCCCAGTCTGGTAGCAGCTCATGCATGGCGCTGGTTCCCACCGGGCTTGCTTTCTGGTGTGGCCTTGTTCTCTCTCCCTCCACTTCATGAATGGCTGTAATAAAGATTTTGCAAAGATGGTTATATGTTTATTGTAATACTGCAGTAAGAAGGGAGAAATAATGACAGAGAAAGGAAATACGGTTGTAGAACAATGCACTTGGGGATGCTCAAGGGTAGATCAAACATAGAATAACTGATGACACAGAATGTTGTGCTAATAGTAACATATAGCAAATACAGAGGCAGCATCAAAGAGGGAGTGGCCAAGTAACTTCTTGGTGGAGGATGGTTGAACCAAACTTTGAAGGATGAGTAAGCAGTTCCAAGGAGGACAATTTTATTGCATGTTGCTGTATGGTGAGATGAGAGAAACACTTCACTGAGAATTAGAAGAGGTTGAGGCTAAAGGGGTTGCTAGAACCCAGATAACAATAAACTTTAAAGATACTTGTCAGGAGTTGGAATTTTATCTTGTGAAAAAGGGAAAGTCTTTGAAGGTTTTTAAGCAGGAGAATAACATATATTATTTGATTTTTAGCAATATCACTTTAGTCGAGTGTAGAACATGGATTGGAGTAGTGAGTTCAGGTGAGTTGATGTGTAATAAACTGGCAGGATAGCAATATAAGTAACAGGAAATGTTTGATTTCATTATTGCAGAGAAATGAATCTAGTTAGATTTAACTAAATGGCAATGAAATAAGTAAGTATGCAGAGAGGCAGGACCTAGAGCAATTGTTAGACTTATGGTATGTTTGATGAATAGATATGGAAAATAAAGGTAGAGAAGAGGTTAGGAGGTTTAGCTCTGTATATATTGTGAGATGGATTTGTGGGCTACCAAACTGAGAAGACCACTATATTGAAAAACAGAAATGGGGAGTCCATGCTCAGGAGTTAGATCTGTCAGGGAGGTGGACTTGGATGCCAGTGGTGTATTTCTGATAGTGGAGAGTGGGAAATAAATAATGCAATGGGAACAAAGAAAGAGAGAAAGAGACTAAAAGTTCCAGGTATCACTAGGCATGTGCCAGTAGTGTATGATACAATAGTTTAACAATGAAGTTCATTAGAGTCTTTTTTGTGAGGAAAAAAAAGAATAGATTTTAAGAAGAATAATACTAAGATCAGCATTTACTAGTGACTTAATAAAAAGCCAGACAGTCCCCAACTTATGATAATGCAGCTAACAATTTTTCAGTTTCGTGGTAATATGTGAGGGATGTGTAGTCAGTAGAAACTGCACTCCCAGCGTTGAAACTTGGTCTCGTTCCAGTCATAGACTCGTTCCAGTCTCATTCCAGTTCCTAGTCATAGGCTGTACTAGGCCCTCTGCCCAGCAAGGTGTAGATTCCTGTCAGCCTTAGTATCACGAGGGTAAATAACCCGGACTCTACACTATATTGTGCTGTCAATATGGTTTTGGATATAAGTATTTAATAACTTACTTGAAATATTTAACATTTTATTGTAAAATAAACTTTGAGCTGATTTTATACAAACACAGGCTAATGTATGTGTTCTTTATACCTTCAAGTTGGCTTAGGCTGTTATAAAACTTGTAATTCAGGAGTATTAAATGGATTTTGATCTATAATATTTTCAAAGTACAATGTGTTTATGGGACATAACCTCATCATAAATCAAAGAACCTCTTTAAGGCTAACAATCTGTGTATCCTTAAACAAGTCCAAATCCAGTTTGTTTTTCCATCTTTGAGATAGCACAATGAATATAAATCTTCATCATGACTCTGAAGAGCCTTCAAGATTTCATTCATCAAAGAATGATGACATTCATCCTATAAATGTTACTTAGGGAAGCAGGTTATCCATGTGGAAAATTTTGAAGAGATTATTACCAAGGGCAATAAAAATATTTTTCCATTTAATCACAAACCAATAAATCAATCAATTGGTTTGTTCTCAGTCTCCAAGTATTTTAATTAGACCAAGTGTTAGAGTATAAATTTATCAAGGTACAAATAATGTTTATGTCACAAGTTCGAAGACGACTGTGTTGATGAAGGCTCTGCATAATTGTCTTTTGAGAAATTAACCAGGGAGCACAGGCACTTTGTATCTGTTTGACAGGCGCACTCTGACGCGCGCTCCTCAGCGCGTCACTGGTGATCCAGCGGCGAGTTGACTGGAAGCAGCAGCATTCGGTTTCACTGGTTCACTTTCTACTGTATCACAGTTCTTACCAATTTAATGCCAAATCCTCAGATTCTTCAAAAGGAAGAAGTGACACTTTCCACAGGCAACAAAGACGCCGAGGTTCTGGGAAACCATTCTGCGGCCTCCCATCCCTTCCTTTTGCAGTGACAGGAGTGGCTTTGCTTTGCTTCTGTCAGCAGTCAGGATTGGGGCCACTGAGAAATGAAAGAAATCTCTTAGGCTGATGCATAGAATATCAGGCACATTTGTCTATTTCTAGTAAATCCTCCTTTTTTTTTTTTTGGAATGAACTTAGTTTTGGCCAACTCCATATTAATAGGATTTGGCCTGATTTATATCAGCTGATCTTTGAAAACTGTGGGTTGTATTATGCTTATATAAGAGACTTGGGCACTTATTCCTGTAAGAAGGAAAGGGGTTCCATCCTCCGTATATCCTGTGTCTCCTGAATTTTCTTCTGTTGTTACTTTCTTCTTGGACCAACAGGGAAAGTGCAGGTTGTCTCCTAGGAGACCACATCTCTGCATCAAAGCTTTCCTGCAGGACAGCTGTTCATTCTGAGTACATAGCAAACTCTGTCCTGCAGAGAGGAACTCACCCTTGTGGGTTTGTACTCTTCATTTCATTTGCCTTCTCCCTCCCTGTAAATCATTTCTAGTGTTGCCTAAGGCTCTTTTCTGGACATAGATGTGAATCAATGTGTAAATTAGGACCAGACCCTTTCAGAGCTGGCAAAGAGAGTTAGAGATCATGTTGCTGCGATGCTTCATTTTACAGATGAATTAACTCAGGGCCTGAAAACAAACGATGTAGCTCAAGTCACAAGCTTGTTTAGCTGCAGGGTTTGGACCGGAATCCACCTTTACTGAAGGAATCCACCTTTACGGAATCCACTTGCTTTGAACACACTGATACCGTTTTTTTTTTTTTTTTGGCAATGTGTCTTTTACTTTAGTATTTCTCTTTTTAAAATTAAATATTCGCCATATCTTTTGATCACTGTTGTATCTACCCCATGAAGGACAGGGCATACTAAGAATCAAGATGCTGAGTTCGGGTTCTGGGTCTGCTTGGATGTGCGTGAACATGGGTCGGTCAGGTAACCCTCATGGTGAAGTGTGCTGGGTCCTTAAAAGTTGCCACCAGTACCTGCGGAGCCTCTGTTTCAGATATCTGGGGGAGAAAATAGAAAGAACATGTGTAAAAACACTGAAATTTAAGGAAGAAAACAATCCATACATTGTTACCAGTGTGAGAGACTGAGATACACTCAAAAGCATGCAAGAATAAATTAATATTCTAAAATAGTTTTTTCTATACATTTAAGGGCACATTTATCATTTTCTTTGCCTTTCTTTCCAAATATCCCTAATATATATTTAAAAAATCTAACCTGATATCCTGGCAAGATCAGTAGGTTCAGGTTTTTAACAGCTGAAGCATATGAGATCTTTTTAAATAAAAGGATACAAACAGTACAAAATTGTATATTCATTTAGAATAAGAAGAGAAATCACAACAAATAAAAATGTAAGTTAGCAAATACCAAAAATTTATAAATTCAGAAAAGCAACATTGTTTTAAATAATTTGTTATCAGACACAATTCTATAATCACGCTTTTCCCCATCGAACAGGATTTTGCTATGTTATTTAGTCTGGTCTGAACTTGTGATCTTCCTGCCACAGCCCTGAGTGGAATTGTGAGAGTACGTGCCACATAAGGCTTAAAATCACATTTTAAAGCCATCTACTTTTTGATCACTTCTTCATATGACAAAGCGGTAAAGATAATTAGTGGTTTCTTGATAGAGACTTTCCTCTAGCAAAGTCTATGTTGAACTCTTTTTTATTATTCAGAGTTGCTAGCAGAAGTCATGTGATTTCACACAGATACCTTCTTTCTGTATGCAGAACTGCCATGACATGTGGTCCTATAAGCACACAGGAGATAATGCATTCTGTTCCTTTTGATTTCTACTAAAATAATATAGAGTGAATTTGTAGTCACAAACATGGCATTAACTGAAATATTCTTGATAGAAGATACATCTCATTTTGATTAAGAATCTATCAGAATTGATGCTTGTAACTTTATGTAACTGATTGAAGGAATCATTTTCAGAATAGTTTCTGGCTTTGTACATTTCAATCCATTTTCTTCCTCTACCAACATACTTTGGATATCAGAATTCTTAGGATATGGCCTTATGGTCCTATGCCTGGATTTTCAATTTGGGGCTAACTCAGCAAATTAGTGAAAGTTTTACTAGGAGAATTTCTAGAAATTCATTTCTGTAGCAAAACAATTAAAAATAACATGCAAATAGTCATATTGATAGAACTCATAATCCCAAATGAAATATATTCTTATCTGAACCTCCTTATTTAAACCCCTACATTGTCTCTGGACCTCAAATACCATAAAAATAAGGAGTAATACCTGTGAATCAGAAGGTAGAGTGGAATGAGAAAGCAATCTTAACCAATCATGATCAAAATACCTAATTTTATAATTGTACAAAAATGCGGTCATGTGAACACACAGTCAGTGCCTTTCCTTGGAAAGTGCTGATGTGAGGATCCTAAAATTCAAGTGTTTGCAGCTTCTCAGTGACTTTGCATCTCTGCATCAGAATGGGTTGCTACAGAACACATGTGCACCTTCCAGGAGCTACATCTTCATTGGGAACTGCATGTGTAAGTTTCCCAGGGCTGCTGTAATAGTCCCACAACTCAGTAGGTTAAAACGATACTTATTCCTTCAGTCTTATGGAGGCCAAAAGCCTGAACTCAAGGTGTAGGAAGGATTTTTCTCACTCTAGCAAGTTCTAGAGACAATCTTTCCTGTCTCTTCCAGTACCAGGTAGCTCTGAGCACCCTGGCTTGTGGTTACATAACTCAGATCTCTGCTTTATACTTTAAATATGGTCTTCTACTGTCTGTCTTCTCTTCTGTCACTTATAAGGAACTTGTTGGGCATAGGCCCACCTGATAAACAGGAGAGTATCATCTCAAGCTGTTTAACCACATGTGTAAATACCCTTCTGCAAAATAACAAATTCCTAGGTCCTGGGGGGTGAGACAGGAATATATAAGGATTGCTCACAATGCATGGTAAATGCTTACATTTTTAAAAATTACTCTAAATAACCCTCAAAATAATATAATTAAAGTACATTAATCTTTCTCAGAATACTCCATTTCCTTTCAAACACATGTCTTTATCTGTCTTGGGGCTTTCTGTAACAGTTCCGTATGTCTTTTCTTGCAAACATCATCGCGAAGATTAAAAAAAATGCAATGAGTGCTGCTGCTAAATGCCCTCCAACAGAAGGATAGGCTCATGAAAATAATACTGCACATCTTCATCTACCTTATTCAGTGGATCAGACACTGTGAAATTTACAGCTCTTCCCCAAAGTCAAAATGACTGTGATAGGTTGATGTTTTGGATTGATTCAGAACTTGGAGGCAGTCGCAGCAGTGCAACATAAGGACAGAAAAGACTTCAGGGACTACTTCAGAAAATAGCAATAATGATGGAATAAGTATGTTTGAAGTGACAGGGAGTATTTTGAGGGGGATTAATGACAATGGGTCTTTTAAAACATTTAAACAGTCTTTGTACTTTTGATCTCACCTTATATCTTTGAAACCATTATAGAGCCATTTACAAGTGATATCTGGAAGCACAGTTTTGATCTTACCTAACTTACTTGAGATAGAAACTTGTTTTTATTACATTCTTCACAAGTTCCCTAAAATTTCAGATTCACCTGCTTTCTAGATGTTAAGCCAGGGAGCCTTTAAAAACAATTGTCAAATGTTTTTATACCCAGTTTTTTAAAGGCATCCAAAATGTTAAGGAAAATTTTATTATTTTTACAGTGAATATAAGATATGAATCAAGGAAGCAAAAGGGCCTCCTAGAGAACCTAGCATGAATTAGAATTGGCTAATCCAGTTACAAAAGTAATATGCATGGTGTCAGTCTGAGTCTTTGCAATGTGTGTTTTCATGCAACAAGATGTGGACCCCCGTGAAAACATTTATTATAGGAGAGATGCTGCAGATGTGTCCTCTAATGGATGTTATGGGGCATTACTATCTGTCTGGTTCCACAGAATCTGTGACTTAAGTCTACACTAAAACAAGTTTATGAGACCTGCAGGTGAGTTTCATGGTAAGATTACAGTCAAATCTAGAAATATATTGCCAGAATGTGGACACCCATGAAAAATAACAATTGCAGAATAGTATTAGCACGTGTACTGAAGCATTCTCTTCTGATACCCTCTGAGCAATTCATCTGATGAATGATTTTACTGGATCAATCTCCACAGCCAGGTAGAAAGGGAGAATGAGGATTATGTGTAGGCAGGAGCAATAAAGAAACAATGAACCCCTCAATACTTGGCTTTCATTAACACTGTACTAATTGGCAACTGTGAATACCTCATTTTGGTAAAGCAATTTTTCACAGAAGTCTTCCAGTTTTTTTTAAAATTAAAACATGCTTTGTTAATCTTTGGCACACTATTCTCTGCATAATAGCCAAGCCTTAAAATGTGAGCAAGCTGTGCAAGCATTTGTAGGTGTGTGCACAATGAACATGATTTAGATGAAAGGAACAAACATCTCAGAGCAGGTGGAATTGTAAAGTCAATTCCTTTAGCTTTTTTCTCTAGATTTTTCACCTGTGATTTTTTGTTTAAAAATATATTAAGAATTGCATTAATTTTATTTTGCAATAAGATCATGTCCCTATTCCTTATTCTTAGTGCTGTATAGAGCTTCAGGGCAAAAACCAGTTCTTGGGGGAATTTATCTTCTATTTATTCATTCATTTCTTATACAAATATTTATGGCACTCCTAACACATCCAAGGTACTTGCAGAATTTCATTTGGGGCAAAACAAGTTGAAGCAAGTTTATGTGTCTTCAGTAATGCATGCTTCTAACATGGAGAAAAAGAAAAGAACAAGATTCATTTGCTTTTGCATCAAATCTTTGTCAGGTACCTACAGTGTATGAGGCACTGTGCTGAGGATGCGTTCTTACATTAGACAAAATGGCTGCTTCTTGAGCTCATTCTCTGGTGAGAGAGAGAGCAAGATGATTAAGTTTCAGCCATACTGTGTCAAGTCCTGCCACAGAAGTGTACACAGGGCAGTGTGGGAGCACAGGCAAGTGTATCAGTGTCAGTCTGTGCACCAGAGACATCTTGGGAGAGATGGAACTTAGAGAAAATTTAAAAGAATGAGTTTAAGTTAGACCTATGAGGGAAGAGAGACAGGACTTAGGTATCGAAGCCACCCACATAAAAACATAGATGTTTGACAATATATTATCATAGTGTAAGCATTTGATATAGGGAATTTCATAATTAATTCCTGTAATCCCTTGCTATATAAACCTACAAACTTTGTTTAGTAAATCCACACCTAAGGTTTGCATCAAACAGAAATAATTAAGTTGGAGAAAAAGTAGTAAAAACAAGAGCGGCCTGCTATATGATGCACTGGAAGAATTAGTTCTGAAATCTGTGCGCTTTACAGGCCTCACAATTTCTCCTTATAGTCTATAGCCAGAAAGTGATGTTGGAGTCACTGTACAATGAACTTTCAAAATGATGCATGCATCAGTGTACATCTCTCAATAAAATTGCCTGCTAAATGGGCAATGTTGGCCAGAAAAACAAATAGAATGAATTTTCTTAATAGAGTTTTTCAGAGAAGCAAGTTTTTCCTAGCATCATTTCTGGAAATACATTTAGTGGAGGAGAAAGGAGAAATCAAATTGTATTGTGAGCTTGAAATTGGAATGTATAAAAAATAATCCTAACCTTGTTCGTGAGATGCACATGTATGAGAAAATGTAATTGTAAGATGATCATAAGAACATCTTTCAATAAAATATGACACAGTATAAAGGAGGCAGTGAAAGCATACCCAGAACTCAGATGAATTCAATGACCTGTTACAGATAGACATCTGAAGCCTTGATTGACCACTGTCTAAGAAAATTATCTAGTAACTGCAGCAGAGAAGTTGGGAGCACAAGTTTTCCAACTGTCATTTATGGCCACTTACTTCATGGAGCTATTGGGAGGTACAATAAATATAAAAGAAATTTATCCTGCTATATAGCCCAGCCAAATTAGGTGCTTTAATAGGTTAAGTGAGTCAGTGCTAAATCAATACAAAAAATAGATGATTTGGGTTCATAGGGTGGTCAGCCAAGTTTATTTCCCAGGTATAGATTTCCTTACAAAGAAAGCAATTAATATATTCACCAAATTGGGACGATACATTTGTAAGCAAAAGGTAGACTACAAACACATTTCCTGGGCTGCAGATATCATCTGATAGGTACTATTACCTATATTTAAGAGAAAAAATACAATTCACATGGTCTTTTTCAGCACGAAGTGATGATAAGATTTTTTTTTCACCAAATTGTAGGAATCACACAATGGTATATTAATGCCATTGTAGAATTCCCAGCATCATAAAGGGATATTGGCTCAGATTCATTTTTTTTTTTTGAACTGAACTGGGGATAAAATTCACAACCTCATGCTTGCCAGGCAGGTGCTTGTGCCACTGAGCTAAATCCCCAGCCCCACTGACTTAAATTCTTTAAACAGTAACAGTATTATATTGGGCTTTTAGGACATATCCCATTTTGTAGGTCATAGGTTTTAAAGGTGTTTGCTTTGCTTTAATTCAACTGTATTTTGAATTATCTTCAGGCCAATCAAATCAGACCCTATTTTAAGGCCTGGTTACACATGGAAATGAAAATAACTTTGAAATAGCACAGGCTCTTATCTATCCCTTGAAACAGAAAATGATAGAGTGGTTAACCTTTTAGGTCTATTAAGGGAACTGAAGGAGGGGGCTTTCTAAGAAGCAAGCATGCTAAGACCCAGAGTGTGAATGGGCAATATGGTAACGTATGAGAGGTGGAGGTGAAATTGGAAGGGTACTAGAAGTCAGATGCTGAAAACTGACATATGTAAGTTTAGATTTTGTTTTGCCGGTGATTGATCTTCAAAAGACTCTTAGCAATATAATGATTATGAAATTATTTTGATCCATTAGTGTTTACTGCCTCCAGAGAGAACCTGGATGAAGTCACAATGAATAACTAATTCTTACTATGGCTAACTCTACCCATCAGGGACACATAAAGACCATAATTCAAATTGCATAAAGTTACTGATGAGTTAGCTATTGATTATTTACACACTCACATATCCTATTTATTTTTCTTCATAATTCTAAGGAGGTAGATATATTGTGACTCCCACTTTAATAAAAAATTGAGGATGAAAGTGGTTAATTTTATTGTATAATCTTGCATAGACAAAGTAGGATTGGGGAGATGTGGATTCTGTTAGAATCCTGATTCAGAGGAGATGACTTGCAAGTTTGATTTTCTAATGACAATTTTGTCTTTAAAATCTACAGAAGTTTGTCACTCCCTCCAACAAGAGAGTCCGTGATGCAGAATACACAGTTGCGATCTTATAAGCTATTCTATACTACCAGCAAAGGAAATAGGGTCACACAAGCATTTTATTTATGTTTTGCTTTATTTCATACCAGTGAAGAAAGCAAGTATTACTTAGGAGAGTGAACAGACTTTGGTAATAGTCCTGCAATAAATTCCTTCCCTGAAACAGTGCAGTAGATCGCTCCCTGAAGACTGTATATAAATGTTTATATAGAAGAGCAAACAGCAAAGAGTTGCTGAGACAATTTTAAAGAAGAACAAGGTTATGTTCCTAGAAAACTCAAAGCACTTGTAAAGTATATAAAACATGTTTCAAAATGAGAAATGTGAAATTCAAACCCTTTGCCCCAAATTTCCTGCTGGGAAAACCTTGTCTGACAGATTACAATGATCCCTCTCCTGCCTTCTTCAGAATTTGACCCAAAGAGGAGGCTTCTTATTTAAAACAGTAGCCCCCCTACTTCCCCTAGAATTTTGTTTACCTGTAATTTTAAAAAAATAGTATCAATTTAGCATTAATACTGTCTATAGTTTGTTATTGTCTATCTCATCTAGGAGGATAGAAGCTCAGTGAAGCCAGAGTGATTTGTTCCTTTTGATTTGTGATGAATTTCATCCCCTAGAAACATTCCTGACATGAGAAATCAAGACTGTGTGAACTGGTAATGTGGATGAATGTCTGGTCCAAAAAGCAGAATTGAGAACCTAGAAACAGATTCATGCTTCTGTGTAAACCATATAAAAACTGCTGGTAGATGTTGGAGGAAAAAACTGAATATTTAATATATGATGCTGTGAAAATTGGTTGTTTATATGGAAAAGTAAATCTATGTATCATATCATTCCCAAAATGAGTTCTAGGTAGATTTGATAGCTATAGGCGCAATGAAAAAAATTAAAATTTTCAGAAAATTTATATTTCTAAACAGAGATTAGGAAAACATTTTAGCAAGGCACAGAAAACAAAAAGTCATAAGAATAAAAAATGACAACTTTGTCAATGTAAAAATCTCTGTACACCAAGAGGCAACATAAACAAAAGTAAAACTGTGTACAGTGAAAAGTGAAACAGTAAAGATATTTGCAACACATAAAGCCAGCTCAGAACCAGCGTATAGAATATAATTTTTGAAAACTACATATCAAAAAGAAAATGACAGCTTTGTAGAAAAATATACCAACAGCAATAATACTTTAGAGCAGGGCAAATAAATGAAATAGCAATCGCCCTATTTTCAGTCATGGAAATGCAAACCTAAACCATAGTAAGATACTATTTTATGTTCACCAGGTGAAAAAAATGAAAAAAGTCTTTATAATATCAACTATTGGCAAGGACATAGATCACAACTCATGCTTCTAACTTCATTACTAGTGTAAATTAATGCCACACTTTGGGGGAATTTTTAGAATTATTAGAAAAATACAACATTATTAATTTTTATTAATAATAAGTGGAATATCAACTACAATAAAATATACACACCCACTTCTACTATGATATCTAGGCCATAGAGCCTTTAAAACTCCTGTTGCTTTGATGTTGGACATAGCTGGAAGTCTTGCATTGCCACTGGAGTATGAGTGGAAGCGGTGTGATTCATTGCTAGGTCAAGTACTTTGGTGCCATCACACTGTGCTGTGTACTGTCTTACCATGCCCCCAAAGCCCTGTGTGCTTACAGTGGCTGGAGCTATAGTTACTGTGTAATCAGAGGACCTGAGTTCTGAGCCGAGCACTAGACTTCCGCTCTTCTGAAGAGTGACTTGGACAGCAAACTTCGTGTAAGCATATCATCAACTGTTGTGTGTTAAAATACTGTGATTTTAGGATTATGAATTGCTACAGAGTAACTAGCTCTTCTTGACTGATGCCCTCTACAATCCAAAAGCTCCATGTCTGTACATGTAGTTTATGAAAACTCTTGTACCTACCTCTGAGTAGACATGCATAAGGAAGCTTCAAAATAACAAATGTTTTCAATAGCAAAAAATTGGAAGCAACCTAAAAGTCTATCAGAATAAGAAAGGGCATGTTGTGAATATATATACAATTGAATAAAAAAGTAAAATAAATACATTTAAACTACAGCTACCAATAAGCATGGATTTTAAAAACATTGTATTAACCAAACTACGCAAGTGAGCAGATCATACACAATGAAGAGATAGATTCATACCATGACCAATTGAAAAAGGAAAATATTTAGGTAATAAGTTTTTGTCTTAAATAACAAAGGTCCAAGCATCATTATAGGCATTCATTAGAAATTTCATATGAGAAGAGCTCCCAACATGTGTTAATTGGCAATTGGATATATATATATATATATATATATATATATATATATATATATATATTTGAATATTCAGATACTATATATTTAAATATATGTGCATTACTAAGACTAAGCTATTTGACATAAAAATAACTCCTAAAATTTCAGTGGCTCAACTCAACAGAAATGTTTCCTTGCAATATGGGGAATTCAGTGTGGTTTATGCCAAGCAGACTTCTGTGAAGTTACCAATGCCTGTTCCATCATTTGGCTCTGACAGAGTCTGGTTCCTCATCTGAGTCCTTTCCTTTCAGCCAGACAATGGACCAACCATAAAAGGTCACACAGGGGCATTTCAGAGAACACTCAGATTCTAGAGCAATCACTTTCCCTATTTCCAGTGACCTGATAATATAAATATAGATACACCTGACTTCAGAGGGAGAAAGGAAGTGAGTCTGATGAATATTTAACCATCTTTGCCACACCTTATTTTACATAAGTGTAAGTTAGAGATTGGCTCCTAAACAAAACTGTAAATTCCAATCATCACTGATGGAGCCTCCAAGGAGCAGAAATAGTATGCACCCTAGATTACTAGTCAAGCAGAAAAAAATAAAGATATTTTTCCAAAGAATTTGACGTTTGATATTACAAATAAGCCATCAAATAACTACTAATTGGACAAATAACACTTTGAACATCCTTGTATGTATTTTATATATTGGGATGCCTGATAGTCATAGTACTTTAGAGATGTGTTGCTAGTTTACACTTTAGTTCTTAGGGCCTCGGAAGAAATACACTTTTGCTTTTTAAACCTTACTGAGCTGAGCATTATGAAAAAGGAGTGCTACATAGCTGTGTGATGGAGGGCTGCAGTGGGGTATCCAGCCTGCCAAAGGGAGAGACAGCAGCGTGGGTGGAATGTCAGCAGGGAGCACAGGACTTGGAGGTAGGTAGCTTACTGCAAGTCTCAATGTTCATTTCAGTAGTCATGGAGTTGTGAGTAACTTCCTTTGTCTGTGTAAAATTTTCTCCAAGAACACAATGCAGGGGTGGACTAAACACTTTCTAAGACTTTTTCCAGTTATGAGTACAATCTGTCTAAGTTAGGCTAACTATAGTCATACACATATTAGAAACAGCAATTCAATAAAAGTCTGCTTTTTCTGAGCAAAGCCAATGGATGCTTCCAGGTGAACACATTTAAAACGGTTTGTGGATGGGTGACTCAGTTTCTGCTTTTGGAGGCATGTGATGAAAAACAGAAATTTTTCAGTTGCATTTGTATTTAGATATACTGGCATATTTAAAATTTCTGAAATCTTTGCCATTTTATACTGCTTACACATTTTTGTGATGTATTTTTCTTTACCAATAATGCATCATTAAGATATTTATTTTGTTTATTTTATGGTTTCTCCCACTGGAGTATGAGCTCCACTAAGACAGACAATTTTGCGGACTGTATTTTATTAATGTTGTATTCTTATGCATTCCTAATGTGTAGAATAATATTTAGCACATAAACAAAATTTGATGAATATTTATTGAATTAATAAATAAATTAAAATCTGTGGATGCTTCAGGATCATCAAGAGAGTTTGAAGAAATTTGAAATGAACATTTTTGCGGCTCAAGTATGAAGATCTATTTGAGAAAAGTAGTCTGTTTCTCATTGCTCTCTAAACTTACAGGAAATAAATCAGGACCGGAACAGAATAAAGACTTTGGGGAATAATTTTTCCTAAGTTTGAATTCTTTGTGAACTTTTTCTGGCATAAAATTGTCATAAAGTTAAAGCTATCATAAAATATGGATATCATCCTATGGGATGGTAGGGGTTATTTTGACAATATTTAAGGAAGTGCTTCATAGAATTTTGTTTGTAAGTTTTAGAACAAATTTTCATGAGGCTTCTAATACAATTTAATAGTAGTGAACTGAAAAATTATAATCCGTTCACTGTAAAATAAGATAGCAAAACTACACAAATCTCCATGCCCTCTACCTTGAATCAACATCTATTTATCAATATTTATGTATTATTCCAAATTCTCATTCATCTAATTTTGATCACTGTTTAATCATGATGGATTGTGATAGCTGTATCATTTGTGGTGCAGGCTATGATCTGCTATGATTCTTCTGCAAAATTATTATGATGAATCACACTTGTCAATGATTTTTGAATGAGACAAATCCAAAACTAATTTGCTCTCTGCAATCCAGATGTAATTGGCTATGTATCATAAATCTTCTATGAAAGTATTCTTCAGTACCATTTCTGTCAACAAACAAAAGTACTCTTCATAGTTCAGTCCCCAAGCAAAAGAATAGGGTATAATTAGAAGGTGGGGAGTGCATGGCTGACTTGAATATAAAAATCAGAAAATGCCCAGATCAAATTGGTTGTGCAAATGAATCTCTGCCATCAAAATCTTTGTAAATTAAAATGCCCCATTTTTGGTCCAGGGACTGAATACTCTAAAATAACCATAAAATATGTTACCTTCATGCTAAATCATGGAAATTAAACATGCTTATGGAGTGTTCTAGAATTTGAAATAGACTAATATCTTACTTAGTTTGAAATGGAAGCTCAATTATAAAATATTCATTGTTGCAGTATAATAAACATAATTTTGAAAGTTTTTGTTTTAATTACTGGAGTGAGATTAGAAGACTAATTAACTATGGTACAAAGAAAGTATAGATTTTGATTTAAAATGATGTATAGGCCAGAAGGCTTTGTCCTGTGGGATGCTTCCTCCAGCTCTGCCTTGGGTAAGTCTGTGTGTGTATATGTGTCTCTGTGTGTGTAGTCTATAAAATACTTTTGAAAATGGAAATAGTTGATAAATTCTTAAAAAATATAAACATCTCAATTGTACTTTTTAAAAAAGTGATTTAAAATGACTCTTTCATTAGCATGTGTCAATATTTCCTTCTATGTTTGAAATCTGGCACTCTTCATTATGTACATTTCCAGCACCGGTATCACGCATCCTGTGGATACACAACAAAGCATTTGACGAATTATATCTCAGAAAAAGACAAAACCTGCTCTGAAATGAAATACATCAGATCAACAATTTCATTTCTTTTCTCTCTTGTGCATTCCCTTCTGAAATTCTTCACCTAATCCATGTTTCCAAACTCACATAATATCATCATTAATCATACTTAACACTTACATAATGCATTCTATCTTCAAAGTACTGAACAAACATTAAATAATTAATTCACACTGAAAGATGTCAGTGAAAGTGTAGAATGTTAAAATTGTTAAGAGGAACAAAAATATTTTATTATTAATTTTTCTACAATGAGATTTCCCTAATCTGTTTTTAAAGAACATTTTTATCCTGACATATAAGAGAAATAATGTTCATGGTGGGGAAGTATATATGCCCATAACTGGCTTTTACAGATGATTAAATGCTCAAGTTGAAGCCAAGGCTTTTGATAACTGCTAGAGCCATTTATGACCTCATATACTACTCTGCTTTGGAACATTAGGCCTTAAATAACATCAAACATGTGCTTTTGCTGAAGAGAGGAGAAAGAAAAATAAAATGCCCTTTCAGATAAAGGAAAAAAATACGTACAGAGAACCCTATGGAAATGTCATAAATACACATGAATAAAATTATATTTAGTGAAGGTTCTGTAATAGATTTGGGAGCCAGGGTATCACTTGACAGCTGTCTGGGTAGCCTCTGGGTAGAATGAAGAAATAGTTCTTTTATCTATTGGCATAAAAAGTACATCAGGCTAGGAATAGGTGCTGGCAGCAGTCACTGCTGTACAGAGCACTGACATTTACACACTGCGATTTGGTGCTTACGGTGCTAATCTGCTTGTTTTGAACACCATCATGATCACTCTATGTGGACACTTTTCCAACATCACACTGAAAAACCCACTGGGTAGACAATGTCATGAAAAGTTCTCCATAGCGAGAGCTACTCAGTGGGAAAACATGGCTAGCAAGATGCCAGGAAGCAAAGAAAATCATGTATATTCTTTTCAAATATATTTAGCACATTGCAAAGATTACTGCTTCTCAGGTGACCACTTGAAACATGTTCACAAGATTCTTTATCTACCTATAGTTTTCCTGACCTTTAAATATCTAAGCCTGAGTCATATTTCTATTTTAAGACAAGGCAGAGGAGATAGCCCTACAGAACAATGGGAAGAAGCATAATAAGAATTAAAAATAGCTATGGAAGAGAAGTATATTTATAATAATGATTATTATGTGCCAAACTCTACATATTGGCTTGTTTACTTATAACAATCTTATCAAGGAAACTGAATTGTTCATTTTACCAATGAGGACTTTGAGATCTAAAGCATTTAATAGGCTCCCAAGTGGAGTAGTCATTGTTGTCACTGGGCCATGCCATAGCTCTCAGTGTTCCATGCCTCCTCGTTGATGAGTACTTTATAAGCAATCAGTCATGACAAAAATCTTATGCACAAAGCCCAAAGAAGGAACCCAGAAAGTGAGGAAGAAACTTTGAATTTATATTTTTATTTCCATGATTTTGACATGCAGTTTTATGATTTTAACTTTGGAAAGGACCTCTGCAGTTTCCTACACAGACTTTTTATTATCATGTGCACCGAGGAAAAGAAATCTGCCAAAAGTCATACAGTAAGGAAGTCTCAATTTTACTTTGTTGCAAGAGTCATTTTTGACAATGTACAGTGTTACCCACAATGTTTTTTTTTTTGTTTGTTTGTTTGTTTCTGATACCAAGGATCAAACTCATGATCTTGCACTTGCCAGCAGGCGCTTATGCTGCTGAGCTAAATCCCCAGATCCTGCAGGAGTGATTTTTTTATCCATAGCTGGTAACAATGTTCCTCAATACCCCCAAATAGAAGAAAAACTTCTAGAGATAAATTAACAACTATTTGAAATGTAGCTCCATGGTAGAGGATTTGCCTAGTATGTACAAAGCCTGGGATTCGATCCCAAATACTGGGGGAAAACAACTAAGAACTACCTATGAAAATGATTTAGATGGACCGAAAATTGTATCACTTAAATTACTCCTGAGTCCAATTTAATTAGTGTTGCTTAATATGGATCAATGTTTTCTAAACTAGAAATAATGCATCCTCTTACTGTAACACTGGTGTATTCCAGTATCTTTGTAGGAGAAGATAAACACCACAAAGTGATTTTCTTTCCCTTTATTTTTCTGGATATTGAAAAGCCTTTAATTAAGCTTCTATTACATATCTAAATTATGAAGAACAATGATGTCTATTTTTATTGGTTATTAATAATCAGGGTGATCAAAATGGTGAATGTTTAAATTAAAAATTATTACCATAAAACACACACTGTCAATAATTCCCCTCTAAATACTCCCCTTCGCTTTAAATCCATTTATCGCATCTTTCTTGCCACTTTCTGAAGTAATTCTGGAATTCCTTTTGTGAAGGTGGTAGGTTAAAATATATGGTGAATGCTGCTGTCATGGGGCATCTGGTGGAAACGTGTCCTAACACTAAAACACTAAGATGTGTCCTCATCCACTCTGTTCAATGTATCAGGCACTATGTGATTTCTTCAAAGTCAAAATGTACATTAAAGTTAAATGTTTTGTGTTGATTCAGGACAAGGTGGCAACCATGACGGCGCAACTAAAGAGAGAAGACTTCTGTTCTTCCTGGTGTGGGACAAAATCTCATCATTGCTGTAATTCACATTTCTCTAATGGCCAGAAATGTTGAACACCCTCCTTCACGCTTATTGGCCATTTGTGCATCGTCTTTGAAGTTTCTATTGACTTCATTTGTCCATTCTTTATTGGGAATTTAATTTTGGGGTGTCTAAATTTTTTGGGTTCTTTATATATTCTAGGTGCTGGTCCTCTGTTTTGGAAATAACTGGTAATTCCCCCCCCCATTTTGTGGTTAATCTCTTACTAATTGTTTCCTTTGCTGTGCAAAACTTTTTAATTTGAAACTTGTAAATTTATACTCCCAGTTGTTAATTCTACCTGTTATTTCTTGTGCAATGGGAGTTTCATCATATACCACAAAGAATGGCAGGCATAAATATGTCAGGTAATAACAAATCTGGCGTAACTGTGGTGAAAAAGGAATTGTCCTTCATTGCTGGTGGGAATGTAAATTAGTATAGTCTTTATGGAAATCAGTATGGAGATTTCTCGAAGAACTAGAAGTAGAAATTCTATTGGACCCAGCATGTCCTTTCTAGGTATCTTTCCAAAAGTGCTAAAGACATCATATTACAGCAATACACGCCTACCCATGTTTACAGAAGCACAGGTCATAGCAGATAAATTCTGGAAGCAGCCGACATACCCTCAACAAGAGAATGGATAACAAAAAATGTGTGTTATAGTCAAAATTTAAAAGGGAAAGGATACATAATTTGTAGGATTATTTTATAATATTCACCCAAAGAGTCAAATGCAAAAACATGCAGGAGATTACACACTGGAGACCCAAAGAATCCAGCAGAGAGTCTGGATCCCATGGCAATATCCAGCACAAGTCCAACTGAAGACCGAGAGCCCACCACAATGTCTCTTGCAAGTCTTTATCAAGGATCTGTCCTGGGAATGATAAGTAGAAAGTCTGCCTCAGCAGGATGGAAGATCTATGCCAGCAGCCTGAGGGATCTTGTGGATCCAGGAAGCAATGCTCAAAGTAAAGACGAGAACTTCCCAGGAGAAGACTGCAACCATCCTCAGCGATAGTGAGGACTCAAGCTCCTCCGATGATGAGAACAGCTGAGTTCGTATCAGAAAAGCCAGTGCTACAAGTTTCTACAGGAGAATCAACAGCCCATGGTTTTCCCCTCCAGTTCTCTTTTTATGCTTTTGGCAAATATCCTCAGGTGGGCCCTCCACACCCAGCACCACACTGATTCAGTTCAGCTGGGTGTTGCAAGTTGACCGTTAGTTAATCCACCACAATCTGGTATCTATATGTAGTAGAATACTACTTGATTGAAAAGAAGGATAAATCGTAGACATTTGTAGGAAAATGATTACACTTGGAACATATAATGGTAAGTGAACTAAATCAAACACAGAAGCTTAAAAACCATATGTGTCTTTCATGAGTAAGGAAAAGTACAAATGGAGAGAAAAATAAAGGATTGATAAAGAGAAGCAAGGAGATAGATCTACTGCAAACTGGACTGGAGCAAGAAAAATCAGGGTGAGGTGAGGTGGAGGAGGGAAGGAGAAGTGAGATGATGTACAATGTGACTTACATCTGCCAAGTGCCCACAATGAACATAAACATTGTACATCATAAATATGAACAAAAAGGAAAATAATAACAATAGTAACATCAATCGAGAAAGGGGACTTAGAGACAGACAAAGGTGACTTGGAGAGGGAAGTGGATTAAAGAGAAATCCAATTGTGTTATGCACACGTGCTTATTTCCTAAGATGAATGCAAACTCCCTGTACTGCTCACCCATACTAATAAAATAAAAAAGAAAACTTTCATTACTGCTTCAGAAAGTGGCTAGAATGATACAAAATATGTGTGTCTGAAGTGAGGGAGAGTATTTTGAGGGCAATTGATGCCAATGTATCTTTTACTATAATATTTAAAAAATTTTAACATTAACCATATTTTATCATTTCTCATACATTCTAGTTTATAGACTCATACAGCCAAAGATGTATTTATAGTTGTCATCCATTAATAACTAGTAAGGTAATCATTTCTATTTATATAGGCCACTTCATTACAAAGTGGTTCATTAGTCTTCTATTTTCCTGAAGCAAAATGTTAAGGAAGTACGTTTGTTTCGACAGACAGATGTGCAAATGTCACTGGTATTCTATTTAACATTAACTGCATTCTGCAGATAATTTGTTGGGTAACTCTGTTTAACAGAGCAAATGGCAGGCTCCTACAGATGTCACCACTTCTCTGCAGCTACAGAGGGTATGAGTGTAACATGTGGACAGCTAAGTATTTCTCCTGGAATAGTAAGTTTCTATTCCTTTCAAATGCATGCCTAATTTATATGGTGCTAATTAACCCCAAGGTGCAATTCTTACATAATATGGTACAGTGTAAATTAAAAATAGTCCTCTTAACACGTATCATTTACTGTTTGATAATTGTATATTCACTTATTTTGGCACCACCTTCTTACAGTGAAGAACATAGCTTTACTGGCCCACGACAATAGGATTTTATTAAACGCAATTTTGTGGAGGCCTTTGGCAGGTGGTGCTATTAATTTTGCTGGATTAACACATATTTTGGGGGTGTGAGGCCTTAAAGTGATAAAGAAGGGCTCGCCTTGGTGAGTTCATCTTTGCTCCAAAAGTCCTTTATTTTCTAGCAGGCTGTCCTGGGGGTGTCTTGCTCACTATAGTGGCCTACGGCAGTTACAAAGGCAAGCACAGTTGCATTAGACTCTTTCAATCTTTGTCTGCAATTGTTCTGGTAAAACCCTGCCAGCAAGCTTTGAGAAGTTCCCAGGGTAGCGTGAAGACATACCAGCACATCCAGCTGGGGCTGCTGATTGCATCTGTCATCGGATATGTTAGCAAGCCACCTTCAGATCATTTTCCCTTTTGCCAGTCCAAATTCATGTGCCAAAACCAGTGACCACTACTCTGGAATGGAGAATGTTTCTTCATTACACTTTGTTGATATAATCTGAGATGAGCCAAGGCCCTATAGAAACTGTTGTTACTTTTGGAAATAAAATACAATATTTTTTTTTCATACTTTGAAACTTTATTTTGCAAGTACAACTATTTTAAATTATTTTGTGGGTTTCCTATACAATCATATTTCAGTTCACTACCTTCACCAAAATCTACATCTCAATTGTTTTCAAAGCATGTCCATTTTGATACTTAATTATTAATAGTTTGGACTTTCAAAGCACGGGTATCTTGATACTTAATTATTAGTAGTTTGAACAAATTAATCTGTTGTGAACAAAATCTGTGACATTTCTAGATGTCTGTTTGACCAACCAGTATCACTATTTAATTTTTTCAGATGTCTCGAGTGACTATATTGATATGAGAAACTTTTGTTTACAAAATTGAAAGGTTTTGTTTTTCAAAGTAGGAATTTTCCATGCATGTGTGCTTTTTTCATGCCCAGTAAACCCTGCCTGAAAAGTGGCCAGTGCTTAATCCTGCAGTTTTCTTCTTACCATAAAAATTAAGAGCAAAGAAAAATGTGTTTAGTACTTTTCTTGGAAACAACTTAAGTCACATCTCACAGTTCTTTAGGCTTATTTTCTAACTTTTGTGATTCCTTGTGGATGACTCCTAATTATGACGCCCGGCCTAACAGATTTTGCCATATTTCTCTTTTCCTATAGGAGTTTTATTCCAACTTTCCAAACTTCCTTTAATCATATTTTACCACCTATTTCATGGTTACCAATTCAGTGGATATTAATTTTGATACAGTAGCATTCTACTTTCAGTATACATTTTTCACTATAAATTGTTTTAATCATGATGTAGAACAACCAACCAACCACAAATTTCTATGGCAAACAACCAGCATGGTTTATTGTTTGCATGAATGGAATGGTTTTAGCAAGTCTGCTGGTCCTGCCTAAGGGCTGCCTGGTTGTTATATAGTCTAGCATGGCTTTATCTGGGGAAAACTGGGAACCTTCAACTCTCTCTTTTGTGCACTTAGCTTTTGTCAGGCTAGCTGAAGTGTGCCATTTCATGGCAGTAATAGATGGGGTGTACCTGAAGCCCAGTTTCATAAGCCCACAAATTCTTTCTTTGCTTCATATTTGTTAACCTCACACTTGTTAAAGCAATGCACGGCTGAACCTAGAGATAGAGATGGTGTTCACTCCTTCCCTGATTAGAGGCCATTGCAAAGTAATGTATTGAAATATATGGACACAAAAGGTGAATGTTAAAGTATTGGGTCATCTCTGCAACCTAACAATTCTACATCTTCTAACACCAAATTTTGAATCCTAATGAATGACATTAAATGTACATTGTCAATTATTCTAGATTTTATTTGCAGCATTTAAATGTTTCACTTTAGCTTTAAAGTACTTAGAATATTTTCCATACTTAAAAATACTGATTAAAGTAAAACACTGTTTTCTTTGTGAAGAAATTCCTCCTTATCCTCTTAGCTAACAGATGGGGAAACATCAGCTGAGGAATTAAGATGCTTGCTAAGTTTCCCTACCTGCAGGAACACAGAGTTATTCATGCTCAGGTTGGTTCCATTTACTAGTTGAAACATTTGTTTCTGTAGTTAAACCATACAAAATAGTAGCAAAAGTTATTTCAGTTGGGAGAACTATTTCTCATCTGTCTTTTATAGACATACTTTATTTTTGTGCATTATTCTGATGAATTTGAATGAGATAGTCCCAATCAAGATAGAACTAGACAATATTTTTAACACCATTAAAAGGGTTAAGTATATTGCCATATGTACAATGCATGGTTGCATCTACTTTGATCAATCAGGCAAGAATAATCTGAATTGTCATGGATAATCATTAGGGATAATATGGATGGACAGAGTGATGCTCACTAATAGTTACCGATGCTGTTATACAAGGAACCACACCTTAACATAGAAGGACACTTTATTTTCTTTAAATATATAATCATTGAATTTTTATGAGATACTTTTAGCCTGCTGTGGTCTTTTATTTCCCAATGTGGTCACTAAAGAAAAATTAATTAATATTCAGGGACAGGGAATACAATATTTTTGTGACTTTCAACCCCCAGAGCAAAACTATTAGCAGGAATAGATTTTTCTTTGCAGTAACGAGCTAGTGCATAATCAATTCATGTTACTCTAACACAATACATCAAGATAGTAAGTCTTCCTGGGCTGTAATTCTGTTTCCTACAGAGTTTGTACCAGGCTGGACGTTAAGAGATAAGGCATAAACTGAACTCTCAATGGTTATAAAACAATCCTTTGTGTTTGATCCCACTCACCTTTTAAACAATCCCTCAGCAATAAACATTTATCCTAATCAATAGCTATAAAAAATCCTTTGTGTCTGACCCTGCTCACCTTCTTAACAACCCCTCAACAATAAACATTTATTCTTCTCTCTTACTGAAACATCTTACTTGTTAAAACTTGGGCAAATTTAAATTAATTAATTCTAATTATAGATATATATATTTACTTAATGTTCTCTGTTATCTCTACTTTTTTTTCTGTTTTCTCTGGATCTTACCACCTCTGCTGTTCTTGTTTTTTTCTCTTTGCTATATTGTCAAGAATTAGTTTCACTTGGAGCCTGGAAATTTTAAGATTAATACCATCTGAATTCAAAGAAATTAGGCCTCTAGAGTATCACAACAATCTGAAGTATTATACGTACCCCATTATTTCAAGCTTGAGTTTCATATTATATCAACTGATCAAGATGTTTGTCTCTTTTTAAAAAAAATTTCCATCATGTACTTTTACTTTATAATTATTAATTCATTGTTATTTGTATTATTATCAAAAAAGACAATCTAGGCTACTGGAAAGTTTCTACCACCTTGTATCAAAAGTTTTTGCTCTGTAACCTTAATGACATAATTTAACCCTTGGGTTCTATATAAGAAACTTTATGTATCTTCAACATGCACCCAACTCACCTTTAGGATGGATAGAGGTTTTCTCTCATTTTTATAAAAGACCCTAAAACACCCCTGATCCTACCTGAGACTTATCTTGTATCTTATTATCACACTGAAAGGAAAACGCAAAATACTGTGATGAACTTTTTGTGGGTCTGGGGCCCAGAGAAGAAAACATGGCCTCTATCAAGAAGCAGATGAGTTAGATGACTAAAAACCAAGAAAGGAGAAGAAAAGAAACAAAATGGGAGAGAGTTCTTTAGGGGTAAATCAGATTAACTCCATACCCACCATTTTGCCACTGGAAAGGACACTAAAAGAACTGTCTTATCCTACACAGTCAACTCAAAATGTGTTTAATAATACAGTAATGAGACTTAATAGAAATAGACTCTTATTTCTTGATAATAAAAGGCATAGTGAGAAGGTAATGATAGTTGCACTGAAATCATAAATATGCAAGGATCATTCATCTTTTTAGCAATGTGTCCAATGAGGTAGAAAACATGTGTTCTCTTTAGCCATTAATGTATGGTAAGGCAAATCTATCTTTAAGTTAATTAAGATATTGCTTACCATTCATTGGACATTTATCAGGCATCAAGCAATAAACTGAATAAATAAATTACAATTGACATAATACATTAATGGTGTGCATAAGCATTAATACATTAATATACATTATACTGTAAAAAGTTTTCTCATTCTTCTACCATCATATAATGCATGAATGTGCACACATAAACACACACACATACCATCTTGCAATTTTTGAGTGTGAGATTTAAATATTTTCTGTTCATCCTAATGGATTCACTAATATAGTCTCTTGGTTTAAAAAAGAATAGATATTAAAATACACTGTTTAATAGATATATAAAAGGACCAGATAGCTCAGACATTTTATTAAGAACAAGAGTGAAGGTACCCAATTTGGAGTTTTATTATATAACTATTGTAATCAAAAGTGTGCGTCATTGGTTAAGAAAATATTACTTGCATCAATCGGTGGAATGAAGTAGAGAACCAAGAAATACCTCACATAATTACAGATGAGTTATTTCTGACAAAGATGCAAAACATATTCAATGGTAGAAAGACCATACAGCAAATGTTTTTAGAAACCTAGATGACCATAGGAAAAACTAAAAGTATGAGCCTTAACTTAAATCTCATATCTTATAAAAATTAATGCAAAATGGATCATGGACTAAATGTAAAATTTAAAACTGAAAAACTGTTAGAAGAAAGTAGGAGAAAGTCTTCAGAACCTATTCTTAGACATGATACTAAAAGAATGATCATAAGAGAAAACAAATTTTGTTTAAGCAAAGATAAAAGTAATTCTCCCAAAAGATTTTTTGAAAGATGTTGAAATATAGAGCAGATGAAAATTATTTGCAAATCATATATCTGAGTAAGGTTCTTACTTGAATATATAAAGAACTCTTAAAACTTGACAGTAAAATATAAATAATTCAGTTAGAAAACACACAAAAAATTTCACCAGAGGATATATAAGTGAAAAATAAAAAGATTAAAGATGCTGAACATCATTAGTCCTTCGGGAAATGTAAACCAAAACTGCAGTGAGATAGCACTACACAACCACTAAGATGGACATAGTGATAGACAGGTGATAAAGAGTGCTGATGTGGTTACGGAGAGACATGAATGTGTAATCATTACTAATGGGAATATAAAATGGTTCAGCCACTCTAGAAGGTAGTTTGGTAGCTTCTTAGACAATTAAATGTACTCATGATGTCATCCGGAAACTGCTCACCTTGGTACTAACTGAAAACAGTTGAACACTTACGTCGACTCGAAAAGTGTACAGCTGTGTAGAGCACCTGTATTCATAAACGCTGAAACTTTGAAGCAGCCAAGGTGTCATTTAATGGATGAATAAACTCTACTATATCATATAGTGGAATATTAGTCAGTGTTAGATGTATATGTGCTATCAATCCATGGAACTATGTGGAAGAAACTTAAACGTATATTACTAAGTGAAGTCAGTGTAAAAAGGTTGCATACTGTAAGATTCCAACCATATATATACACTTTAGAAAAGGAATAAAAATATAAAGATAGTAAAAGATTAGTAGTTGCTTAGAGTTAGGCAAAAGAAAGTTTTAGACATGCATAACACAGACTATTAAGGCAGTGAAGCTATTTTGCATAATAAAGGTGTTTACGTGCCATTATACCTTTGTTAAAAACCCAACTCATACACAAAACATAGAGTGAATTCTGGGTAAATGATGGACTTTAGTTAAGAATATTTATCAATTTTGGCTTAACAAATGCCAGCAAATGTGTTAGTGCATGTCTTTAACAATGGACAATCAATGTGGGGTTGAGTAAAAGAGAAATAATGTAGAAATTCTATTTCATGCCTCAAAAATTAGCTTCTTGATTTAAAGAGTGAACATTAGCATCGACAAACAAAAAAACACATAATAAAAACTACTCACACTTCTGATGAACCTACACATACTGCCATTAGAATTGCTGTCTTCACATGGACAAATTATAAGCATTTGTGAGGGGTTAGAGAAATTAGAAGTCTCACACCCCATTCCTTGTCCTACTCAGCTTGAGGTGCTGTGATGGAAGACCATTAGCTATTTGGTTGAAAAACAATTACTGTTCACAGTTTTGCAGGTTGAAAGTTAGGTTTGGCGGAGGGTCCTCTTCTTAGTTCATGGACACCCAGGTTCCTGGCTGTCTCCAAACAACGGATGAAAGAGAGCTATCTGGTTTGCTGGCCTCTTCCTATAATTCCATTCATGAGTTCTGTGGCTTCATGATTTAATTATGTCGCAGATGTCCCACTTCAAAATATCATCACATTTGGATTATAGTTTCAACATATGAAATTTTCAAGGATATAAACATTCAGTTTATTTCACTGGAGGAAATGTAAAACCGTGAAAACTATTTTGAAAAACTGTTGTGCAGATCATCAAAAGATTAAATGCAGAGTTATCACAAGACCGATAAATCCCTCTTCTTTTATATACATAAGAGGAATGCAAATATATGTCTGTAACTAAACTTGTGTACAAAATGCTCAGATCAGCATTATTCATAATGGCTCAAAAATGAAAATAACTCAAATGTTCATTGACTGATGGATGGATAAATGAAACATTGTCCATCTAAACGATTAAATGTTATTGGCAGTAAAAGGGAAAGGCTCTACTACGTGGTGCAATATAACTGATCTTTGAATATATTTTGCTAAGTAAAAGAGCCCAGGCACAAAAGACATATTGGGGAGTTTTAATACAAAATGTTCAGAATAGGCAAATATATAGAGAGCCAGAAAAGAGATTAGCAGTTGCCTGAAGCCATGGGCAAGGAAGAATGCAAGCAGAAGATGAATGACAGGGGGCAGGAGGTTTCTTTTTGGTGTAAATATTATTTCTAAAACTAGTTTGGAGTGATGGCTCCACAACTGTAGTTATACTAAAAATCGATCATACTTTATTATATACCCATTGTATTTTAATAAAGATGTTAAATATAAACAAAAGACCTAGAGGAGTCAATGACTTGTTGAAAGAGAAAAGTCAGAGAACTGACAATTTTTGTATGATGACTTCTTATAAACCTACAGCAACCAAGAGAGTTGGTTGGACAAAAGAATAGAAAAAGTAACTTAAAGTAACACAATAAAGAACCTAGAAGGAGACCCATCAGAATCAACTGATCTTTGAAGAAGTCACAAAACCAATGCAAAAAATTCCAAAAGACAGTCTTTTGGAATTACCAGGAACAACAGTACAGCTACATGTCAAAAATGATAACAAATAAATAAATCTAGATAAAGATTATATACTCTCCAAAAAGTAACACAAATGAATAACATATTCAACTCTAAAATTTGAAACTACAATAGATCTAGATAACTTTGATTCCTTAAATACAATGACACTGAAGTTATGATTTATGAACAAATAATTGATGATGTGCCTCATTACAATTAAAAATAAATATCTGTGAGAGATTTTGTCTGGAAATTGAGAGCTCTTAAAAGTGAGTGAGAATATAACTCCATTAAAAATAGGATCTAAACAGATACCTCACCAAAGAAGAGCTGCATGTAGTAAATAAACATGACAAAAAGCTGAATATTAAATATTATTGGGGAACCTCAAATTAACAAGATCTCCACTGCACACTTCTTAGAATGGTAAGAATTTCAAACACTGACAACAGGAAACGTTGATGAGGATGTGAATGGAACAATCATGGTGGAAATGCAAACTGACAAAGCCACTTTTTAAAAGACAGTTTCGCATATTGTTTTGCAGTTTTGCAAAACTTTGCATTGTTCCCGTAAGATGCAATGATTTTGCTCCCACAAAAGGATTTAAAAACTTATGTCCACAGAAGGAACTGAAAGGTGGACATAGAAATGGTGTTTATAGAAAATTCATAATTGCCAGTATGTGAAAGTAACCAGGAGGTCTTGAATAACGCATAGTAGTTGTCTAGGATATCAAGGGCTACTAAACGCATATTAGCACATGAAAGAAATCAATCTGAAAAGACTGTGTACTGTATGATTCCAAATATGTAGCACTCTGGAAAAGGCAAACCATAGGGATTTAACAAATCAGTAATTGCCAGGGGTTAGGGTGTGATAGATAATAGTGGCTGTTAACACTGTATCACTCCAGGGTCAAATGTTGACTGCAAGTGGGAGGCTCATAGGAGGGATGTTACAGGGTACATGGGAAATCTACGTGCCTTCTGCTCTTTTATTTTTTTATTTTGTAGAAGCAAAACTACTTTAAAATTAAAATGTATTTCAATAAATAGAGATATTGACAAATGTTTACAGGCATGTCAAGAAATTGAATCATTTATATATTAGTTGTGGGACCATAAGCAAAATAGGTTGGCATTTTTTTTTAAACTGAATATATGCCAACCATGTGATAAAATAATCATACTCCTGGGCATTGATCACATCCTGAACAAATCAAAACACTTTGTCCTGAACAAATATCTATGCAAGAATGTTCATGGTGGTTTTATTTTTATTAGTCATAAACTGAAAACAACCAAGTGTGTTACAGCAAGTGAATGAATGAGCAAATCATGCTGTACCCAAACAACTCACAGATGAAAGAACAATGATTGGTGATTATAATGATTTGGTTGGATCCCCATAGTATTATGATAAATGGAAAAAAGCCGAAGTCAGTCTCAAAAGTCACATAATTTATGATTCTATTTATAAAATATTATTGAATGGAAATTATATAAAATATTTATATATATGGAGATATGTATGACAAAAGGGATGGTGTAGGAAACATTCTTTGTAGTGATGAAATGTAAGTCAGTCAGCTTCCTGCAGCTGTGACAAAATACCTGAGATAAAAATATATGAGGAGAAAAGATTTATTGATTTCAGAAGGTTGAGTGCACAATCAGCTCTCTTGCTTTGGGGCAGAAGGTACTGCAGAAATAATATCCACAGGAAGCATTGTGGGAGCAAAACTGCCTCCCTGGTTGTGGTTGGGGGAGAGAGTGAGAGAGCGCACCATGAGGGTCTCAAAATCGCCTTCAAAAGTTAATCCTCAATGATCTAAGTTGCTTCCACTAGGCCACACATCTTAAAGGCAGCTCCCCATTCCTGTCATGCCACAGGATAGGACTTTTTGGGTCCCCTGCAGATGTAAACTGTCACAAAACACTTGTGTCTCTTGATTTAATCTACTCATGTGATTAAATGGCAAAGAATTATATATGCACATAATGGCATAAGATCATACACAGTCACACTGGCAAAAATTATTATAGTATGAATTTCCTGGTGATACAGTACTAGAGTCAAGTAGAATGTGACCTTTGGGGAAAAGTGTGTGAAGTGCATAGGACCTCTCTGTAATAATCTTTTGTGAATCCATTATTGTTTCAAAATAAAAAAGAACACAATGTTAGAGGTATGTTAGCATCTATTTGAGATTTTCTAAAATGATTAGAATTATAAGAATCTTACTAAACACTATTGGAAATTTCTGAGAAAATATTCCAAAGTATTCCATGTTGGGAAATAAGATGATTGACTTGTTATTATAAAATACTAAGGATGATGATATTTCCAGGATTTGCCCTAGGTAGAGTAGCAATCATGTAAATTACACTGAGGTTTTCTTTATTTTCTTTATAATAAAAGTTTACTGTTAAAGTGATCATTTTGGGTTTAAAGAAATGACATTAAAGTACAGTAAGCCCACAGAAGACAATATATATTTACAAATTTTGTATATCTTTTGAAAGTAATCCAATTTCTTCTCACTGAGTTTTTTAAAAACATTGTTTTGATTTCCATACCCAGTTTTTCTTTGTATAAATCACATATTGGGCCAGTGACTCAGAAAGATGGAAGAAAATATCTTCATTTACAGTGCGTTTCCTTACTAGATTCTCCTCATTTTAAATTCTGACAATTTTGATGTTCTCAGAAATGTGACATTCACATATTAGATGTGTGATGATTGTTATGACAATCATGTCATGCTCTACTTTTTTAATCTCAGAGAAGTAAAACAAAATTATCTTTCCATTAATTCTATAAAATTTCTTCCCACTCCATTTGTTTTATCTTTCCTGTCAAATGTGTGATTTTGGTGCTCGCTTGGGCAGCAAATACACAAATGTGTGATTTTGGAGCATTTTTTGCATATTATTATGTTGCTTTCAATATTGCCCATTTATATGTTTCCTTACTGTGTATCTAAATATCGCTGTTTTATGCATGTATTCAGTACATCACACAAAATAATATGAAACATTTTATTAGTGGAAAAAAGTAGAGGCAGAAAGAGGATTGCAGTTCTTGAGATTCTCTAGTTTCTATTCCATCTTTTGATAGTACATCCAATACAAAAGCAAAAGCCTGTTCAGGCATAGGTTGGGGAATTGTGAAATTCATTTTTATTAATGCTATGAGAACACTGGAAATGATAAATATATCTTTGCTTAGTACCATGACAACCATCAGACTTTTAAGGAGACATATTATTAATTTTAATTACTTATGCAAGTCTTGCTGATGTCCAATGTAGACTTCACTTTTCTTTGCTCTTTTGAAGTAAATACTTTATTTTTTAGATATATTTGCTGAATGGCTTATGTCTTTTTTACAACCTTCAAAATAATTGGAGGTTAATTATGATATTAGAGGACCATGACTTTTAATCATTCTGGAATCTAAGATCTTCACTGATGCCTGGCCTTTTTAGGGGTTCCAGTTACATTCCTGGGAGGAAGAACTTCATATTATACATGATTAGCCAGAGATATGAAAACTGATATGATGTATTTGTGGCTGGATGTTGGTTTGTTTGTTTGTTTATTGTAAGAAATTGGCTGAGAAGACAGATGTTTCAGACAATTAGGCAGAGAAAAAAATAATTTCTTACTTGGCCCTTTATTCTGTTCAGGTCTTCAGTGGAATGGATAAAACCCACATATGGTGGGGAGGGAAATTTTTACTCAGTCTAGCAAACTAAATGATAATCTCATACAGAAACACAAACACACAGAGAAATAATGATTAGCAAATAATGAAGGACCCAGTGAAGTTGACACAAAATTAACTGTCATGGATTTAATCATCACAGACTTACTCTGCAATGATTACTGGGTCTACATTTTTCCGCTTTTAATGGAAGTGGAATATAAATATGAAAAAATCATAGAGAGTAAAAAAGGAAGAAAAACTAATTTCATATCAAAGAACTTTTGGTATCTATCTTTTCTTAGTTTTTTTTCATCCATTGATTCTGCCAAAATCCAAGAACTATACAAGTAACTCATAGAAAAATAACTGCCATATTTACTGTTTTTGTTTTCATATTTCATTTTCTGATGCCACTGAATCAGATACCTATTTCTCTACTTAGCTTCCATTGAAATGCAGATTATAATAGTAGAAAATCTACAGGTAAGACTAATCAGGATGTAATGAAAGAGATTACTATGATATATTAATAGAGTCACCAGTGGTTAAGTTTCTTATTAACCAATGAGTATAAGAAAAGCATCAGAGAAAAGATAACAGAAATTATACTTCAAGTTAGCAACAATATGAATTCATTCTATTCAAATAATAAACTACTCTATAGAACGTTGTGTTGTTTGTTCAACATGTATTAATGAAGCATAGACTAAATTCAAGGTACTAAAAAGTCTGTCTGGGAAATACAAAGATGAATAAAAGTACTCTGTTTTAAGATTTAGGAAGATAGAAATGCAGGAAAACAGCTAGCAATACGCTTAAACATAAACCTCCAAGCATCATGCCCAGCATAAAGAATGAGGTGACGGATAGTTGGTTTTGAGTATTTCTTGAAAGTTTATGCAAGGCAGCACTACAGAGGTCTGACAGTGACATTAGTACTTTTGTCCATCTTTATTTGAGCTAGGAAAATATGTCAAGTTTTCCTAATACTGAAAAAAACAAGGAGAACAATGAATTTCATTATTCGAAGTGGGGTTTCAGAGCAGAAGAGAACTGGAGCGCAAGATGTTAGCTCACTCATAAATGAAGCACTTTGTTCAGGTCAGCTTAACAAAGGCAACCTGATGCTTCATCAAACTTACTGTCAGGTTTGACAGATCTTAAATATTAACCATTTCAGTTCATATGTTGGTCTTTGGGCCTGAATTCTCTATAAGAATAATGAAAAATCAAGTCACAACATGTATCTTACAGAGTTAAGGTCTTATGCTTCAAGAAGCTAAGTTATCTTTCCATCGCAGGTGGTGCTCAGTGGGAGAAGAGAAAGAAGACAGGACTTCCAGTTAGATGAGCACTCATAAATAACACTTATTCGTGCCAAATGAATGATGATGCATACACTTAAATTTCTCATCATTAGTTTCTTGGTCTGTAGGTGATTTCAGAATAGATTTATTGCATTGATGATATTACTTTTCCATTCTTCTCATTATGTTTGGAGCATTTAGGCCCATTCACTGATACTGGAAATAACCAAGTAATATGATTTGATCAATGGAATATTACCAAATATTATGCACAGTGGGATATTTCAGTTACTTGTTGTATAAGAAAACACTCCAGATTTTAATAATTCAGACAGGGATTATTGCATTGTGTTTCAGTTCTGTAGGCCAGAAATGTGCACTTGGCTGAGAGGAGTAGCTCTCTGTCTTGACTGATGTGGTTTCTGAGGATGAACTCATCAGGGGCTTGGTTTGGGAGCTGATTTGTCTAGGCTAGCGTTTCTCAGTTAGCATGACTCAGCTTCATAGGGCCTTATCTTCTGCTAGTCCATATAGAAAGTTTCCTCCCATGGCCATGTGACTCTTCATGAACATGAGCTGTGAAAAATGCTTGAGGGCTAAACTCAGAAATCGAACAATATCACTTTGGTATATTCTAAACAAGGAAAGTCATAAAGTCATCCTAGACTCAAGTAATCTATGAACAGACACACTGCAAATAAGTACAAAAGAAAGGGTCAAAGGAATATTTGTGACCTTTTTAAAATAAGCAATTTGCCATATGAAAGCATGGCAAATTTTGCACATTGGGTAAGCTTCCTTGTTACTTTGACTTTCCTTCTGTTACATCGTCCAACTATAAAATACATGGAACAAAGCTACATCTTCTATCTGTTCCATACTAGGATGGTGTCTTACAGACTGACTTCCACACAGCTGACTTGCAGATGCATGAATGAACCTTAGTCTCAGAATCACCCACTTTACTCAAGGACTCCTAAGCAATAATAAGTGTTTGCACTTTCAAGCTGGTAAGTTTTATTTTGATGTGTTTTACTTTGATAACTTGTTCAGGGTATAGTAAACCTAGATTCACAGAAGAGATTTTATGTAGGGATAAATGTGTATGAAGATGTATGTGTATAGTAGATACAGTAACTGATTAGGATAATACTTAAAATACAGGATAATCAAAAGTTATCCACCAAATATACTTCAACAGATGCTAATAAATATTAGCAGAGATTTCTCAAAATTTTGTTTAAAAAGTTGAAAATGTAGCTCAGTGTTAGAGTGCTTGCTTAGCATGCATAAAGCCCTCAGTGCAATGCACAGTACAACAGATAAAAAATAATTAATGAATCCATGACATTAAGACATCATGTAAACCCTGACCTTGAAAAGTATAAGTATTTCATGTGATTTTTATTTTGAAAAATTTATGTATGTGAGCTAAGACTCATGGTGGTGAGTTTCTACTGGGAAGCAAGAAATCAGGTCCCTTTAGGCAGTTCTTCTGACTACTGAAATCTACTCCATGTCATCAAAACTCTATTTTAAATGATCAGAAAAATATGGAATAAAAGTGACTTGCTTAGTTTAATCACTTTCACAAGTAACAAATGTTTTGTGTCACCACTACATTTTAGAGTAAGATGTTTTTTCCTCTGGATATTTGTGTTCAAGAAATCAGGATTTTATAATCTAAGAAGACTCTATCAAACACCCTCTTTAGTGAGAGACTGTTCCTGAATGATACAGGAAAGGATGGAACTTGCTTTGAGTGTATTGAATTCTCATTACTGTGTTTGCATAGAGAATCTCTCTATATGGCAGTTTTCAAGTTTATTTGGGCACAATTTTGCCATGTTTTAATTCAGGAGTTATATGTTTAGAACATTGATTTTTGAATCTTTTGTGTTTTTCACATTTAGTTTGCACAGAGAAAACAAAGAAAAGACGAAGAGAAAGAAAGAAAAGAAAGAAGAATAAAGAAAAGAAAAAAGAAGAGAAAAATTCTTTGTAAGCTAAAGACTTCTAACTGCAATATTTGAAAAGCCTCATTTTGATGCTTCCTGGTTTTTCTAATCCTGTTGTTATTCTGTTGTTATAATGATGGATATTTGGTTGAAATGCTAGTGTTTGCTTGAAATGCAAATTTTTTTGAAGAAGCCAAAGAAAGAAAGAGCAATTGTGTTTAGAAGGAAAGAGGAGGTAGGTGCAAAGAGAAGAGAGGGTAAAGGACAGAAATAAGAGAAAGAAAGAGAAAAAAGAGAATAAGTAAAAAATGACCATCTCCCTTTTCTCCCAAGGCACTTAATCATGTCTCAATGATACTTCAAGTGTTTTTCCATCCACAGCATGTTGAAACTATTAGCCTTGTATTTTTAGAAAGATATCTTTGGGAAAGAGAAGTATAGATTTCTGACTCAAGGCAAAAAAGAATGAATGGGCCTCAGAGACTAAACTGCACTTTCCTAATGCCAGGATCCATCTAGGACTACAGAAGTTTAATCTCTTTTGTAGGGGTAACAAGTAGAATGGCGAATTGGCAGTTATTGATGTGACAGGCATGCATCCAAACTCCTACAACAGCCTGAAGTTTATTTCTGGCAAGTCCCACATATTACATAACCAGTATTGCTATTGTCATTATTGCTAATAAGTGACATAAATAGAAAACATACTTTCAAACAGTCCATCCTAGACAGAATAACATTTTTAAATAGCTCCAGAGATTTGTCTTTTCCTATTCATGAAGGAGGAACTGAGCCAAGAAGCTGGTGGATTCAGTTCTCAACATGTTCACATAACTACCTCGTCAGCCTCTGACCTGATGCAAGTGCCTTAACCTCGGTGAGTTTTAGATTTTCAATCTAACATTTTACTTTTATGATACGCAAAAGAGCATGAATGAAATACTTGTATGAAAAATGCTATATGGAAAGCAGTGTATAAGATAAGAGTTCGTTCCTTATTCTTGAAACATTAATTTGGACTTTTGAGCCAGAGAATACACTTCATACAATATAAGGACTTATATAAAGTCATAATTTTATTTATTTATTTATTTATTTATTTATTTATTTATTTATTTATTGTTTTGGGTACCAGGAATTGAATTCAGGACTTCATGCTTGCCAGGCAGGCACTGACCCACTAAGTTAAATTCCTGGCTCCCAAAATCATATTAGTTGGTATTCTTCATAGTCTTTAAATGGTGTTTATGATATAAATATTAACTTCATCATTGATTATATCTCATTATATTGATGTATTACAAATTCTATTTCAAAATGTATAAATCATTCCACATGACAGTATTATGATTTTACTGATAAAATGGTGTTGAGCTTGGAGAACTTAGGTGACTTGTTCAAAATCTCCAAATAGTTAGACATATATTTCTATTACGTGAGGCTATAGCCTCATAGTACATTGCTAAAATTGAGAAGGAGTGCAAAAAAAAAATACAGTTGCAACTATTATAGTTTAAGACAGAAAATAATAAATACCATGAGAGTGGAACAGAAAAAAATCAACAGATATTGGAGACAATGGAGAATATTTCTACTCAGCAGATTCATAGGAGGGCTAATATTTGAGAAGGCTTTAAAAGAGATTTGCAACATGAAAATGCAAAAATAGAAGTAAATTAATTGTTCACTAGAAGAATCTTAATGGTACATTTTTGGAAGATAGAAATAAAAGGTGATGTTTTGGAAATTCTATTTCTTTCTAATCCTTTTAAACACATTACTTTTGTTCTGGTTCTGCCAGGGTATTGGCCTGCTTGGAGTCATACTGAGGCTTGTTATCATGGAAGAAGTGAGGGACCAAAGCATGTTAACTTCTAATGTGCAAAAGGGAGTTTTAGGTAAAGTCAATGAGTTTTGAAAATGAAATTTCTAAATTCATGTATCCATCCAGTGAGTATCTTAAGGAATATCTGAAGGATGTAAGCCACCAAATTTCTTCCATGTAAGGCAGTGAGGATGTCTCTCCTAGACTTGCTGAGCTCTAAGGCTTTCTTCTTAAGAAGAAGAAAATATTTGGTGTGGGGGAAGGAAAAAGAAAATCTTTCATGAGGACTCAGTAGCATGGGGAAGAAGAAAGGGAAGGAGGGAGGTACAGGTGTTTAGTAAAACAACTCGGTAGATTGAAGCTTTTCCCAAGGACATCGTTGAGCTGTCTGAAAAGAACTTCAGTTGGAGGTCATCTTGTATACATTGCCCTCTGTTGCTCTTGGTTCTCAAGTGCCACGGACCAAAACAGGTGGCCAAATGGCATAGGCAGGGAAGTTTCCCAGAGGCAGTATCATAGTGATAACAGAGTAGCTCTTTGGTAAGCTTTGCATGACAGGGAGCCTCATGAGAATTGTATGAGATCTCAGAGAATCTTAAAGCCATGGTTCACACTGTCTAGTCCACAGTCAAGTGTGGTGGGTTAGTAGAGTGGATTACCAAGAGACCAAACAAACAAATAAACAAGCAAAAAACAAACTCAAAGATAGCTTGTAAGAGAGATTTATTAAGGCGATAACAGGAAAGTGATTGACTGGTGAGGGAGGGTCCACAAGAAGAAAACATAGGTCCAGCGAGCTAGAGTGTCAAAATCCCACAAGGACTACATTTCCCATGAAGCACTGCTAGCAGAATCCACAAGGGACATACATTCAACAACAGTTCATTTAGCAAGTGCAATGGCAGCTGGTTAGATGAATCACTCAGTACTGTGTTACTGAAGGGAGAGGACTGTACAGATTGAGCTGTATAAGCAATAGCACCATGAGATTGCTTTGTCACACTGTATAATCAGCATTCCAGGAGTTGGGATAGCCTGAGGTGAGTCCCAGTGCCCCAGGGAGACTGGAGACCTACGCTCCTGGTGTTTGAGTTTCTGGGGAGTTACTAGGGATGCTGGACTGGGCTCAGCATATACCAGGGCCTCAGCCCACCATGCCCAGTGGCCTTCTTTCACTTCAGGAGGCGGAGACCGTGCAGGAGGACTCTAGGCCCATTTGGGTTGGCCTGGGGAGAGCTTAAGACAAGCACTGACAGGGTTTGAGTTCATATCCACCCCCCAAGGACAGGGGATTTTGCCCTGGGGGTTCCACTGGCCCCAGTTCTACATAACAAGCTTCCACCTCTCAATTTACGGAGCCAAGAGCCTGCATGGGAGCTGGGACTGCTCCAGGAGTTGAGGGTGCAGGAAGTGATTTGCCACACACCCAGAGGAAGCTTTGGAATGCCACTCAAAGTAAGGAAATAAAGAAAAATGACAAAAGGAAAGACCAAAAGGCAGGCTCAAATCACCAGCCCATCCCAAGAAAGCCTAGGAGCCAGGTACATAGAGGAAAATAGAAGCCATACACCTAAAATGACTGAAATGATATCAACTGAAATACAGAAACAATTAGGGGAAGCTATGGAGAAATTCAAATCAGAAATAATTGCCCAGGTAAAAGAAGAAATGATAAAAGTAGTAAAAGAAATAGTGAACACATCTAGTGAAGACACAGCTAAAAAATTAGAGGAACAAAGCAAACAGATAGAATCCCTGAATGAACACTATAAGAAACAAACAGAATGCATAAAGCAGATTCAAAGAGATATACAGGAAATCAAAAATTCTATTGAAAGCTGCCAAAACCACCTCAACAAAAATGAAGATAGAATTCCAGAGCTTGAAGATGAGATCACAGCTAGTGAACAGGAAAGGAAATATCTTTTAAAAATAACAAAGAATCAGGAAATAACAATTCAACAGCTGCAAGAGGATGCAAAGAAAAAGAACATAAGATTAATGGGGATAAATGAAAAAGAAGGGGACAGCCCAAATGATATAAAGAGGATATTTACAGAGTAATAGCTGAAAACTTCCCAAATATGAGAATGGAAACTAACATTGGGATTAGTGAAGCACATAGAACTCCAAATAGCCATAACCAAAATAAAACCACACCCAGACACATAATAATCACCATCCCAGAAATCCACCATAAGAGCAGAATACTAAAAGCTGTTAGAGAGAAAAGACATATCACCTATAAATGAAAACCTATCAGAATCACAGCAGACTTCTCAACACAAACAATGAAGTCAAGAAGAGCATGGAGTGAAGTATTTCAGATCCTAAAGGAAAAAGACTGACTTAACCTGCAAAACTGTCCTTCCAAATGGGTGGAGAAATAAGATACTTCCATGACAAAGAACAGCTGAAAAACTTCATGAATACCAAACCAACCTTACAAAGAATACTGAAAGACATTCTAGATACACATAGGAGAAAACCACCAGCAAGGCAGACAATTAAACAGAATGGAAAGCTAAAGATACAATAGCAGAAAGATAACAGGTCAAAAATAAACCAATATATAATAATTATAATCATTAATGTAAATGGCCTCAACTCACCAATCAAAAGATACAGACTGGCAGAATGGATCAGGAAACAACATCCAAACATATACCGTCTACCAGAAACCCATCTAACGCAAAAGGAAACCCATAGACTGAAAGTCAAAGGATGTATAAGAATACTTCATGCAACAGGAAACCAAAAAAAAAGCAGGAGTAGCTATCCTGTTTGCAGACAATGTGAACCTCAAACCAAGAATGATCCAAAGAGATAAAGAAGGTCATTATATACTAGTTAGGGGAAAACTTAAAGAGGAAGAGATAACAATCTTAAATATATATATACACCAAATTCCAGAGCACCCAGTTATACAAAGCAAATATTAACAGAGTTGAAAAATCAAATAAGCAATAACACAATTATAACAGATTTTAACATGCCATTGACACAAAGGGACAGATCAACTAGACAGAAAATCAGCAAAGAAATAACAGAACTCAATCACACATGTGAACAAATGGACTTGATAGACATATATAGAGTTTTCCATCCAACAAGATCAGAATATACATTCTTCTCAGCAGTACACAGGACATTCTCTAAAATAGATCATATACTAGCCCACAGAACATATTTAAGTAAATGCAAAAAAATTGAAATTATTCCATGCATGTTATCAGATCATAGTGCCATGAAACTAGAAATTAACGATAAAAGCAACTGCAAAAACCTCACAAACACATGGAAGCTGAGCCATCAGTGGGTCACGAAGGAAATTAAAGAAGAAATTAAACAATACTTACAAGCAAACGAAAATACAAACACAACTTACTGGATTTTGTGGGATGCAATGAATGCAATCCTAAGAGGAAAATTTATTGCATTGAGTTCCCACATCAGAAAGACAGAATGAACACAAATAAACAACCTGATGTTACACCTCAAACATCTAGAAATAGAAGAGCAAGCCTAGCTCAAAGCCAAAAGATGGGAGGGAATCATAAAGATCAGAGCAGAAATTAATGCAATAGAGTCTAAGAAAACATTTCAAAGAATCAATGAAGCAAAGAGTTGGTTCTTTGAAAGAATAAATAAAATTGATAAGCCCCTGGCCAACCTTATTTTAAAAAGGAAAGAAAAAACTCAAATTCATGAAATAAGGAATGAAAAAGGTGAAATTACTACAGACTCGGCAGAAATACAGATCATCAACACCTATTTTTAATACCTCTACTCTCATAGGTTCAATAACACTGAAGAAATAGACATATTCCTAGAGACATATGAACTACCAAAGCTGGATCAGGAAGATATAAAACTGCTGAATACCCCAATTTCTATTACTGAAATTGAAAATGTAATTAAATCCTTGCCAACAAAGAAGAGCCCAGGCCCAGATGAATTCACTGCAGAATTCTACAAGAAATGCAAATAAGAATTAATTCCAACACTCCTCAAACTCTTCAATGAAATTGAAAGGGAAGCAATTCTTCCTAAGTCATTCCTGGAAGCAAATATTACTCTACTACCAAAACCTGAGAATGACCCAACTATAAAAGAGAACTATAGGCCAATCTCCCTAATGAAGGGCAAAAATTCTCAATAAAATATTAGCAAACAGGATGCAGCAAATCATCAAGAAGATTATAAACCATGAGCAAGTAGGATTCATCCCAGGAATGCAGGGATGGTTCAACATACATAAATCAATAAATGTAATCCACCATATCAATAGAGCCAAAAGTAATAACCACATGATTATCTCCATAGATGCAGAAATAGCTTTTGATAAAGTCCAACACTCATTCATGATAAGAACCTTACAGAGAATGGGAATAGATGGTCTTTACTTCAATATTATAAAGGCCATATATGACAAACCAACAGCCAGCATCATATGAAATGGCCAAAAACTGAAAGCCTTTACCTTAAAATCAGGCACAAGACAAGGATGTCCATTATCACCACTGCTATTCAACATAGTACTGGAAATCCTAGCCAGAGCCATTATACAAGAGAGAGAAATAAAAGGAGTAAAGATAGGAAAAGAGGAAGTTAAATTATCATTATTTGCAGATGACATGATACTTTACACAGAAGACCCCCAAACTCCATTGAAAAACTCCTAGATATAATAAATAAATTCCTCAATGTAGCTGCATACAAAGTCAATACTCAATAATTAATAGCATTCCTATACACTAACAACAAAAATACTGAGAGAGAAATAGAAGCCATACCCTTCACACTAGCATCCAAAAAAATGAAATACTTAGGAATTAATCTCATGTAAGATGTAAAAGAGATATACAAGCAAAATTATAATACCCTGAAAAAGGAAATTGAAGAGGACCTCAGAAAATGGAAAGACATCCCCTGTTCATGGATAGGAAGAACAAACATTGTAAAAATGGCCATTCTCCCAAAATTACTGTACAGATTCAATGCAATCCTAATCAAAATACCACTAATACACCTCATACATCTAGAGAAATCACTCTAAAATTCATCTAGAACCAGAAGAGACCTAGAATAGCAAAGGTAATTCTAAGCAACAAAGGCAAGGCAGGAGGCATCACAATCCCTGACTTGAAATTATACTGCAAAGTTACTGTAATAAAATCAACATGGTACTGGAATAAAAACAGACCTGCAGATCAATGGAATAGATTGGAAGATACAACCACAACCACAAACTCACTCAGCCACCTTATCTTTAATAAAGGGGCCAAACATACTCGCTGGAAGAATGACCGTCTCTTTAACAAATGGTGCTGGAAAAATTGGCTATCCATATGCAGAAGACTAAAACTAGACCCATGCCTATCACCATGTACTAAACTAAAATCTAAATGGATCAAATATCTAAATATTAAAAAAGAAACACTAAATCTGTTGGAAGACAAAATAGGTAAAAATCTCAAAGATATAAGTGTAGGTAAAGAATTCATGAAAAAGAATCAAACTGCACAGGAAATATTTCCCAGAATCAATAACTGGGATTATATCTTATTAAAGAGTTTATACATGCCAAAAGAGATTTCCAGCAGAGTGAAAAGAAAACCCACAAATTGGGAAAAAAATCTTAATGGACTGTCCATCAGACAATGGACTTCTGTCTAGAACTTACAAAGAATTAAAAAAAATCAGACCCTCAAAATTCAAAGACCCAATCCAAAAATGGGCATCTGAAATGAATACACAGTTCTCAGATGAAGAAATACGAATGGCAAATAAATACATGAAAAAATTTAATCATCGTTAGTCAATAGAGAAATGCAAATTAAAACCACACTGAGATTCCATCTCACCCCAGAAAGAATGGCCAGGATAGAAAAAACTACCAACAACAAGTGTTGGAGAGGCTGTGGGGAAAAAGGAACTCTTCTGCACTGTTGGTAGGAGTGTAGACTGGTGCAGCCACTGTGGAGGTCAGTCTGGAGATTCCTCAAAACCTGTGCCTAGAAGTCCCATTTGTCCCAGCTATTCCACTTGTAGGAATATTCTCAGAAGGACTGAAAACATTATACCACAGTGATATATGTGCACTCATGTTTCTAGCAGCACAATTTGTAATAACCAGATCTTGGAAACAACCTAAGTGCCCATCAACTGAGGAATGGATAAAAAAGTTGTGGCATTTTTATGCAACGGAGTACTACTCATCTATAAAGAATGATCATATTGAGATATTTATAAATAAATGGATACAACTAGAGAACATACTCATAAGTGAAATAAACCAAACTCACATGTGTAAATGAGAGTTGGTAAGAGTATATAAGATTTTATGGTAATCATGATTTCCCATTTCCTCGCTTTGAAGCCTTTCAATGTTTTCATTCATCAGTTGGAATGGTTTTATTCTGTTATTTTTTACTTTATTATGCATGATGATATGAACAGCTGTTTTGAAGAAATCAAAATATTATGGCAGCCATTGCTGATTTAATATCGTCTTGTTTAGAAGTCCTACCATGCTTCTACTCTCCTATTACCATTGGTTCTATCATGTTGTGTCTTATTGGAATTTTAATATATGTGATAGTATAAACAAAATTTTTTATTAAAAATGAGATATTATAATAGCCACTGATCATTCTCTTTTATTCAGTTCATAATGTCCTGTAATTCTTGCATTCTTTTGAATGGTTTTATGCTACTTTATTATGTTTGATATTATTGTATTTGAAACTATGCTCAACTATAGCAGAGAAAGAGATATTGTGATAGTTACTGTTAATGTCCAGTTGTCTGATTGTACAGTGCTGTGTTGCTTATGTTGTTCTGTTCTGATATGCTTTGTTCTGGCCTCTTTTGTTTTATTCTCTTTAAAATAAAAAAAATAACCAGCATTCCAGGAGACAACTGACTTAGTACGCAGACTTGATAGCAGTTCCTACAGATGACACTGGTTGGTTCAGTTCCCAGTGTTCCTTAGAATATAATTATCCAGAATTCCATTTCCTGTCTGCTTAGGGTGCCCCTGTGTCTGGGCAAAAGGCCTAGGGACACAAAATGGCATGTTAGAGACATGGTGCTCAGTGCCCTAGTTTTTCTCACAGGTGACACAACACAAAGATTGTTAGGTGGGGTGCAGTCAGGCAAAGGATCCCACTAGGAACTAGCAGCTGAATATCAGATTATAAGTTGTGTTTGTAGCAGATCCTACCAGATAGATGAAGGAAATGAAGCCTAGTGATATTGAATCAATCCTAAAATATGAGGTTGCTTAAGCCATGTTGTCCTCTTCAGATATCCAGAAGCCACCATGGAAATTTCCTAAGAAAGAGAATCGAAGACAATATATTACATTATAGAATTGTGGCTAGGAAACAAATATGTAGTGTCTTTTCTTGACAAAATGTTGAGGTAAATTTGTTCAAAGAATCAAGAAATTAACTTCAAGAACAAACACAGTTGAAGGCTGGTTAAAAAAATATAAACAGATTCTGGGAATGTACATCAATTATATAATATTATACACCTATTATATCACAGTACTCCACATAATAGATAACAAGAATGATACTAAACTATAAAATATTGCAGTGTCTGTCTTACTATTTCCTATGATGACTATTTGAGTATTTAAATATATCAAGCCATTAAAAAACATTTCCCCCAAAATCTATCCTTTATAGGTGCTAGAAGTATTTACATAATTTTACAGATTTTAAGGGGATTACCATTTCTGAACATATCTGCAATTTCACAGAAGTCAAGGAAAAATATTTTATAGTAGATATTTGACATCCACTTGGACTATATCAACAAATTCTTAATTACATTAACTGTTGGTGTATTATACAGACAGCATAAATTCCAAGGCTACAACACAGTTCCTGGAAAATAGAATAATAAAATTGAATATTTATTTAATGACTATTTGAAAAGATTTACTGTATTTGAAATGATCTGTAGAGATTGATGATGTAGCATTAAGAACCAGATATTGAGTTAGACTCAACTCTTAAGTATAAGACTGATTCAACTTCATGTCTTAGGAAATTTATGGATTATGAAATCATAGTCCTTAAGGGCTTCTCAACTATACTGAAGCTACAAAAGATCATGAAAACAGGGAAATAAGTGTTTAGTGTTGGTTCTCTCAAAAAAAGAAACATCATTTTTGAGGAATCATCAATGAATGAAAATACCTTTACAAGAGTTAAGAAATCTGAGTGTCAGATATATAGCAGCCAAATGGAGCAAAAAATAAGAAAGATGTATCCAAGAGGGTAGAGAGGAGAGTTTTATACCTGTCCCACCCACCCTAACCTGCACATTATGAAAGAGAGAGAGAGAGGGAGAGAGAAACAGAGAGACAAAGAGAGAGAAAGAGAGAAGAGAGACACAGAGACAGAGAGAGACAGCAAAAGATACAGAGAGAGAGGAAGGTGAAGGTGAAGCCAGGGTTTAACTTTGTTCCAGACCACATAACTGGTCTTCTATGGCCCCAGGCTCTAGGTTGGCCCCTGTAAATCTATATTCCACCTGTGGATTCAGGCTCCAGCTGTTCTAAGCCCGGTGCCTATGGACTCAGGGCCCAGAATTGGCATTGTAGACTCAGGCGCTAGTCTCACTCTCATGGATCCATAATCCATGCCATTCCTTCAGATCTGTGTTCCCAGCCCACCGCTTCTGGTGGTGCTGCCTTGGCCCTCACAGTCTCATGGTCCTGACTGGTCTATGTAGACTCTGATGCCCTACACACTGGTTCCAGGTCCTACATCATAGATCCAGGCTCCAGGACTTGCCATGTGTATGAAGACTCCAGGTCTGTCTTGGGAGTCAGGGTACTGGTGCACTTGGGTACCACACCAGCTCACCTCCAGACCCCTGCAGTGAGTGGATCTAGCTACAAATCATGCCCTCTGCATAACCTGAACGTGTAGAGCTTTCCCCTCCAAACTCAGTCTGTGACGACTGGAAGAGGTATCTACTCCTTCAGATATGCAGACAACAATGCAAGGACATGGGAATCAGAAATAGCCATATGGATCACTAAAGTAAGAAAACAAAGCACTGGCAACAACCTAGAGAAGTGAAGATTTAAAATCACTGGATAAATGATTCAAAATAATTGTATTAGGGAAACAGAGTCACAAGAGAGCACAGAGAGATAACTGCGAGTGCTCAGATTGCGGTGGGGATGCATCATGATAAATCCATTGTAAACTGAAAAGAATGTCAATGAAGAAAGCAGTTCATACAGCTATGGCACCAAACCTTATAGTTTAGAGCACATTACTGACAATACTCTCATGTTCTTAGTGATGGCTGCCTACCTCTGCCGCATCACGAGACAGTGGCTTACTACATACCACTAGCCTGCAAAAGCAAAATTCAAAACTGAAAAAGTAGGTTTCTGCTGGATGCACATCACTGTAAAGTTGAACAATCATTAATTCTCATTTTCTAACTGCTGTAAAGTAGGAACTTCTTATAAATGAAATATGGAAAATCAATACATAAATAAAACCAGAAGTTCAACAAAGAGATACAAACCATCCTAAAGAAAGCCACACATATTATGGAGCTGAGAACATTATTGACTGAAAACACTTTTTAGAGGACATAGCAGGTTCAATAGCAGGTTTTATCCAGCAGTACATAGAATCAGTGAATCCAAACAGGTCATTTCAAATTATTCAGTCAGAGGGAAGAAAAAAGACTGAAGAAAGTATCTATTGCTTTTATTTAATCTTAATTTTCTTATTTTTACCCAGGAAGAGTGTGAATGCAGTCCCACCCTATCACAAATTACCAAGTTGAGTTTCTCACACACAGGGAAATTGTGCTGGTCAGCACATCCAGTGTGCAATGGGTGAGTGTCACCTTTACTATCATGGTACCTCCCTGTCAGGTAATTATGTAGACACATTATTATTAAAAGTTAAAAAACAAAGAGAGAATTTTGAGGGAAGTAAAGTAAGGAAACCTCCATAATGCTACAAGTGGATTTAAGTAGAATCTTGTAGGATGGGGGAAGTAGGATGACATATTTGATAGTGAAATTCACAATAGCTAAATCTTGGAAACAGCCTATGTATACATCAACATATGAATGAATTGAAAATATGGTATTTATACAAATAGAATACTCTGCTATTAAGAAGGATAAACTTGAGTAATTTGTAGGAAAGTAGATCCACCTTAAGACCATAATGTTAAATGAATTAACTCTGACACACAAGCTAAAACGTTGCGTGGTTTCTCTTATATGAAAATCTCTCTCTCTCTCTCTCTCTCTCTCTCTCTCTCTCTCTCTCTTTCTCTCTCTCTGTCTCTCCATATGTTTATGAATGATAGGTAACAGGAAAAAAGAGAAAGAAAAATAGTATAATTCAGTGTTGACAATGTATCTAAAAGTGCACCTTGACTTAGTACAATTGTCTTACATGTTTTATATGTTCTCGGACTTATTAGTTTTGTTTTTAGTTAGAATATATGTTAATTAACTTTATAAAGTCTTATAAGATAAATGAATTGGATACTAGAAAAGCAAAAGGGAGATTGAGGGAAGGGAAAAAAGAAGGGAATTGAATTGTGCTATATACACCTCCCAGTTCCCTGCAGTGAACAGAATCATTCTGTATTGCAAACATGTACGAATAAAAGTAAAAAATAAAAAATAAAATACTGAGAGAAAAACAAACATTGCCAACCAAGAACATTACACTTGGTAAATTGTCCTTCAGAAATGAAGGAAATAGAAAAATTTCTCCAGGTAAACAAAAAAGGGGAGAGCATATTTTTGCTAGACCAGACTTATAAGAAATTCTAAGAGAGTTTCTTCAAGATGAAATAGAAGGATATAAATCAACAACACGAAACTGTGTAACTCAATGGGAAGGTAAGAATTAAGTAAAGGTAAATGGTTTCTAATTTCATATTGTGATGGATAAATCTATTTTAACTCTGGTATAAAAGTTAAAAGAAAGTACAAAATAGCTACAATAATTTGTTAATTGATGTGCAATATAAAAGCATGTAGATTACAACATCAACAACATAACATTTGGAGACAGTAGTTCTGGAATTTTGTATGAGTCAACATTTGTTTTCTGTGACTATTGTAACAATTAATAATATGTTATATGTAAGCCTCATGGTAAACACACAAAAAAGCTGTGGTATATACAAAAGATTTAAATCAAGGGATACTACTACTACAACTACTACTAAAAAATCAAATAACAAAGAAAGGCAATGAGAAAGGAATAAATAAGCAAAGATACTACAAAATAATTAAAAACAAATGCACAACAACAAAACCTACCTCTCAATAATTGCCTTCAAAGTAAATGGATTAATTTCACCAACCAAGATAAAGAGTTTTGGAGTAGATTAAAAACTGAGACCAAACTGTATACTACCTGTAAGAGACTGACTTTAGCTTTAAGCACACATGTACACTGAAAATGAAGTGATGGAAACAAGTATTACGTTGCATGCTAGTGGGAAACAAAAGAAATTGGAGGTGGATATATCAGTCAAAATAGATGTAAATCAAATTTTATTAAAATAATTCTTTATAAAGACCTCCAAAATAAGAATGCATTCAAAAATAGGCAAGTGAAATCAATAGATGCTTCTCAGAAAAAGTAAAATGGCCAGTAAATATGTGGCAAAATGCTAAATATCTCTGGCCATTCAAGAACTGTAAATTAAAATTATGGTAAGTTTTTATCTGGCACCAGAAAGAATGGGGATCATCAAAGAAATCAAATAATAACAAATGTTAGTGAGGTTGTGGGAATAAAAGAAACTTTCTACTTTGTTGGTAGAAATGTAAATGACTACACTTACTAAATGTAAGTGTAGAAATCAGTATGACCATTCCTCAAAAAATTAAACCTAGAAATTCCATTTGACCCACAGACTCCCCTTCTAGGTATCTTCTTGAAAGAGTTAAAGACATCACATTACAGTGATATATGCACATTCATGTTTATAGTGGCGCAATGCATAATAACTAAATCTTATAAGCAGTCTCTTATTCCATCATCAGGTGAATGAATAAAGGAGATGTGTTATTTATACACAATGGAGTACTACTCCACTATAAAGAAAAATAAACTTGAGACATTTGTAGGAAAATGGATGCACCTTGACACCATAAATTGGACACACAACCACAAATATTGGATGGTTTGTCTTATATGAATAGCCCGTATTTTAAATAAATAGGAAAATAAAAGACAGGTACTAGGAAGTAGGGAGATAGGTCATTCTCAAGTCAGAAGAGGATTAAGAAATATAGGAAAAGAGAATAGAGGAGAAAGAAAGAAGATGAAAAAAGGAATTAAGATGTGTTATGTGTAAGACCCAAGTTCACTTGAGTAATGTAAACATTATGTACTGCAAACATACTAATAAAAATAAAATAAAAAAATAAAATAAAATAAAGTGTAGTTGGAACTGTGAAGATTAGGCAGCATGAGTTTGTGTTAGGCTATATTTTAAAATGATATGTAGCTAAATCAAAGTAGTTTTTGGTTTTACTTTTATTTGGTTTGTAATTATATGATCTTGGAATCCTAGAGACCTGGATTTAAATGCCACGTCTTTATATACCAATTTTTTTTAATCTATAAAGGAGACAGCAATATATCTCTCAAAATGTGGTTATGAAGGTTAAGTGAAATACAGATATAGTCAGAACTCAATAAATGTCATTTCTTCTCTATTGTCTGCTAATCAAATATGCTACATCATAAGGCTATGTGTACTTTAAGTTTTATGTATTTATAGGTACCCAGTAAATTACCAGTCAGATCAATGTACTTGAGTATTTCCAGCCCTAAATATGTTTTCATGCTTTCCCTTTGTTGATATGCACTCAAAGGTAACTGCTGTTTTAATCTTTTCACCTCCATCTTTTAAAAAATTAATTTGTTACTGGGGACTGAACCTCAGGTCTCACGCCTCCTAGGCAAGCATGGTACCACAGAGTTACATCATGAGCCTCTTTGAAGAGGACTTCTAATTTTCTTACAAGGTCTGGCTAAGTTGTCTGTGTGGGCCTTGAACTGGTGATCACTGAAGTAACTTTACAACCCCTGCAGAAGCCAGGATTAAAGTTGCACTATTAGTTCTGCTCAGTCAATCTCATGTGTGTGAAATGTATCCATTTTATGGCAACAGCTTAATTTTTACTGTTGTTGCAAAATTGTATTTGCTGATACTGCTATTTTTGGATATCTGAGTTGCTTCTAGCTTTAGATTTTGCAAATGATACTGTGATGAATATTCTTCAGTCCTTTACAAGTCTTTTGATGGTCATTTCTTTATAAAATATACACAAATCTGCAGTAATAGGAAATATGTGAGTGTAATATACACTGTCAAGTAGTTTTCCAAGCTGCATATAACAATTTTCAAAATCCTCAGAATTATGAGAATTCTAAGTGCTTCACAAGCTCATCAGTGCTTGAAGTCAATTAGTGCTGATATTTTACAAAAAAATGTGTCTTTGTATAATTTTACATGTAATTTATGGACCTGTGCACAATTTGCTGTGTCTCTGTGATTTTAATTTGCATTTGTGTCACAACTATGCTGTATATGTGTTTGATTCATTTGAGCATCATTTTTGGAGATTTTCCTTTCAAATATTTTTCTTATTTTAGAAATCGAAGTGTTAGTCCTATATGATTTTATATAATTTTGAATCAAATCTTTGATTGAATAAATATATTGGGATAGTATTGTCTTTGTAGCTTGACATCCTCCCCTTCTTGTATTATTGTGGTGTAAGTTTTTACTTTCATAAAATTGTTCTTTTATAGTGGGTGATTTTGTGTCTTGTTTTAGAAATTGTGTCTATTTAAGGTTAAAATTTGGTCTTTTGTTTTCTTTTAGAAACTTTGTGTTTTATTTTTTAATTCAGAACTGTAGTCTGCCTTGATATATTTTTGTACACGGTATGAAGTTTCATAGTTTTTCTTTATGGATATCAAACTGCTCAGGATCACTTAATGAAAAGACCGCCCTTTCAATCCGCATTGCAGTGCTATTTTATCATAATAGTATAGCCATATAGAGATAGGCATATTTCTGTATTCTGTTTATATTCCATTAGTATTTTGTATAAAATTTTATAATTTTGTCCATATTTGACCAATTGTAGTATTTGTGAGCTTGTGTTTTTCAGTAAAATAAGTGCAAAAATCTGTAATTTTAGAACCACTGGATGGTAAAGTTGTTCTCTTTCTGGAGTAACGTAAGTTATTTCTTGTCAAAATCTGCATAGCTTTCTAGAAATAATACAAATTTCAGTATAAAAAGGCCTTTTTTTCCTTGATTTCTTGTATAGATAGATGAAGATGTATGTTACAGAATAATTTCAAATTCAGGCTATACAATGTTATCTGTTCTTCTATTCATTTTTTGTGAGGATGGTTTTCTTTTTTTGACTTTTATTAGTACATGTTTGCAATGTATAATGATTACTTTCACTGTCCAGGATTGGTAAATGAACATAACACATTTCAATTCCTTTATTCTCTCCTCCTTCAACTCCTCTTTTGTTCTTCCAGGAGATAGCTGCCTATCTATATCTATATCTTTATATCTTATCTTTTCCAGACTAATAAACCAATGAACACAAACCATGTGAAACAATTGTACTAAGTCACGTTGCACTTTTAGATACAAAATACTGGATTGCAATACCTTTTTTCTTTTGTTTTTTCCTATTGTCTTTTATTTTGTGATTTATATCTATCTATCTATCTATCTATCTATCTATCTATCTATCTATCTATAATACATTGAGTTTTTCTTGTAAGAAAAACCATGCAACACTTACACTGGCATATCTGAGTTCCTTCACTTAACATTAGAATCTATTCCTCCACCCAGTCAGCGCACCATTGCGTTCTTAGCACTAGTGAGAGCTAACCCAAATATAGGCGCATGGCAGGTATGTGCACACACCATTTGAGCCAAACTGGAGCAGAAACTGAGCAATAAGGGCTATGCAGATAAATGTGGGGCATGAATTAGTTTGAGGAGTGGATTCTAGAGATGAGGGCTATGGCCCATAAAAGAACTAAAATTTGCATTCCGAGTAATTCTTCACCATGGAAATGCTGGAATAAAATAGTTATGAATTTTTGAGTCTGGGTTTTTTTTACTAAGAAAGAATCATTGATAAATACTGACTGGATTTATTGTCCTCATGTTATTCCATTTAAATTCAATTTTAGGGTATGTATTATTTAAACAGAGATTATTCTTTAAGGATGTGTTAGGCGCTAGAGTATTTCTACTGAAAAAGTAAAATTATTCAAAATACTATTACAAATGTATTACAAGTAAGAGCTGTGTTTTCCTTTTCCATTTTCTTGAAAGAAAATACAGTTATTTGATTATAGATTCAGTTTGCTCTGAGTAGTCTTTTATCAAAGGTTTCAAAGGCAAATTTCTTTGAAGCACGTCTTTGCTGAGACATGAAAACACAAGTTGGCTAACGCTGACAAGTCTGCCACAGTGGCTTTTTCAGAACTCTGCAAGAAACAGGAGACTTCTCAACTGCAATAAAAGCTACAGTAGCCTCTCCCTCCTCTTCACTGTAGTGTGTGCTGACCTGTGCTGATCTTTTTTTTCTGAGATGCTACTAGCACTGCCTTTGGCCTGAAAATTGAGCATTTTCTTACTATGTTCAGTGAGTATGTTTCACCAGTGTTACGTTTAGATCCCAAACAACAAAATCAGAAATTTAAATGTGAATCATAAAACTTTGTTTCTCAGTAAAAATGTTGAATGTTTGGTAAAGGCAATGGCTGATAAGAGTCAATATGGGTCATCATTAACTCTGTATAGTATTTTGAAGATTTCTTTTTCACAAGGGGAAAAATCAACAAAACAGGATTTTGGTGAGGCTTTTAAAGTAATTGTGTAGATTATTAAGAAGTGATGTCTGACAGAATAATTCAGACTTAATATAATAGATCATTATCATTGTCCTAAAAGCAGCATATTAATCAGAAAACTGAAAATGTATCATTTAATCAATGCTTGTTTTCTTGCTAAAAAAATTATGTAATTTTAAAATATAAATTACAAGGTTAATTGTTATTCCAATATGCTGAATTTTAACACCATTGTAATTGTTATTTTTATCAAATAGTCCTACTTAAGCATATTACGGATAGAATATTGATGAAATGCATTTAGCACAAATACAGGAACTTTTCAAATATTCAGTATTTAGTTATACAACATAACACACAGAACACTGCTATCTTTAATCTATGTTTTCAGTGAGTATACCTTGAGAATCTTTTTGCTGTGTCATTACACTGATGATCTAATATATTTCACAGCAGAATCTGGTAGTCATGACTTTGGAAAGATATTTTTTAATTCCTACACAAGTACATTTTAATTTACATTAGAGAATCACAGAAGACATTTATCAACCATAAATTTTGTCAACTAGTATGTTAACAGAAAAAAGAATGAAGGGTTAACTGACAAAACAAAACAAAACAAAACAAAACAAAACAAAAACCAGGACTAATTATTGATGTACAACGAAAGTCAAGAGGCACATAAAAGATATTCAAAGATTTAAGGTCTACAAAAATACAAAGTAATTACTACTCCAGATTCTATGGGGAAAGATAGAGTGTGGAAATATCAGAACCAGCTATAGATGTGGAAGATAAGATTCCTAGTAATAGTTATGGACACACAGATAGAAACATGGATACTGTTAACATTGATGGTTTGAGATAGTGGGAATTGAGTTATGCTGAAAACAAGTTCCCAGTAGCTTTACCATCTTAGCTCTGTTACTTGGCTATTTCTTAGTGATAGAACCTATGAAGAATCCAGAAAAGTTTATTCAAAGTGATATAGTTCTTAGTCAAAGATCAAGATAAAACAAATTCAAAAGATTGAAAGCAAATGACTAATAGCCAGTAATACCTTTTCCAATTAGCATTCATTTCTTTTCTTCATTTATGTGAAGAACACAGAGAAGTACAATGTCTAGTGAGTCACCTTGTACCTTGTGGAGGCTTTTATGTAAGTAGAATTCCACAGGCACTTTTCAATACAACAGTATTTGTACTGTACAGAGCTTTAGTGTCCTTTACATAAAGGACCAACTATTAAAGGTGAATGGAAAAAATAAAGATTGCAATACTGCATAACTTAGATGATCACAGTACACACTTCTATAGCTGATTATAAAGCCCAAGTTATAAGTCTTATTGAAAATATCCTTTCATTCTTTGATCAACTGGTTCATGTTGTCTTTATATTTGGTCAAATCAGTGGATGGATTTTATTTTCTCATACAGTGACATAAATTTTCACTGCTACAGAAGTCAAGTCCCTAGAGGTAGTGTCTCAGTTCTATTATCTCAATTTCCTATTTCCAGCCAATAATATAATAGCTCTACTAAAATGCAGAGTGAATTGCCTAGATTTCAAAGTTAACTCTAGCATTACTAGTGGAGACAGTGCAATGATTATTGATAATTGAATTATTCTCAAAGACAGTACACTGAATCTTTTCATTGTACATTGGGTCATCATAATTGGAATCCCAAGGTAGCTCACTTCTATTTTAAATTTTTCCTGGTAGAAGCAGTTATTCTTCAGTTACTAACTTTTTAAACACCCTGAAGACACTACCAGGATACTATTAGGGTAATAGTGAGAGATTATTTCCATACATATGCCTTGTTTCCCAAATTCTATTTGCAAAAACTCTTCTAGAGTAGCATCACAAACTCGTAGATACCTTCACTTAGTGTTATTTCTGAATGTTTGGCTGCCAATTCACCACTTTGTCAAACACTTGTTTTCTGGTAAGTATGATAAGACCAGAAAACACCTTGAAAGAAGTCAACTGTTGTTTCTCTCATTGTAAAATGTTTCTGTTCAGCAAGGGTGGTCTTTTATAGGATACTAAGATGACGGATAGGACATTCTGCTAATTCCTGAACAACACTGATTGGGTTTGTAAGACACAAAGGCAAGTATATATCAGGAATATGCATGTATCCTCATGAGAATAGGCAGGCCTGTTTTGTTACCTTCATGACAAAATAGGTCCAAAGTAATGGATTTTCATTTGGCAAAGGTTGGTTCTCCAGAAAATGGCAATATTATGAGTTCTGCATTCACTTTTTCTGTGCAGTTTTGAATATTAAGCAATAGTTTTTGTCAGAACAGTCTTAGTGAAGGGAAATCTACCTTATTAGTTCATACATAGTCTTCATTCCTGTCGTTATGGCTATTTTGGAAATGAGCCCATTAAACAAGAAATTTAGTGGCCAAGGATAGAAGCTGACTTATATCCAAAAGCATGTAATTTTGTTATTGATTGATGAAAGCAATCAGTTCTCTGGAGAGAATTACTTGTCCATGAATATTCTCACACTGCCCATTCTGAAATATTTGTTCACAAACATCAGCTAGATTTTGTTGTCATTTATCTTCCAATCTTGTTCATTCAAACATCATGATAGTCACTAATCAGTTAACTACTTACTATGAGTTAGTGTAAATTTCACAGTAGACCACATATGTTTCCTTCAGGATGTTCAAAGGAAAACCATACACTGACCAAGTCCCTATCCCAATTTTTAAGGTTCTTCTTCCTAACTAGTGTTTCTGGAATTAGCATGTGAGATCTAGAGAAAATGTATGGCAATTGGCATAAAACCCATTTCTATTTCACTTGCCATCTGGCTTTGCATCTGATCAACAGTCAGCTTTGTATTTAAGCTAATGAAGAAAGCTAAAGGGAGGCTTTCAGAGCTTTTAGAGCCTGTCAGAAATTTCCAGTCTTTAAGTTAATTTCTGTGTGTGTGTGTGTGTGTGTGTGCATGTGTGTGTGTTCACTGGGAGTGTGACCTAGAATGGTGTGCTCTTGTCCCAACCTCCTTGTTTTGCTGCATGTTTCTGGGCTGCCAATGGTAGCGCAGCTCTTCCTCCACCATGGTCCTCTGCCATTCCATTTCTCCCTGAAGCCAGCCCACCATGGACTAAAACCATAGGCCATGGAGTAAAACTTTAAATTGAGACTGTTGGACATTTTGTCCCAGCTGTTACAAAGAGATGAAGACTGATACTGATGCTAGAGAAGTGGTGTTGTTGCTATGACTATACCTACGCATTAGTTCCAGAAGCCTTTTAAGTAGTTTGTGGAAGGAATTTACAAAACTTTGGAAATGGTGAGTAGAAAAGCCTTTCAATACTGTAAGCAGAGTAAGCAAAAACTTGATGACAGAATGTTGGAGCTCAGAAAAATAGAATGCTGATAGAATGTGTACATAAAGTCCATACCCAGGTATTTTCTGTTGGGAACAAGAATTTTATCAACAGCTGGACAGGGGTCATGAGTATTACAACCTAGCAGAAAATTTGTCTTTATTTTTCCCATATTTTGAGACTGTGAGAGACTGAGATTAAAGGTGGTGGATAAAATAATCCAGTGGAGAAAATGTCAAGACAGCCCAGTATTTAAGCTGTGACATGGATACTGCTGACATCTTTTAGCCAGATCTACAGTGACAATGAGAAGTAAAAAGCAAATGTAAAAAATTTGTATGTTCATCAGAAAGAAAATGCTTGCAAAGATGGAATGATAGAGAACATGATTGCAGAAAAGATTAGCATTAAATAAAATCCAAGAACTTTGCATCAGGACAAGAGGAAAGACGAAGTGAAGGTATCACAGGACCTAGAAATACTCTGCTCTTTATAACATTAAGTGGTGAAAACTATGAAACTTTCATTTGTGAGGAAAGCCCTTGGGAATCCCTGTTCCAGATTGACCACCTAGGGAATTTTCCCCCTTGGGATTTGTTTTACAACACTCAACCATCAAGGGATTCAGAGTCTTCTGAAGCCATGATCTAAGTAGCCCTGACTACTGCTTGAGCCAGTGGTAGATGGTATCATTATCTACAAGGTGCTGGTTATATAGGTATAGAGAATTCAAGAGTGTTTTTTTGGCCTCATTCCTTTCAGTCCCTCTGTCTCTCCCTTTTGGAATGGGAATGCTTACCTTGTACCATTGTAGTTTGGAAACATTTAACTTTCATTTTTTAATCTTTTAGCAATAATCGTGCCTCAAATAAACCTCATTAGCTTTGATACTGTCACTATGCAAAGCTCTTTTCTAATCTTATATGGACTCATAGCTAAGAGTTTGCCTTGTGTATCAGAAGAAATTTTGAACTTGGACTTTTCAGCAATGTTTTAACTCCTAAGACTTTGGTGATTCTTAAAGATAGACTAAATGCATTCTGCATAATAAAATGGGAAGGAGGAGTCTTCTGGGGATCATTGTCAGAATGTGGAGGTTCAGATTTACAAATGTCTCCTCAAGTCTCAGTGTTTGTGTTTGGAAGGTGATTGGATCATGGAGCTGCTCTCCTCCGCAAGTATAATACACTCATGAGTGCATAGTTGAATGTGCTGTTAGAAGGGATGGTCGGGTCAGAGAGGGGGACCACTAGGGGTGTGACCTAAAAGAGTCTAGTCCTGGGTCTCTCCCTTTGCTCTATGCTACCTGCTGTCATAGGTTAGCACAATATCCTCTGTCAAGCTCATCTGCTGTCTTCCTGCCATGGAGCTGACCAACCATATAAGAAACTGTGAGGCAAAATATAGTCCTCCTGTAAATAGCAGATGTTGGGTATTTTATCCTTGTTATGAGAAAGTGGATAATTCAGGGAAATTCTCAGAAAAAAAAGTTTTGTGTCAGTAATGGCTCTGGCAGGAAATTATTGACAAACTGACAGAAATTATTATGGAGAGTCTCATGATGGGGTTATTTAAGAAGTGAGGGCAGAATAAAAGTAGCAAGAAGAAAGTATAAAGCCCCTAGGAGCTAGCAATTCCGGAAAAACAGTTTTCAGAATCTAGCTGTTAACATGCTTAGTCTCAAAGAGGAAGAATGTAGAGCAATGTGGTCAGAGTCTACTGAGAGAAAGCACTTGGCCATTAACAATCAAATGGAAAGGACTCTACCATTATCAACAACTGCAGCCATTAGAGGAAGTGAATGTACTTCCACCTGCTCCTGGCTTTCCTTCCAGGGCTGTGTTTTGGCTGAATGCAAATTAGAAGTGATTCTGACAGATACAGTCCATGAAGTATAGCAACTAAGGTTCAGGAAAGAGTGGGACTTAGAATAAGAAGAGTAAATCAAGAAAATCCAGCACAGATTTATCATATTTTTGGTTAGAAAATGGATGATATTAGATTAGTACATTTCTGCTTTATTCTTGCAGCTATAAGTATATATATATATTGTTGTTGTTGTTGTTTAGAAAAATAATCAGGAAGTGCTTTGAATTTGAGTTGCTACAGAAAAATGTGATGGGTTACGGCTAAGTACTAGAGTACAGGCACCAAGAAGGTGGAGTATTCCATGCACTAGTCTTGTATTTGTTTTCTCAGCCTATTTGTTTTTTAGGGCAACCACAACAAAGTATTGAACACTGGGAGGCTTAAGGAAAGGAAATGTATTGCCTTACATGTCTGGTAGTTACAAGCTTCAGATCAAGGTTTTGGTAATACTGATTCCTTACAAGTATTGTGAGAACAATCTATCCTTGCTTTATCTCTAGCTTCTGGTAGTTTGATGGAACTCTTTGGTTTTCTTTAGTGTATAGAGCATCACTCAAATGTCTGTCTTCATCTTTACATGTCTCCTGTTTGTGTATGTGTCTAGGTACAATTTTCTCCCTTTTGTAAGGACAGCATTGATATTGTATTAAGAGACCCAGCCTACTTCAGTATGACTTCATAAGCTAAATTAATTAACTAGTTACCTCTGTTCTGGGGTTAGGATTTCAGCATATGAAGTTTTCAGAGAAACACAATTCAATCCATAACAGATTCTATTACTTAATACAATGTATGGGTTAGAGATTACTGTAAATACTTTTGAATAAATGTGGACGTGGTGATAAGGATTCATTCATTTTGGGGGTTTTAGTCATATTCAATCCATTAATCTACATCAGGTGCTTCTGAAATCTACCAATCTAAGAAACTCAAACTGTATCAAACAAGGTCTCTCCTTTCATAATTAATTAGTGGCATAAGAACTATGTTCTGTATTGGGTGATAAATCTTTCTGCTCAAAATCTGCTTTTGATGGTGCCCACTCATCCAATTTCAGAGGCCAATAGAAATTTCTCAAGTCCATAAATGTCATTCTCACCTCTGAATGATAAGTTTACTTCCCGCATCATGAGGTTTGATTAAAAACTTGTTGCTTGAGTTGGTTACCTGTAAGTGGTTTTGAGGCTCATAAAACAATCCAATCAGTTTAAAATCTAATTTTTATATTTATCCTGATGATAACCTGTGCATAAAAATAATTAAGATAATTTTTGCCAATACCCTGTGAGTCATTTATCCAAGTTAAGTGTTTTTGCTTTACTAATGCCTGTTCTGCTACCTTTTGCATTTATATTTAATTTTACTTTCTATAATTCACTGGCAAATTTTCATTTTCTAATAAACACTGTCCAACATTTTTGAACATGGAAGACCATGTTTCTGGGATTTTTCAATTTCTCCACTTAATTTTCTCCTGCCAAATGTTGAATAGCAATCATGTGTTTATGAGCTTTTCTGCAGGGGTTCATAATACCTATCACGATGCAGTAGTGAAACCTGGAATTGGACCCTAATCTTAGAGTCAAGGAATGAGTTAGGAATTTATGCATTAAATAAACTAAAGTTATATATCTTTCTGTATAAGCAAGTAAATCAGAGGTTTAGCTAAGTTTTTTCAGAGACCACCATGTTTTGTCACTATCTCTTACTGTGTAAGAACAGTTCAACAAAGTGGAGAGGCTGGACTCCTCTCAATCCACAGATTGCTTTCTCTGCCTTGAACTCTCTCTGCAAAGACAACTATATAACCTCTACTCATCTTTTGGAATTCAGTTCCATTCATTTCATTCAAACATTCTTGTTCACTGTTTACTTCCCATAAGGTGGATAACTGGAAGGGCACGGTATCTCTGACTTGTTTTCCTGTCTTTGAGCTAAAAGCATGGATTGTGACTGTTCTGTACATGATTCTTAATATGTAGATGAATAAGAACACATACAACACAGTATTTTCCTGACACAGGGCCCAGAAGGCAAAGAGACAGCACTGTAAGTTTTATGCTCCATAAGTTCCAAGAATGATTTAGATGTTACAGGATTTATGAAAGAAGTATTTTCCCCATTTTCTTCAAATGCTCTGAAAATTTATGAAAGAGATAATAATACAATGCCCATTTTATAGGCCATTAAGGCTTCAGAAAATGCTTCAAAACCACATTCACATATATAACATATAATAATCTTTTCTACAAAGCTATGAAAAAACAGATGCACTTGATTAAAGTAAGAGTTAGTACTTTGAAAGGCACTAGGCTGACGTAATTGTTTCTGTTTTAATTAGGATTCTTACTGTTCAGCACATTTTTTTTGTCTTTTTGAGACAGGGTCTAACTGTGTAGTTCAGGCTGGCCATGGACTCACTTTAGAGCCCAGGCTGGTCTTGAGCTTGCAACGATCCTCCAGCCTCAGCCTTCCAAGTGCTGAGATTACAGGTGTGCGTCACCATGCCTGGCTCAACACATGTTCTTATACGCGTTGGATCTATGCTTGAATCTCCTACTCATGGCACCGTAGTTTACTCATTAGATCAGAACTATTTAAAACTCACCTTAATAATGAGTCACAAATAAAGAATAAAACAGTTTTTCACTTATCCATATCAAATAGTTTGTGCATACTTAGGATGATATAATGACACATTAACGCTGAATACCCGTTATTATGGAAAAGCCTATAGATAATAACTTTACAATTACCAGGTCAGTAACTTCTTAGTACAGTGGTTCTTAAACCTTGCTAAACATCAGGATCATCTAGATAGCACTGTAGATTAACGTGAGGAATGCCAGTCTGTTGCTTGAGCTTCTTAGTATGTTTGGGTTAAGAGCCTGAAGTCTGCATTTTTTAAAAATTTTCAATACTTTAGATTTTTGTATAGGTTTCAAAGCACCAAACTTTTAAGTAATGAGATAGTAACCTACCTTTGCTTCATATGTATGCCACTTCTTAATGATACATTAGTAAATCAGGGAAATTAAATGTTGCAGATAGAAGTTACTCAAACCTTCACTATTCTTTTTCCGATCAAATTGTAGGACATTCAGACATTTCTTTCTAAAATACCACAGGATGTAAAGATAGGAAGTAATCTTGGGGCTGAAAGGAATATAATGACACTTGCCTGAAAATTTTATGCACTGATTTATACACTAGAGACTGTATGTCATAGTAGGAGGCCCTGTAAAACTCAATTTGCTTTTAATTTATATCTTTCTTCAATATGTGCTTTTCTTTTAAAAGCAGAATAAAGATTCATGAACAGAAAATTGGACTAAAATGTGTATTTAGAATATGTAATTTTTAGACTCTTAATACTACTTTTTCTTCAATCCAAAATTACTTTAAAAAAACTTCCATTCTATACAATGTTTCATTTACGTAGCCAATTTTTGGAGGAAAGTGTAGGAGTGCTTTAATTAGAACTATTATGCAAGAATATGAGGGCTACTTTAACGAAACTTCATAGAACTGATGTAAAAAGAGATGGGGATAGGATGAGAGAGAGGTTTTATTTTATGTGCATGTCCTTTTCTTCTTTGAAATTTTATATTTAACTTTTAAACCATTTTCTAAGCCCTAACTATATTTGTCTAAATTAGAAACTCAATAAATTTTTTTCTATAGCAATCTTTATAGTTTCTGACCAAAGTATTAACAGTGACAGAAAAGGAAACTTTGAGTGGTGTTTACCATGTAGAATGACATTATACTCATAGTCAATTTGGATGGAAATAGCCACACAGAGATCACATATTAATTAGTTTGAGAACAGAGAGTTCTTCTGTGTTGAAAAAGAATCACAATATTTGATTAAATTTATTTGTTTCTAAATATCTCTTCTGACAGCTAAAACCAATAGGTTTGATCTAGTTTGGAAATTGAGAAAGTGACTTTGCAGATGTTTTTCCTGGAGTTTCTCAGGTTACATAGTGCATAGTCCTGGGAAATGATTCATGAGAGTCTTGTGAACCAGGAGAGGGTAGAGTAGTAATGTATCTCTTTCCTAATATTTTCTATTTCCTATTTTAACTTTAAAAGTAGTTTTGTTCTGTCTCATTAATTTGACTTGTTATATGATGAAAATACACATATTAGGAAGAGCTAAATTATTATTTCATATTATCTCTTGACATCTGTGAGTTCAGTATTTGAGGTTTCAGTAATTTTCAGTGCTCATTAATATTTGCATGGCAAATTATTATTTGAATGAAGTATAAATCTGAACTCAGGTGCTGAGACACTGAAATGTGTCTTGACATAACATCCTAGACAACTAGGTCCCTAGTTGCCTTTGGGCTTCTATTTATTGTCACCCTAAAGTAAGTGACCTGAGTTCTCAAACATTTCATACTCAGTGAAAAAAATAAACAAATTCAAGCAATAGCTTGAAAAATATAAATACATGCAAAACTTTTGCTTCAAAAAAGCATTTGAGAAAAAAACTGGAGATTGTAGTCACATTTTATCATTTACAAAAGCGTCAAGATTTATCGTCTCTTGAATGTCAAAATTTATCTCTCAAATGTCAAATGTCTCTGGAAGGAAGCTCCACTTTGGTTAGGTGAAATTTATTATTTCTTTTTATGAAAGCTGTCATTGAATTTTAGAGCACTTCTAGTTTAAGTTTAAGGGAGTGGGGGTAGTTAACCCTCAATGTCTTCAATGTTTCTGCGTTGTACCTTTGTGTGGAAGATTTTCATGATATGCTTCATGGGGTCAAATTCCTTAGGTAATGCTTTTCTTTCAATGATTAGAAACTTTCCTCAATGATTAGATTAGCTACAGAAAAGTTTTATTTGAAGTCAAAGCTTTTAAAAATGCATAGACACACACATCAGTTCTAAAGTTTTGCAGAATTTATGAGCTTTGTGTGAATAACTATGAAGGATTAGAGATTATGTGTTGAAATACACAGTTACTGTGTTCTAGTTGGAAGGAGTAGAAGATGAGAATTTATGTCCAATTCCAAAATCACAGAAAATAAAATACAAATTTGATACAAAGGGCAGCAATATCTAGGAGGGGTTACAACCAGGCAGAGGAAAAACAACTAAATTTTCAAGCTATACTTTAGACTACATAAAGGAATTACATTTATAAAAGTGAATGACAAGTAAACATTATCAATCTTAGTGATGAGATCTTATTAGAAAACATATTTAATAATAATCATAATAATAAAATACTTATGGGAGTTGGGAATTATTAATTCAGGTGAAGATCTTACTGTGCTGTAACAAAGCATATGCAAATACCATCATATTGGCTTCTTAAACTTCTCGAACTGCTTTATGTCTTCCCCATCCTTGTAGCCTACTCAAAATTCTTCTTTGGCATATCTTTAAAATTAGAGTGAATTGGTAAAAACTTGTATCATCTTTGAAATAACTAGGCTTTCAAAACACCAAAACGAAGCATTTTCATTAATTATTAACAGGTAGAAACAGAATTGAGAAAAAAATAGCAAGAATTCCTCTCCAAAGAGTGACAAAGAACTAAAATAATGATAACAATTCACAAAAACCACCGTAATAAGGACACAAAAAATCAGTCAAAGAATAATATTAGGGTATCATAATGACAACTTTATACGTATACATGATAATTTGAATTAGATTTTTGTGTAACTTACAGAAGTATTTTTTTAGGGCATCATAATGACAACTTTATATGTGTACATGATAATTTGAATTAGATTTTTGTGTAACTTACACAAGTATTTTTAAGTAGTTTAAAACTGTGACATAATTTCAGTTTCAGAGGTAAGAAGCTAAAGGTGATTTTTAAGAAATGAATAGAATAATTGAAAGGATTTAGAATGAACTGAAAGAGACAAGAGATGATACAATAATAATCAAGCAATTGGCTAAACAAATTTGTAGAGATTGGAAAAGGGCCATGAGAAAGGGGAAAATTTTGCCTTATGAAATACAGATATAGACGTTCACATTTCTGTGTCTTCTCTCTTTGGGCATTGCACGAGGATAGTTATAGATTCAAGGTAAGTTCAAAGTGAAGTGATACAGAAATGTCTGCAAGAATTATAGATGCAAGAAGATGTTATGAGCTTGTTTAATGTATTCTAGTAAATAACACTGGAAGACCAATAAAAAAAGTAATTTAGTGCATTTAACACCTGAAACGTATCCAATGCGCCTTAATCTGGAGCACATCTATCTAATCAATAACCTGAACACGGAGCCAATTAGGTGAATAACAATCTCATCCTTCTGAACTTCACCAAAGAGCAGGAACAGTTGCTCAGTTGCTTTGCAGGACTCATTAGAAGAGGGAATACTGGACAAGCCTTTCAGGCTTCTGGTTTCATCTGTGGCCTGAACTTCTGACCAGCAGAATTTTGGATTAGAATAACAAAGAGGACAGAACCTCCAAGCATAGTCACCCACTTCCCATTATCTTCACCTGTCTTCTACAGGGTTCTGCTAATTAGTGGCAGTTCTTAAACACAAATTATGTTCTTTTCATCTTCAGTTTTGAGGAGACTGGAAAACACTGAGGAATTCATCCAAACTTTAATAAACACATTTCTAGAGTTTTGATCAAATATCCTTGTATTTAACACATATCTAAGGTTTTGATCAAATATCCTAGTTCTTGAGACTTTCATTAAATTATTAACTTACATGAATTAAATTCTTCCTTTTTTGCGCTTTGTCATACCTACCTTAGAATAACATTATAATTGCTAAAAATATAGCTTCCGAAAACAGGAATCTGTGATCTTATCTTAACTAACTTAAATTTATTTCCTCCCCCTTCTTAGCACAAGAATACATAGGTTTGATTTGGATGCAGGTACAGTATAGTACTAGACCTATTCTATTTTCTCTGCACGCATCGTAATAAGCATGACATGATGCTGCATGATACAAAGGCAATTGCTTCTTAATGTTTACTTAACATTAAGCAAACATTAATGTTAGTGAAACATGTTTCACTAACTACTACAAAATGCTCAAAATTTGCGAACATTAAATTAAAGCTACATTGACATACTATTATAGATTGATTAGAAGAACTAAAGGGAAGAACTTTGACCCATTGCTTAAGAAAATGCAAAACAAAAATATTTTTAAATAACACTTAAAAATACTTTCTAGAATTTGTAGTACATCTTGGAACACCTAGAAGAATTGCAGTTCTCAATATGTATTCTGAAACATCATCACCCAAGTCCACAATAAAGACTTAAGTTTGTAAAAGAACAACTTCAAACTTGAAATATCTCAAATGCCCATCAACTGATAGATGGATGAACATATAGCCATATAATAAACATTACTTAGTAGTAAAAGAAACCACCAACCATTAAATGCAGTAACACAGGTGACTCTCTAAAGTACTATGCTGAGAAAAAGAAGCTAGACACAAGATGGCATACTATTCCAGAGAAAAATATGGCATTAATAATAATTGGTTTAGCAAACAGGTGTTATGCATCAATGAAAAAGACAGTAGCTAGAGGATGCCAGAACCTTGTTCCGCTCTGACTGTGCAGTGCAACCTGGATTTACAAACTCCATTGGATCCCGAGGGCTGGTTGTAACTTGAGTTGTCAGTAAAAGGTTCAGGCTTCTCTATGCAGCCATAAAAGTCTCTCTTCTGTGTACAGGCAGATCTCAGTGTCCTTAGACCCTGGCCCAGGATTTCTCAATGAATCCCATGCAGGAAAGGATGTTGTAGTGTTTCTTCTAGAACTCTGCAAGGGTTACATCTGTGTCTGAGACCATCTAGAGGCACACGAGTCACAGATCAACATTTAGGTCGTAAGTTAAAGCTAAAATTCTGGTCATAGCCCAAGTTGTTCGTATGTTAGGCTGATCATAACCTGAGACTCCATCATATTTGGTAAACTTGTCATCTTTTATGTCTTGGAAGAAAGAAAGATGCTTCTAATGGAAAGTTTAAAAAAAAAAGAATGACAATATGCATTTATTTGGCCACTATAGGCAAGAGATTAGCTGTAGTAAGAATTGACTGGCTTTTAAGCAAAGATCAAAGGTAACATGGAAAGTCCGCAGCTCAAGTGCCTTACAAGATTAGAAATGCTGTTTTTCAAAACCAGATTCTAAGATGGAAAGGGCCTTAGGTAATCAATTACTCTGCCTAAGCTTATTGTTTCAGATAGCTTCACTAATGTCACTGTTACTCTGTGAAGGTAAGCTGGGTAAGAACACAGTGATGTTGGTCTTGGATGGGGACCTTAGAAGATGTTGTGTATCACAGGAAACCCGCTACACCACCAGCCCTTAGAGAAGAAATCGAAAATGCGTGTGAAATAGTCACACTAAGCTTCAGTCTGGGAAGCAACTACACTTGTAGTTACTAGACAGGAAACTAACTGAAAAAAAAAATAGAAAGGAATAACAAGCATACACGAATTCTCCAATTATCAGTAATTAAAACAAACAACAAAAGGTTCTGGGGCCAACATTGGATGGCAAATTCACTTAGCTGCTAAGGGGGATAGACATTTCTTGCACTTAGCTAGACAATAATAGATACTAAATAAGGAAATACTTCAAGATGACACAACTAATGTTCTCAGAGAACAGTTTTTCTCTGAACTATTTAGGATACAATTAAGACTAACTCTCTACCCCAGCCCACGAGGCCATCACAATGCCTCCCCAGCACTATATCGTTCCTTCTGTGGACCAGTCACTACTTTGTGTCATTCATCTCCATCTTCCAAACAGGAAGCTTTGCTGACATCTCTTCTTCATGCTCCACTGCTGGAGTTTAGGGTGGGGAGGAGACAACGTGGTGTTTGATTCCTGGGTTACTGGATCGTGGGATGATCCTTCTGAACCTGATGACAAAGACTGAACATCATCAACGCAGTTTCTGGTTGTACATTGAGCCAGATGCAGTAAAGGGAACTTGCTTACATTAAATAAATGTTGTTATTTACCTGAACTTATAACTTAAATAAGTTTCCTATGAGTTTACTGTCTGAACGGTAACTTCACTGGGGGCAGGTGACGTATTCCTGGAAACCAGGAGATCCTAGGTACTAGTGACCTTGCTTTGCTTTTCCTCTCTAATCATTTCAGTTCATAGCCTCGTCGTGACACAAAGTGCTGCTGAGCCACTGACAGAGCAGCTCGCTTTGGCTTTAGCTCCACAGGCAATCCGAGTGCTGAGAACAGAAGAGTCAACCTAAAACAGCTAACATACCATGTGATTTCCTTGCTCAAAAACATCACAGGTTCTTCTTTGCCGCAGAGATAAAGTTCAAATCCCTGCGCACAGACTCCAAAGCCTTTCATGCTTCATGCTTTTCTCCCACAACATCTTTAAGTAGCTCCTTAATCCAGTCAGGGATGTTTTCTTCACTCATGTGTGTTTCTTTACACAAACCGAGCTTTGGGACTTCTCATCTCCATCCTGTGCTAAAGTTTTCCTGTCAGTAAGTGGTAAAAATAATATAATAAGAATGCCAATGTATACTTGTTTCGCTGTATGTATTTCCCTAAATTGACAACAATGGTAGCCTTTTATTTGGAATCACATTGAATTTTTGAATCATTTTACATTATACATATTGTAAGAATTAAATATGTTATATACAAGGGCTACCAAATCATGAAATATATTTATATAATCAATTTATATTTATATTTATATTTATATAATCAATTACAATTTGCAAATATATCCAAAATAATGTATAAGTAGATCTAATGTTTATCCTCATTTTACAGAAAAAACTTGAAGAACAGTGAAGTTAAATAACTTTGCCAGACAGTCTAGTTCTAGAGTCTGCACTGTTAGCCATTCCATCCCATTCTCTCCGTAGGGGATGTATTTCCCTGATATAAAAAATGGAAACGATAAGATTGATTCTTATCGTGCACATACATAATAGCACTTAACTCAATATCATACTTCTTTGCGAATGTATCTACCCAACAGGGCAGGTGAAGTACATTTTAAATTTAATTTATAATTTCTAAATTATTTCAAAAGTCATCCTATTGAGAGTATTGAACTATTTTGTTTCACCTTTAATAATAACATATTATCAAACTTTAAATTTGATGAATGAAAACTTGTACCTTAATTTTTTCCAAAGCCTAGTAAAGTTGAACCTGTTTTCACATGTAACTGAGCATATTTACATGTATGATATTTGCATGTCATCTGTGAACTGCCCACTCATATTCCCTTTTTTCTACCAGATTGTTCATTTTATTATATTGATTTTAGAACTTTTATATTTGTTACTGTACTGTTTTTTATAGATGCTGTAAATATTTTCCTATATCTTTTGCTTGAATTTTAACATTGTGTATTGTGTTCCCCTTTGGTTATTTACAGTGTATTTTGTTTTAAAAGCCTTTTTTGGTGTCTCTCGCACTTCATTCTTACTTCACACCTGAGTGACCTTTTAAAAATAGACCAGATTGTAATACTTGTCTTCGTGGAACACATGGTGTCTTCTCATTAAAGACATCTTGCTATGACCCTCATGGTCTTACGTTACCTACTCGGGGAATCTTTCATCGTACTGCTCCTCTCAGCTCCTCTTCTCCAGTTCTACAGGGAACTTGTTTGTTGATTACTAAATTACTTTCTTTCAAACCCAGGTGCCTTATACTTGCTCTTCCCTCTGTATGAATGCTCTTACCTTATCTCTACTTGATTTATATTGCTTGAGTAGAATTGTTCTCCCCCAAATCTGTGTGGAAGTCTTAACCACTTAAGGTCACCACAGCATGTGACTTTATTTGTAAACCGTCTTTACAAAAGTGATGAGATCATTGGGGTGAGGCTTAGTCCACCATAGCTTATAACTCTATAGATGAAGAAATTTGGAGTGAGAAGCAGACATACACCGTATGGCTATGTGAAGGTCACACACATGTCAGACCTCGGGCTCCTATGACACATCTGTAAGTCTATGACTGCAAAGGATTGTCAGCAAACACTGGAAACTAGAAGAATCAAGGAAAAGTTCCCTTTGAGAGAAGTCAGAGAGAGTTCCACACAACTGCACAAATAAATTTCTGTTGTTTTTAAATCATGTAATGTTGGTGCTTTGTTTTGACAGCTCAAAGAAACTAGAAAAACTGGCTTATTTTCATCCTTTATATCTCATGAGAAGAAGTCCTTCTTATAAGACTCTATCGTACTAGAAGATGTCTTCTCCTCCAAAAAAGCCAGAGTTTATACTCATTTTGAATCACAAACTCTTATTTTCTTACAGCACACTGCAGTGATGATTAGTTCAGAAAAATCTAAATGATGTAATATATTTTAAGGTAGAAGAAACTGAATTTAGTGAACTATTTGCAAACATTGGTAGGGAAAAGAAAGAGAATGCCATTGTTTATCTGATAAATCAGGGAATTCAGACAATTAATGTTGATTGCCACAGTGATTTCCAGTGTCAAGGCAAATGATGTGCTGGAAAACATAATACAAATCCACATATCTGGTGACAGACGTAACATCTACCTTTGTAGGGTGACAGGAATTTCTCCACTGCTTCTGAAGGTTTAAGTCTACTTAGTAAATTAGAAATAAGCAGATTAATCAGAAAAAATGTAGATTTATTAATAGGTATAACTACATGGGAGTCAGAGGAGAACAATTACCTACTATCCAACATATTTAGAGACTTATAGCTCCTTCCTAATGGAGGACAGGAAACAGGATGTATAGGCAGTTCAAAGGTTGGTAAGTAAGTCTCAAGTTTATTCATTTTCTGTTGCTGTAACAAAATTGCTTAGAAAAACAATTTAAAGGAAAAAAGTTTGTTTTGAATGCTCATGACATCAGAAGTTTCAGTACTTGGCACGTGGACTCCATTATTTTGGGCATCTGGTGGGGCAGAATATCATGGTGGAAGGGAATGGTGGAGGAGAGCTACTTACCTTGTGACAGCAAGGGAGCATAAAACAAAAGAGTTAGGGAGAAGCGACCAGGGATAAGGCGCAATCCCCAAAGTCAGGCTTCCTTGATCCATTTCCTTTAACTAGGACCTATTTCCTATTATTTCTTTCACCACCCAGTATACCATCAAATTATAAATTCATCAGTGGATTAATCCAGTTTATGAAGGTACTGACCAGTCACCTTCTCAAATCCCCACCAATGAACATGTGAGTTTTTTGGAGACATTTCAGATTCAAACCATAGCAAGATATATGAATTGGACCCATAGCACAGGTAATAAGTTGTGACAGTTGTGACAAATGTACTCTAGGCTCTTGTGGACATGAGGGACTAGAATTGTGAACAAAGGATGTCATATTATGCTGCAAAGTCTTCCAGGTAATCTCTCAGAGATGCCCTCAGAAGAGCAGACAAAAATCTGATGACTTTCATTGAGTATCTTCTTTTCTCTAGTGATTAACATTTCTTGGTTATTTGGTGAAGATACCTATGGAGAGGATTTAAGATAATAGCATTCTTTTTGGAAGAGGCTCACCCATTAGATAAAAGAATTTCAGAGAAAGCTCTTCCTTGTACTTCATGAGAGAAATATTAAAGAGGGCCATGAGAAGTTTAGAAGGATACTACATTAGTTCTTGAGCTGTTTCCCCAGCACAGAATGTCAAAGCAGCACATTTTGGTTGTCATTCTCTGAGTCCCAACATCTGTTACTTTTCAAGCCCATAATTCTCGTTTCTGTTTTTTATTTTAATCAGCTTCTTTTCAGTATAGCAAAATGCCTGCGGTTACTAACTTATATAGACAAGAGTTTCATTTTAAGACATAATTTTCAAGATTTCCATCCTTGATCAAGTCCAAAGTATGGTCCCTTGAAAAACAACAATAGAGTTCAAAGTAAAGCAAATCACTCACCTCACCAGCCAAGAAGCAAAAGAGAAAGTGAAAGGACCAGAGTTTCCATGGCCCACCTCAAGAAACCATCCCCAGAGACCACAGTTTTGTACTTGGGTACAAGATCATTGTTGATGTTCTTATTTTTGAATTCTTCTAGTATCCATTCTGTACTCCCTTTGTTTTCAGTTTGGGTTCGTTGCTTAGTAAAGTGTGTAAATCTTTCGTCATTTCTCACTTGAGCCAATAATGGCCACATAGTTAAAGAATTACTTTCTTCCATGACTTTTTAACCTACTTGACCAGGGATACAAAGAGTTTCACAAGGGAATATTGTGAGAGAGTAGCATGAAGAATGAAAGGTTTTGAATTGAATGTTTATGGATTCAGATTAAATATCTGCATCCAAGAAGTCTTTGATATTTGCAAAGGAGGGAAATAAGCTAGTGTATTAGTTAAAGTAGGCTGAGTTTTCCATTCTGGTATATAAGGAAGTACCAAGGCAAGGAGGAGGTTGATCATGGGTACAGAAATAGTCTATGGTAGGGTAACAAGGATGCAAACCAGAAAGGGAAAAGAAAGAAATTATCAGTACTTCAGATCTGATTGGGTATCAGGTCCCAGGAGTAAGAACATGTTGATCTTAAAATGAAGTTTTGAGTTGATGTGTGGAGGATGTAATTCAATATTCTAACCAAAAGACAAACTTTTCCTGGCACTTTTAGCACATCAGTGCGAAGCATACGGGCATAGCCAGGTATCACAATTATCATAGATTATCAGGACTTCTTAAGGCAGATGACTGAAGAAGCAGATTTCAGGATGAAGAGGAAAATATTTGCTCATGAGGAAGGCAATTTAGGAAGGCTTACTTTTTCTCCTATCTAATGGACCTTTTGATAATTTGGAAAAACAGCTTACAGAAAATAATCATACAAATAATTGAAAAATATTAGATTTAAATATGGGAAGTTTACCTCTCTTCTTCCAATGTTCATGGTGCTAAAAAGTTGTTACTGTCATATCAGGAAGGCTAATGATGGATTTGGTTTTCAAAACTTGAAACTTATGGTAGAATTTAAAAGTTAAACTTCCATTTGTTGAGACACTACATTAGAGTTAAGTCACAGAGCCGGAACCACTCGCGTGCTATGGAATAAGGGATATTTTAGTCATTAATCAATGGTACACAATCTCTGGAAGGCACTCATCTCATTCCTGGAGGTGGCCAAAGATGAGACTGAGGTCCACAAGGCTGAGTGTAGGGTGAGGAGGGCGTGTGCAGACTGGAAGCTATGAGAGCAAGCTAGAGCCACATCTGGCCCCCAGGCTGCCTAACCTGGTACCCTCAGGAGGACCAGGCAGTCCTTCATCACTGTGGTGCTCACAAACACTGCTCCACAATGTAAAACAAAACAAGTGGAAGGAATAAGTTTAGCAGAATAGAAGAAGGATTCAAATAAAAATATACCAGCATTAATAATGAGAAACTTTATTTTACAGTGACCATTAAGTCATCTTAATTTTCCCCCTTTGGCTTGAATAAACAGAGAGGATTTTACTGATTAGAGGCACCTGACTGCTTTTAGAGTAAAGAGTAAAATAAAAGCTAGATAATAGGAAGAAGGGAGATGGTTCCTTTGCAACTGGAAAGGGAACCAGGATATGGAAAGAGGTGGAGGAAGGGAGGAGAATCAGGTGAAAGCATGGCTGAGATGTGTTCTGTACACATGGCGACTCTCCATGAAGAGTGCAATCAGGTACTGCAAAGATAATCACAAATCATTAGAATACAGATTGAAAAAACCCCCAAACTTCCACTTTTTGGTACAGTGAAATTGAGCTCAGCCTTTCTTTTCTCTGGTAGTTACCTTGCGTAAAGTCTTTCCAGCTCATTTAGCTTTGTCTAGTGTAATCTCTACTGTAACAAAAGAATTACTGGAAGGGTGATGTGAAGGGAGTTTTTCAATAGTGAGAAAACAGTGCCCATAAGATTTCCAGAAAACTCAAGGATTAGATGGAAAAGGGGTTTTCTTTTGTAGAAATAAAAAAAAGGCTAAAAAGAAAAGGTGTGGGGAAGTGAGAGGAAGGTGTGACTGATAGTATAGCAGATTACAGTGATAGCATGAGGACTGTATTTTCAGGTGCAACGTTAATATGTTGAATATTGATCAAAGTTTGTGAACTGCTATGTTTTAGATTTAAAATTTCCCTCCCAAAGGTTCATGTGTTTGGGAGGTGATTGGATGAACGAGATGCTATACTCATCAGAGGGCCCTATTGGAAGAGGGGGGTCACTGAGTGTGTGACCTAGAAGGGTGTGTCCTTATTTCTGGCTCTTCCCTTCTCTCTGTGCTTCCTGGATGCCATGGGGTGATCACTTCTCTGCATTGTCTTTCTATCATGTGTTTCTGCCTTATGACAACCAAGCATAGACTGAACTCAGGGGAAACAGCCATATCTTTCCTTCCATTTTAGTTGTCAGATATTTTATTCCAATAATGGGAAAATAGCTAATACAGGGATCTTAGAACAGAAAGATGTTTTACCACTATTTGGTTAACAAACACTTTTTCCAGTATATTAGAAGGGACAAGCAGTTCATCTAATCATTTATGAAACAAAGAATGGGAATTTGAAGGGTTCACATGTGACACTGTCATAAGTAGATAAGGGAGACATCAATAAATCTTAACTAGTCTTTTGCAGAAGAGTGTTTCTTGCTATAAGCATGTGGAATACAAAAGGTTGTGTCAAAGGAGAGAGGAGTTCATAAGTGTGTCTATTTTCTGGGAGCACAGGACTCAGGTAAAGCTCAGTGTGGTACTGTCAGGAACCATAGACTTGATGGTGCCTACGAGGCGAGCTGTAGATGTGTGGTTGAGAGACCCTGATTCTTTACAATGAATTTCAGAATATAATGTCTATTGCTTCCTTTCTATGTTTCACAAGTCCAGGAAATTTTTCTCATGTTTAAACCTCACTCTGTATCATTCCGCAAAAGAAATTTTGGAAAATACAGTTTAAGCTTTGTTGAGTTGATGCAGTACAAAGTTACTGCATCAATTAGTAAATGACATGGGGAAGAAAAAGAAGATGAAAGAGCAGGAGCAGGAGGTGAAGAAGGAGGAGGAGGAAGATTGTGAACAACTTTAGTCATGAGAACATAGTATAATAAGATCTCAAGTACATATTGATAGGATTTGTCACAGACATAGGGCATTATATGAATAAAAATCATTATTTATTTTAGAAACACCTCTAGTCTAGTTAAGGTAATCTTTTTGAGATATCTCTAGTGCACACAACTGATCTCATTAATAGTTGCTGCCTTGTATTTTAGTTATTTATTGATGTGCAGCTCATTCAAGCAAGGTTTGAATTCTCAATGTCAGGAAATATTTACATTTCTTTTGGTTGCTAGTACACAAGATTGTGCATGATCCCTAGAAGAAACTCATTATAGGGTTGCTGAAAGAATGATTGACAAAGGCAGCAACTTTTCTGAAGATGAACACTGAAGACAGGCTTCTAACAAAGGAAATAAATGAGCTCTATAAAAAATGAACATTACCTATTATTTTTGGTGTGACCCAGCATTTCAATCAAAAGACAAGTGAACGTTAGCATGTTGAGTACCTCGGTGAAAATTTGCAGAGTTACAGATAGGTAATACAATTATTTTGTAACCAATAGCTAGGGGTTATGCTAACTCTTTAAGACAGGTGACTGAAGTAAAGGCTTTTTTTTCAAAGCAAGTTATTTTTTTTCAACATTTGCTCTTCTAGTGCTTTTTGTTAAAAATACTATACACAGAACAATGTGTTTCACACACACATATGCCTCTCTTTTGGGATACTGTGAGGTCTGTAATATGTGTGCATATCATATTAGAATCTCTTTTTTTCCCTTGTCCTGAGCCTGCTGCTGCCTGTGACTTGCTCAAAATGCTTTGTTGCAGACACCTCTCCTGGGCCACCGAGAATTCAAATTCACTTTGTCTTCCTCAGTTTCTCTCCCTGAGACACAGTACCGACAACTGTACTTTAAAGGAGGAGAGGGTTATGTAGGCTCAGAGCTTGTAGAAGACTCAGTCCATAGTCACTTGGCTCCAAAGCAGGGTGGCATAGCATGGTGGCCTGATGATAGACTACTGCTGGTGGCCTGGCTGGAGACACAGAGAGAAGGAAGAGAGTTACTCTCTTCTGGGTCAGGGTCCTACTGATCTGGCTTTTCCCACCCCTCGCTCAGTGTTACCTTTAGCCATTACAACCCCTAACCCAATCTCCTTTCCAAAAGCCACACCTTTGAGTGTGTCTGGGGTGGGGGAGCTTCTGGATATAAACCATAGGAAGTTGCCTTCTCTCCTCTCTCACGGTTTACCCTAGTTCTTTCTGAACCATCATGAGAGACTCTCTTGTTTTCATCTCTGTCACCTCTTTCTTCACACTCCTCTCAACGCTTTCCAGGTTCTTCACCACTTCTTGTAAGAGAATTGGCTCTTCCTTGCTCTTGTTTTAAAGTTAAATTTATTTGTATGTGGTACACAAAACAAAATAGTGCCTCATAATGGGATGACATGATGTTCTGAGATATATATACATATGTATACATATATGTACATATGTATATATATATACATATATATATGAACATATATATGTATATATATATATATATATATATATATATATATATATATATATATATCAGGTTAAACACATCTGTCTCCTCAACCATTTATCATTTCTTTGGGGCTAAAGCTTCCGAAACATTTTCTTCTGGCTTTTTAAAATAGTATAGTGGGGCCAGGGATGTAGGTCAGTGGCTCAGCACCTAATTAGCAGTGTGAGGTTAGGAGTTCAATTCCTGGTATCCAAAGCAACACAAAACAAAACAAACAAAAAAGTACAATTTACATATCCTTGAATGGTGGAATACATTTTTGTCATCTACAGTCACTCGCCTGGGCAATATCTCACCGTGACTTCTGCTCCAAGCTGTGCTCCTTGGCTAGCCCTTCCCTCACTCTCTGAATGTATACATTTGAAGCAAGGAGAGCATACAAGAAGGCTCCGGGTATATAAAAAAGATCATGGTTAAAAAAGTCCCAATCATTGCCCTGCCAAAAATCGTGTTACTTTTGACCCTCTGTTCAGTTTAGGGGTGTTTCCATATTGTTTACACTTAATTCAAGGTCACTCAGTCTTTGTCCCAAGAAAGCACTTCTATGTAACAAGTTATGCTTATTATTTAACCTAGTTAATGATGAGTAACATTGACCACTGTAGGCATTAGCCATTTTCAAGGATTAGTCATGTGCACCTTAGAAAGACTATATATACAGACAAGGAAAGTAAAGCCCAGAGAATTTAGGTAATTCATCCATACTATAGCTAGTAGGTGGTCACACCAGTATTTAAACCTGAGAGATCTAGCCCTAGACCCCAAACCTTTCACCTCAACCCTAGTGCTCCTTCCAAGACAGCAAAATGAACTAGAGAAATTAAAAGAAAAAAATGACAGTAGAAATGAGAAACCTACATGTTTAGAACTGATTAAGGAATAAACCTGCAAGAGTGAACAATAATAGAGAATGATGGGAATTGGAGAAAAAATAATAATAAAGATACGCACATTTCAGGAAATAGAAGCAGAGGAAACAAACAAATAAATGGAAAACAAATAAACAGAAAACAAAAACAAGAGCAAAAGGAGCACAGGTACCAAAACACTCAAGTTTAGTAAACCAATGTATTAAATATCTTGCAATTTGTAAATCAAACAGGTCTCCCACACAGACTGTAAGTCATTAGGAGCTAAAACTGCAATGGTTAAAGCACAGATAAAGGCGTGTGCATTGAGATAAAGATGATTTGTGAGAGTGGTGAGGAATAATTTAAAAGAAAATGTGGGAAATGCATGTTAAGATCAGTATCTTAGCAACGGCAGAAGGCCAGTGACACATTTAGGAAATAATTGGCAATGTTGGTTGTTTGTAGGGAGACCCTAGAATTTAGAATGCTGAAAGATTTTTTTTTTATATTTCGTGAGCCGTATGCTAACAGGAATTGGAAAGAGGCAAGCTTGCGTCAAAGTGATCTGCAGTCTCTCAGTGGCTTACCCGGTCATTCTGGTGACATTCCCAGTATGCCAATTTTATGCCATAAAGATGTGTAGACTTCTTTAGGCCATAGTGCTCATTAAGAATTTGGTAATAGTAGACCTATAAAAAAAAATCTAACAGCATGCATCCTTCTTCATATTCGTAAACTCTGCTGGATGGCGGACTCCTCGCATTGGAAAATCATCTTCATTTCCCACATCTTTTATTCCTGGAATGTGGACAACAGTGGAGAGTACATGTGACTGAACTGGCATCTTGTGCTACCATCAGCTGTGGTGTTTGCAATGCAGACAGCAGGGAAGCAATGTCCAGAGAACATTGCTCATTCCCTAAGTGTCTCCGAGGTCCCTTAGACACCTCCATTCCCAAAGGCTTTGTGCTGCAGTTGGTTACATTCACACAGTCATTCCTTTGACCAGGGGACCAATGGTTTCCTTCAAAATATATGATGTATAGTTGAAATGCAGCAAGCCACATGTAGCTGCATCTTTATGTTTGGTAATTCTGTATTTGTGAGCTCAGTTACTTGCTAAAATCATCGTGCTTTTATAATCAGATGAGAACATTGCAGAATGACCAAAATGGAAAAATTTTCTCTGCTTTCTTGTTTCAGTTCTCATATTGTAAACAAGTATCCTTCCAACATTTCAGTCAATGCTGCATTTCTCATATTTTGTGCTTTTTTGTTGATGACTTTGCTGTGTAGAATTGTTCTCTCACACCTAGTACTGCCATGTCATCCAGGGTTCCTAAGAGAATAACGACTGCAGTGTACCTTGCAGAGTCACGCAGTTTAATTTGGTAAGCTTCACCCAGGTGTGAATTCTGGTGCTCTGTTCTGGGGTAAGTTCAGTGCTAATGAATTAGTAATAAAATCCATCCAGAACAAGAAGAGGAAATCTGCTTTCCTGTGTATGGCTGAACCAGAAACTGCTAAAGTATAATTTATTTTCTAAAATTTAAATTTAAATTTCTATTACTACATGTTTTAGTACATAATGATTACATTCATCATAGGGAATTGATATGGGTACATAACACGTCTTAATTCTTTTCATGTCTTTTTTCCTTGTCTTCACTCCATTCTGTGGAAAATATGGAGAAGTGATTGTATTTGTGGATCGATGATATGAAAACTGAGTTAGGTAAAAAATATAATGGGCAGTGTTGTTGTGAGGCTGAAAGCCAAGAAATGTACAGTTAACCTTTGACAAGATGAGAAAAATGTTATGTGTTCTTTGGCTAGTGCTGCCTGGCTTACATATTTCAAAAGATGTCATCACACAGAAAATATTAAATTTCAGGGTGGGATGCTGCAGATCTGTGGCATATAGCAGCATTACAAAACATGCTTGCTAAGTGTTACATGGGAAAGATGATGTGGAGGAGCAGGATTTAATACTGATAAGAATGGCTTATTTATTTTTAAAAATGGAGTAAATAGTCATTCGTAAAAGACTACATACTACATAAAAGGCATTTTGCTTGAAGAAAATATGACCAGACATTCACAGGAATCTAACTTATATTTCTGATTAGCAATAGTTGACTATTTTTTCCAATTCAGTGTATGAGACAACTGTTTTATTCACTTTTCTCATTGCTGAGACAAAATACTCAACACCCAAAGCTAACCTGGGGAAGGTTTACTTAGCTCACAGTTTGTGGAGGATTCAGTCCACAGTTGGCTGGTTCCAAGGCAGAGCAGCATATACCAGAGGAGCACAACAAAGAACAGTTCATGGTACCCACAAGGCAGCAAAAGCACAAGCTTCTTTCTGTCCCTTATATTCTACACAGGCTACTCATCCTAGCGTGGGTATAGCACTCACAGCTTTATTCCTAGCCAAAACTGTGCCAAACCAATCAGTGGACTGATTTCCTAATTACACACCCATAATCTCAGTGTCACACTCTAGATTTGGCCACATCTGAAAAAGTCCCATCTAAAACTGCATAAGCTTTGGGGAGATATCTAGACACAAACCATAACAGCAACAGTACAGACCATAACTAGGGTAGATAAAGAGAGTTGAATATATATATATATACACACACACACACACATACACAGATACAAACATATATACATATATACATACTTATATATACACATGTATACATATATGTACATATACAAATATATATACACACAAATTATATATACAAATATAAATATATGTACACATATGTACATATATACACAAATATAGATACACAAATGTATATTATATGTATGTAAATAAGTGAGCATTTTCAACAAAAGAGCATTTTCATCATAACCAGAAGTTTTCGTGTGCCTCTGTGCAAACCATGCCCCTCTCCACTTCCAGTGTCACCGAATTGTTACATAAATCTATCTAGTCTGCATGTTCTAGAATTTTGTAGAGGTAGACTGTACTTTCTGACATTTGCCTTCTTGTATTTGTATGGTGATTATGAGATTTTTGCCAGGTTGTTTTGTGCATAAATATTTTATTCTTTTTTATTAATAAGTACTACTCAGCAATATACCCATAGAATGAGTATAGCTATCCTCTGGTTTGTGAACATTTATATTGATTAAAGTTTTTTCTATTAAAACTAAAGCTTGAAGCATTTTTATGCAAGTGTTTGTAGATATGCTTATTTGAATCTCTTGGTTGAAGAGCTAAGAATGGATTGAGTGAAACAAGATGATAGGTAAAATTTAAATTGTTAAGAAACTGCCATACTATTTTGCACAAATTGGTACCAAAGAGGTTTATTCAAGGCACAATTATTGCTAATTGTATCCAGGGGTGTGAGAGAGTTCCTCTTGTTTCCTCTCATTGTGTTCTGACTGTGGCTTCAATTTGTGTTTGTTGTTCATGTGGGACACATTTTCATGTGCTTTTTGTCATGAGCACTCTTCTTTTAAAGTGACCATTCACATCTTAACTATTTTTTCATTATGTTGTCTTTTTATTATTGTTGAATATTGAATTTGATGTATAATTATAATCTCTTTGATACTTTATTATCTATGTTTTCTTCCAAAATGTGTTTAACTTTTTATTTTCCAAAGTATATTTCAGTAAGCAAAAGTTTTAAAATTTGATAAATTCCAACTTATTTATCTTCTTTTACATATTTTTGTGTACTTTTGGGTTCTGCAAATAAGTGTTTGCCTATTACAAGGTTCCAAAGACTATTTCTTTACATTTATTTTAGAATTTTATGGCATAATTTTTATATTTTGATGTAAAATTCATTTTGAGATAAATTTTGAGATCACTATGAAGCAAGGATTAATGTTCTTTTTTTCTTTTACATGGATATCCAGTTGACTTGGCATCATTTGTTTGAAAGACTTTCCTTTTCCCTTTTAATTGCAATTTTTGTCAGAAATTCAATTGGTGATATATGTATGGGTGTACCCATAGACAATGTCTATTTTATTTCATTGATTTATTGAGTTATTCTGTCATTACTGCACTATCTTGATATTCATAGCTTTATAGTACTAGCATGGATCCTGGTTAATGTAAGTCCTTTGACTTTTTTTTCTTTCTTCTTAATTTTATTTTGGTCATTGTATATTCTTTCCACTTTTTAAAACAATCTTCATAGTCTCTTTGTAAATTTATACTAAAAAAGTTTGTTGGACTTTATTAATAGAAATATGTTGACTCTATAGTGAATTATATATATTTGTAAGTATTCTGATTATAAATGTATATGAAATATATATAGTATATATGAATTTGTCAGTGCTACCTAAGTACCATAATTGAGGTAGTAGATACAATAGGAATTTATTTTCTCATAGTTCTGGATTCTAGAAGCATAAGATCAAGAAATCCTCAGGATTGGTTCCTTCTCAGGTCTCTTTCCTTTGCTTGCAAATGGCCATCTTCTTCCTGGTCTTCACAAAGTGTTCTCTCTGTGTTTAAACCCATCTTTTTATAAGGATATCAGTCCAATTGGGTTAGGAAAGTTTGGGCTCACCTCAATGTTCTTATTTCAATTTAATTGTTTCTTCTAAGACCCTGTCTCCAACTACAATCACATTCTGAGACACAGGCTTTGAAACTTCAACATCTGAGGCAGAAGCAATTCAGGCCATTTCAAAATAGTAACTGTTTTTTGGTTGGCTTGAAGTTTTTTGTCTCCAATTTTCTTTAAATTTCACAGTTTAGTCCTGATATGTTTATTTCTTTGAATTTATTCTGCTTAGTGTTCATATATAGTGTTCTTGTATCTGTACATGTTCACTGTATCTATGATCCTGTTTTAGCAATTTTGGGTAATTGTTTTTCCAAATATTTTTTCCTTCTTAATATTTTTCTCCTTTCCAATGGGCCATTTGATATTTCCTCCACAGGTCCCTGAAAATTTGTTCATTTTTATTTCTATTTTTCCCTCTGGTCTTCAGATTGTATAATTTCTATAAACTATCTTAAATTCATTGACTTTTTAATTGATTTCAATCAGCCCATCTAGTGAGTTTGTTTCCATTTGTTTTTCTTTCTTTTTATGAAGCAAGGGGATGCTGGGAATGGAACCCAGGGCTTCCTCTATGCTAGCCATGTACTCTACCACAATGCTACACCTGAAACACTTCTTTATTCGTATTTTAAAGAGAAAAAAATTGAACAGAATTTCAAAACAAAATAACAAGAAGGTGACAACGGTTAATACATTGTGTATTGTTTTCTTTAAATTAGTTACTCAAAGTGCAAGATATCAACACTTAATTGTCCAAACAGTACTAGCACAAGCGTATCTTTTCAATGAACATTTTATTTTGTATACCATAGTCTTCACTTCTCACATAGTAATTTGGTTCTTTTCTAAAAGATCTATTTATCCTTCAGAATTCTTGCATTTTCCTTTTAATGTCTTTTATCTACTTTAAGACCATAGTAACTATAACTGCTTTAAAATGTACATCAAGTAGTTGATGCATTTGTGTCTTTTCAGAATTGATGCTTCTTGGTAATTTTTTCTGTTCATGATTTTTCTAATTTCTGTGATTCTTTAGAGGTTGCATAAGTTTTGAATTGTGTCTTTAACATTGTAGATGTCATGCTCTGTAGTCTCTAGAAAATCCTGAAGAATTTCAAACATTTTACCACGCTGAGAAGGAAGAGATATAAGTTCAAGGTGTTGCATTCAGGGGAGAAACACCGCTGCTCTGCAGGGGTGAGCAGCTCACTGTGATTCTAAACTCCATGTCAGTAACGCGTTAAAGACACACAGCTGAAGGAAAGGAAGACTTCATTGGAAAGGAGGATAAAGAAGATAGAGCACTACTTTGGTAAGAACCAGGGTAGAGGCCTCTGGAAAGATGGAGCACTTTGTTTCCAGCTGCTTTATTAGGAGGGCCTTCTCCTTACCTGAAACTTGTCATAACCCAGTTGGCTCCCAGGTGCCTCTGCCTGTGTCATTTCTTCTGGTAGTCTATGTACAGCTTCTTCCTGCGTGTTTACTTGTCCCTGACAGGGCCTTATCTTTGGAGTGGGCATCAGGTTGGCAAGGGGTAACTGACTCATGGTCGACTTAGTAAGGGCACATGTGGATAACCTTTGTAGAACTGTAGTGACTCTAGAGTGTGTAACATAGCAACCTTAAGAATGTTCACGAAGAGGGTTGATGTGAGTACATACTGAATAAGAGGTTTTTGCAAAGTTGGTCAGAATCCCCCTCTTTGCTTCCCCTAGATTCTATTGGAGGTAGAGTGGTTTGTCCTGTCTGTACTTGGCTTTATTTGTGTGATGCCTGTCAGCTCTTTCTCCCTCTGGTAGATTCTAATACCACTTGTGTTATTTTGATGCCTTTCCATATTTGGGTTTTCCTTCTCTCTATCTTTCTCTTGATCTGCTTTCATGGGAATTTCTCTAGTAAAGTTTTAACTCCTTCTAGTCAGGATTAGCTAAAAAACCTAATGAGGCCCCTTTTCAATTTTATTTTCTTATTTAAAGACCCTTACTCCTCTAAAGGGAAGGTTTCATTTTTTTTTATGGTACCAGGGATTGAACTTGTGCCTATCACTGAGCTCAATCCCCAGCCCCTAAAGGCAGGTTTTCGATCATGGCAAGCAGTCTAGAAGTTGCCACTGGAAGATGCAGTAAGAAGAGGAAGGAGATGAAAAAGTACAGATAGACAGTTCAGGTTGTTCATGGTTTTCCACACCATGGTATGGATTCTATATTGTATTATATAGGTAAAAGTGTTCATGTTCTGAGTTACCTTTTCAAGTTTATTCTTTTTGTGCCCATACCAGCAAAAAAACTCTCTAAGCAGCAATTATACAGACTTGAATATACTAACTCACCAGATTTTCAGTATTGTATGTAAAGTATACTCATATCAAAAATGTCTTTAATAATAAAGATGGGCTTAACTGTGCATACAGAAGTCTTGTAATATCTGTGTGATAGCGACAGTAAATTAATGAATTTGTGGATCCTGAAAAAGCATTAACAAATCTGAATGACAAAGTATAAAACTGGAAGAAGTGAGGACATATACTTTGGTCTTCAGGATTTTATTTTAAAATTTGTATGTGAAAATAAAACCCTTAGAGATCATGGAGGGCAATGCTCCTAACTGTGTATTATAGAAAATGTTCAAAATGGTATTTCCAAATGTGACCTAGATCATTGGTGGAGGAAGAACTAGAACCTAAGACTTATAATATCCACAGCAAGGCAGTTTTTTAAAAAACAGTTATCAGAGCTTTCATTCACTTCTTGCCTTTCAGTTGTACTGACTTCTCTTTTTATGATTGCTTGGCCTTTGGGCCAGTGTCTACCATAGTCCAAGGAGATCACCACTGAGTACTTTTTTTACTCACTCAAGCTTTTGGAGAGATTTTTCATCATGCTCTGACAAGTTGTAGAAAGTTTGACATTAGATTTTCAACTTCAATAATAAGCTTTTTAAACCCAAGTTCACAGATACTACACACCTCATCATTTACATTTCACCCTTAGGAAGCAACTGATGAGCATATGGGGGTGGGACTGGTAGATAACAGTAACAGACTCTAGTTTGAATGGCATCTCTTCTTTCTGACAATTCTGATAGGCTCCTCTTCCACATGCCTCCACATGATGGAAATGATTAAAGACTGTATAGATATTCTCAGGGGAAGACTGCTAGAAGTGCTTGCTAGGCTGAAAATGAAAAGTCATGAACATTTTTTCAATTCTGCTGACATCTACTCCTGCATTCAGGATGCATAAGGTGCTCCATACACATTGCTTCATGTATAATATGGACTTACGTTTCATATTATACTCTTCTACTCTTCTACTTCCAACTATACTCTTTACTTCCAACTATACTCTTTACTTCCAACTATACTCTTCCAACTATACTCTTGCACTTCCAACTATTAACTCTTTAAAGGAACCCATATTATTCTTATTTGTACACTTAGAGTCTAACATGGTATTTAGCATATGATAGACCTACTTCAAGCATTTGTCATATCTAAGTAAAGTGTTTGAAAATAAGCACTCTTCCAAGAAAATGGTATTTATTCAAGTATTTTCTAAATAGCAGTATGGTGTCACTATTAATATGTTCCTTAAAGAAGTGGAAATTCAACAGAGTAAAATTATAAGACAAGATTCTTTTTCTTCATAACAACCTTTACGTATATGAAGCTAATTTCTCGAGGATATGGAGCAGATTATGAGCAGTCTTCGTAGATTTTTGATCACTTGTGGATAGTATAACATTTGTGGTCACTTTCAGCATAACCATATTGCTTTAGTAATAAATGTAACAAACCCAGCAAGCTAGGAAAAATGCTTCAAAAATAATTTGAACAGGTTTGCGTTAGCCTGGGAAGTGAATAGAGGGAATGAACCTAGTCAGTTCTGCAAGCTGCTTTTGTTAAGCTGTCCTGCTTGTTTTATGGCCACTGTGGACTAGAAGAAGAGAATTGAAAGGAGGTCAGGAGGAAAGCACTTTAATTTAAGAAACGTTGCTGTGTGTGGTATTGTGGGGGACTGGGTGAAGAGTCCCGATTGTCTGTGTTAAGGGTATGGCGAGAAAAAAAAAAACCAGAGACAAGTTTAGTAATACATGAATGGCTAGAAAGTCAGTGTCTCCTGATGGGTCCTGATCCTCACACTCCTAAACAACCACTATTTATTGGGTGTATAGTGTGATGGGTGGGACTAGAGAAAGAATCTAACTAGGTAGAAGATTCAGAGGTTTATGACTCTATGGGCAAGTGTAATTCTAGGATGACTTAAGAGGGCATAGGTGATCACATGCTGAGAAGCATCTTGACCTGGAGTATAATTCTGGGATGACTCAAAACAGCACAGATGATCTTATGCTACAAAAAGCCAGTGGGAAATCTCAAGTAGGTGGTACTAATAATCCCAAACCTCCATTTTACCCCTTAGGGAAGTATTCAAAATTTGCCATTGTAAATTTATAGTCCCCAACATTGTATGTGTGTGCTCATGTTCAATAACAAATGTTTCTCTCTTGAGGGAGTTTGGTGCTTTTCTTTAAAATTTCAGTCACTAGAGCCTGTGTGAGGCACTGGCTCTTCTTTGCTGGGAGCTATGTTATTTCCTCAGAGTCTTGCACCATCAGTATAGCTTCAGTGTCTTCCTGAGGAGTAGAACGTGGTGACAGATTCACTGGAAAAGAGAACTCGGGAAAGCTTCCTATTACTTGATCACAACTGGACCATGGAAAGTATTCCACTCTATCCGCAGAGACAACGTAGACTGATTCTAGTTTTAGCGGCAGTAGTCTGGGATCTCCAGATAACCAATAGGATCTATCTCTCTTATCTATCAATCAATCAATCAATCAATCATTTATCTACCTAACTGGAGAGACTTATTATAATGAATTGACTCACAGAATTTTGGAGACCAGTAAGTTTCAGATCAACAGTCAAAGAGCTGGAGACCCAGGCAAGCTGATGATGAAGATTCACTCATTCAAAGTGCTGCAAATCAGTCAGTGGCATAAGTTCCAGTGTGAAAGACTGCAAAGTTGTGAACAAAGAAGAATCAAAGTTTTTGTTTGAATCTGAGACAGGAAAAAAGCATGTCTTAGTCTCAGTTCAACAGTTAGGCGGTGGTTTCCTTTTCCAGGAAGACCATGTTGTTGGTCTTTAGAGGTCTTCAGTCTGATTGGATAAGGTCCACTGTCTTTTAGGGAATGCAATCTCTTTACTAACCTTCCTATCTGTTTAAATGCTAACCTCATCTACAAACACTGTCTTTGTCACTTTTCTTTTCACTGAGACAAAACAGCTGACACCTACAGCATAAAGGAGGAGAGGTTTATCTTGGCTTACATTTTCAGAGTTTCAGTTCTTGCATGGTCAGCCCCAGGGAGGAAGGACCTGGGTGGAGGAAAACTGTTCAGTGTATGACACATGGGATTCAGAGAGTAAAAATTCATAAAGGCAGATATACTCTTCCAAGTCATACCCTCAGTGACCCCTCTCTTCTAACTAGAACCCATCTCTTATACAACCCATCTAATAGCAAGTCAGCTATAGAGCTTCTATGATCCAATCATCTTTCTAAAGCCCATTTATTACTGTATAAAGCTCTTGGGGGATATCTAGGTATAAAATATAATAAATATTCTCAGAGACACATCTGGAATGTCTTGGCGTTTGATGGTGGGCGATAACTGAGAATGAAAAATTCTACTTAATACTGTTATTGTAAGTTGTCTATTCTTCTGATTTTACTATCTCTTTATTCTATTCCTAAAAATCTCTGAATTTGTTTCAAATAAACATCTTATAAAATTTTGGTTTATGAACATTCACTCTAATATGTAAAAACTATTGGATAGTATCATCATCTTTAAAATTGCTCTCTGTTTAGGCAGCATTAATTTTCAATGATATCAAGTCAGAAATTATTTTTAAATGGTATCTTAAAATATAAATATTGATCTTACTTCAGTTCCCTGAAAGAATGAAAATGACTGAATGAGTGATTTTGATTACTGACAATCAAAGTGAAACCCAGATTTGTTTCCATAACCTAAATAGAACTTGCTCAGATAAATGAGTTTGATAATGACAATGCTGGCATATCACACTCAGATGACATTTCTTTTAATTATAGTTAAATGTCTGAAGATATCAGGAACTTCTGTAAACGTAGTAGTTTGGGAGTTAAAATTTAAACAATGCAAGACAGACTAATGGGTAAAATGTTATTTTCATGATGAAGCAAAAGCCAGACATTGTGTCAGAACTTTGTGAGCACACAGGGAACTCAGCTTCAGCTGTGACAGACAGCAAAGCTTTCAAATACTTACAGCTGTGAGATGCTTCTGACTCGGCCTCCTCGCGATCAGCCCAGACACAGTATGGGAATGGAAAGGTGGCTGCCTTCCCTGGAACAAATAACCACACGGATGATGCATACCTTAATTTACAGCTTACACACATTTTAAACAAAGCCAATATATTGGAAAGATAAGTACTATGTGAAAATTAACATTTGTACCGGGAATAATTCTTTATCAGGATACCTAAATTTGCATGCCTTGTTGTTTTCTTGCTTTAGCCAAAAGTTCAGTCAAATCTTATGTGCAGAATACATTCCCAGGGTCTGCATTTCCCAGGGTCTGCATTTTGTCAACTGCTCACATTTTTCTCCTTACCGTGAATGAGCCTATGTTAACAGGGAGGCTACATGGATTCTTTTTTGTTGAAAGTTTATTGGAAACTGAAATCTATTCTGCCTGCTAAATGTAAGGAAGTGAGATTCAGGCGGAGGCACAGCTTACTTGTCAACAAAATGCAGTGACTGGGCTGATGTCCAATTTTCTATTGGACATGGTTGGACTGGTTCTTAAGAATCCTAATAAAGTAAAGTTAGGAATGGCAACTACAGCAGAATGCGTGACGTGGACACTTTCATATTTTATGGGGACGCGTATCAGTTTTCTGTGGAAATGTGCAGCGTCTGCTTTATTACCTGTGATGTGCTAGCCTCAGGTTCCTGACATGTAGCAGGCTCTCAAACCCGAGGCCCTGCACCCCCAAGGGAATCGGGCATACAGTCTCGGTGTCTGCAGCTCCCAGTTCACACCTTTATGAAAAGCTCAAATGTTCGTGGAACCTGTGAGAATATTTCAAATGATAATTTTGATGAAACCTTTCCTACTCACGTTGGAAACCTGATTTGTGTCTTAGAATTACAGGGTTGGAAAAAGACAGCACTTGATTAACTCTGTCCATGAGGAAAGACTGACTTTTAGAGGAAATATGGACATTTCAAACTACTTTTCAATGTTCCTTTTAAATGTTACATCATCTTTGTAAAAGATAATTCTTTAAGCATTTTTGTAAACAAAATGTCAGTTGAATTCATAAATTCGGTTGAGATTTAATTGGTTAGTACTTCACATATTGATGGAGTAATGGTATTTTGATCCATGTATACATTGTGTAATGTTCAATCATGTCACGCCTGTTTCTTCCCATTTCTTATCATTTCTTTAAGATAAAAACTTTCAAACTGCTGTCTTCCAGCTTTTTGAAGTATACAATACATTATTGCTGTTTATAGTCAAATCGCTGTGCAATAAAATACCAAAGCTTGCTTCTATTTATCTACCTTTAACATGAAAAAAAAGAAAGACAATTGGTGAAGTAACACAAATTAAGATAAAACAAACAAAACATCACATGCTGAGGTCTTTCTGGTAGATTACCAGGAAGATGGTAAGAGATGGTAACTTGACATAGCTTATAGCTTTGTTCATATATGAGTATGATCATTTTTTGCAGACCCAATATCAACTCTCTGCTTAAGTTTATTCTGATAGTTATCTTAGGGTCACTCTGACATTAACTTGGAAAGATTCTTTTGTTAATGACATAGGAAGAATCTTAAAAGAAAAGAATGAAAACCTCCAAATATTTCATCTGACTGGAGTATTTGTGATGTTCACCCTTATCAGTAAAGAATACCAGCAGTGCTTTTCAGTAAGAAAGCACAAGACATCATATGACCAAAGTTTAAGTGGTAAAAAGTCTTTGCAAACTCTCTCAAATTCAATGACTTCTGGGTACAAATATACTTTGAATCATATGAAAAGGAAAGTTGCTTTGTTCTTTAGAGTCCGTTGATATCTTTGAAGTGATTTAGTGTCTTTTTTTCTCTAACTTCCACTTAAATCAGCTTCTCAGAAATATAAAGCCAAAGAAAAGCCAGGGCTCAAATTAAAGGGGTAAAATTTTGAGACAAAAAAAGTTAAATGTTTTCATACATGTATTTGACTGATTGATATAGTGGATTCAAATTTTACAAAGTGTCGTAATATTAACTATTGTCAGTTTGCGGTTCAGCAATAATATAAAATTAAACAATAACGTTTATGTATGTGTGTGGACTCTGTTAACTCTATTTACATATTATAGGATAGATGTGTACATAAAGAATTAACTTATTTAAGCTTACTTTTAAAAGCAAACTTCTCAACAAGTATTCAGTGTAGCTAAATAAACAGTAAAACTCTACAATAATGCATGGAGCAATCAATTCTTTTTACACACTTTGTTACTCTTTTCGAAGGAGTTATAATAAATAGTAGGAGTGGGTAGGAAGTTAGGTTGAGTGTATTTATGTATTCATGCAGAAAACAGGCTTTTAAAAGGTTTTTTAAAGGGCTGTGTATCTTCTTAGTCTTTACTATTTTTTATCTGTTCACTTTGGTAAGTCACTGAAATCTGATTTTGATTTCCCCTTAAGACACTTTTCAAGCTTGTCTCTGCTGATTGCTAAGACGACAGTCTTGGCCAGTGCATAGCAAGGCTGCATCTGTGCTTTCTCTGCTCTGTACTAGGGATGGAAATGTAGCCTTCATAATGGGGTGGTGGTGAGGATTATATAAGATAATACATGCGAGGGCCTGCAGGAATACCAGGTGCATGCATATAAGTTATTAACTTTACTTGTTACATAAATGCAAGATGGAGTAATGTGATTGTTCTAGGTGGTTTTTTGGGAAATGTGACATGAGAAAATATGAATCCTGCCCTAGTCCACAGTACTTCCCTTGCTGAGGGGCTCACTGTGGCCTGCTTCCAGAGGAAATAGCTTTGGTGCCTACCTGATGATTTCAGAATAATTAGAGTTTATCTATCTATCCATCTATTCATTCCATTTGTAGGAAAACTAATGCACCTGGAAATGATTATGTTATATAAAATAAATGAGACATACAAGCTTAAATATCGCATGGTTTCTTATATGACAGACTCAAAATACAAGGGATGAAGGAGTGGGAGTGGGAAGTGAAGAGAATTCAAAAAGAATTAAGATGTGTTATGTAAATGTTACAAATCCCAACGATAAATATAATCAGTATGTACTACAAATAGGTACCAATAAAAGTAAACTTTTTCTTTTTTGAAATTTTATTTAAAGAGAAAAAAACAGAATAAAGGGTAGCAACAATATAGAATTCCAAGGAAAAAAGGAAAAGAACAACAACAAAAAAAAACTAAGAAATTATTACTTGACAAATTACATACTGACTTCTTGGAAATAGTTGTTCAAATTACAAAGTTAGAACATGTAAAGTAGACATTCAAACAATGAGACTGTTAACAGTTCTGCTCCATGATCTGACAAAAACAGCAATATGGTCATCCACCTTACCTACTCAGATATACATGCAATTATATCAAAAGGGTAAATTAAACACAACAAAGAAGAACAAAGTGGGTCACAGGAAACCAATGTAAGAGACATAAATTTCAAAGCTAGACAATTGGAGATATTCACTCTCTATGATATTGACTCTTGTTTTCTTCCAAATAGTGGTCCATATTTTCACATACAGGGAATTCACATGAAACAACGTAGTATGGAATTGATCTGAGCAGGACGAGGAAGGCATTTCAGGTCTTTAAGACCTGACAATAGGGAAGCCAAGAATGGCTGTCATAGTGTCTCTCATCCTCTTCAAAACAGCTGTCCATACCTTCATGTGTATTGAACTTAAACAAAACAAAACAAGCTAAAATCACTTTGAGCAAAGAATGATAGTTTTGCTGGATTTCACATCATGACATTATGGAATCAGCACTGGGTACTGTAGTGTCTCTTTTTCTTCAAAGTAGTTGTTCATTTCAACATGTGTTACATAGTTGGTTCTTGTAAACTGTTTATAAGCTCTACACATGCATGAGTCTCTACATGTATATCTATCCTTTCTGTATTTGAGGGAAAAACAAAACAAAGCAAGACAAAACAAAACAATTCCTAGAAAAGCATGAAGCAAAAAGTCATATAAAACTATAATACAAGGTGATCTATAATGGTTACCATGGTGTCTCAGCAGAGTATAACATTAATAAAAATGAAGCATTGGAGACATTATAAGACTTCAAAAGCAAGTAATAATCCAACCAGACTGGGCATCTTGGAGTAGACAGTTCAGTATAGACAGTTCAGTGTAGTTGCCTATACTCTTAGAGTTGATGCTATCAATCATAACAGATTTAAATAAAATCAGTCAATACCAAACAGCAATATAACAAACCAGATTCAAATAAGATCAGTCATAGTAGGACAGTATAAGTTATACAGGGCTTCAGATTAAGTTGATAGGAAATTAGGGATGATTACCATAATATGTCCTCTTATTTTTGGGATAGCTGACTGTGTCCTCAAGTCTAGTATAAGTAGACAAACTGAAACAGTAGGTAATCCATTTAAGCAGAGTGATGAGAATAACATAGATTTTAAATCTTGTTACCCAATTAACAATATCCTCTGCCTTCCTTTTTAAAATAATTCCTCCCCTTTCATTCCCATAGGGTGCACTGCTTATTTTGGGTTCCACTGCGTCCCTATATAGAGCCTCTCAATGGACCCTATCTCCTGATCTACTCTGCTTGTGTTTCTCTCTGTTAATGTTTCAAAACCATCTATACTAGAGATTACAGCCAATCTTCTCTGCCTTATTTCTGCTATTTTTCGGCCATTGGTTGACTATTTTTCTGTTCCACTTCACTGTCTGCCCCATTCACTGAGGCCTCTCTGCCACTGTTCCTGAAATACTCGTATTCTTGTTCTCTCTCTCTAAAATGTCCTTCAGTATTTTTTGTAGGGTTGGATTGGTGGTCACAAATTCTCCTTGTTCCTCTTTGTCATGGAAGCATCTTGCTTCTCCATTAATTTCTAGAGAGAGTTTTGCAGCATACATCAATCTGGGCTGGAGGTTGTTCTCCTTCAGGGCTTGAATTACTTCACTCCAAGCTCTTCTTGACCTGATGGTCTGTGTTGAGAAGTCTGCCATGATTTTGATGGGTTTTCCTTTATAGGTGATCTGTTTCTTTTGTCTGATGGCTTTTAGTATTCTGTTCTTATATTGAATTTCTGGGATCTTGATTAATATGTGTGTAGGTGTAGTTCTGTTTTGGTTGTAGGTGGCTGGAGTTCTGTATGCTTCATACATCTGCATATCATTTCTTTTTTCTGTACTTGAGAAATTTTCCTTAATAATTTCTGTGAGTAGCCTTTGTAATACCTCTGTTTTGACTCCTGCTTCTTCATTCACATGCTTTATTCTTAAGTTAGAGATCCTCTTGTCGTCTTCCAATCTTTGTATATTTACTGCCTGCTCCCTTGTTATTTTTAAGAGATCTTCCCTTTCATGATCACACATTGCAAGCTTGTGTTCAATTTTTGATAGTCTATCTTTGGTTTCTTTCAAGCAGTTATGCCAGCTTTCTATGGAGTCTTTAGTTTCCTGATAATCTCTTTGAATCTGCATCATGAATTCTAGGGATTTTTGTATTCTTCATTAAATTTTTCTCTCCTTTTGTGTTTCTCCATTCTTCTGTCTGTGTCTTCATGAGAGGTGCCCAGCCTTTTTTTATTAAAGCCTGTTGCATCGGTGCGTCAGGTCAGGCTCAGGCAGGAATTCAGTTGGCTTGGCAAGAGCGCTATGCTCATCAATCTTAGCTTCTCTAATGGTAGCCCCAGGACCTCATATTTGAGCAGTTTTTTTCACTTTAGTTTCTTCCTGGGTTGAGAGACTCCATCTCCCTCTGTTTGCATCTCTCCAGGGTGTTCTGTTCTCTTAAGTCTTAATAATATTCTTTTATAAGTAAACTTTTTCAATAGAAAGGTTTTATATTCTAGACCACAAAGTTTTGCTTCTAAGGCTGTCATATGGATTTTCATCTGTTCTAAATTTGTTCCTTTTTGTGAAATTTGCACCAAGAGAAATAAAATACCCCTCTTATATATCACAAGCTAATGAGCAACTATTGACCCTATATTCATATTTTCTTTAAAAATTTTTTTTCTCTATTTTCTTTCCATTGGATACAAATAATGCCTTATACATAATACAACTTTGCATTATTTTATTATCTGTTGCTTATATGGGGACTCAATTTCTATATTTTTGTTTATGTGAAATTCACTAGAACTTCAATTAAATATTTAAACAAACAATTAAAATTTCAAAAGTTACATGTATTAATGGATCTTAGACTCCATTGTATGAATTATGCCACAAATTGGAAAGGGCAAGTGTTGCTGTTTAATCTAATTCCATGGCACTGTCTCAATGGCACCAAAGATATGAAGGAAAAAAATATATCATAAAGTTCTGACTTTTATAGCATTTAGTTCAAATCAGCTTATGTGGCACATTTGCAATAAAATTACTTTGAATTCTTGTTTTTGTGTTTATGTATTTATTTTTACATAAGCAATAATAAACCTGTTTTAGCATATACTATTAAAAATATTGACTCAAACCATGGAGCATTGAAAATCTTAAACACTCCATAAATTACTTAATGTGTGAAAGACAATTTAGAAGCAGTAATAGATGGATTATTTTTGTTAAATACCTCCTCTTTTTAATATTGCATTGTAATTTCAAAGATAATAATCTTGTGCCACTCACAAAGTATGGTAATTAGGATTTCTTTGAGCTAGGACATCTATTTACATGTATACAAGAAATGCAATTACTTTTTGTTATCCCTAAAGGAATGATATGCACTGGACATATTTTGCTTTTTTAAATTATACAGGAAAAAAAATTCTAAACAGTTTTCTTGTTTTGTAACTCTAGATAATTTGTATTCAATTTTTTTTTCTTTGAGGCATGGTCTCACTATACAGTTCAGACTGGCCTTGAGCTCACTTTGTAGCCCGGGCTAATTTTAAACTTGCAACAATCCTCTTACCTCAGCCTTCATATGCTGGGATTACAGGCATGTGTCACAGTGCCTGACTAATTCAGTTATTTTTCTAGGAGAACAAAAACTTCACAAACTAGTTATTTAGCAATTTTTTACCATCAGTTGTAAAAGAAAATAGCTGAATGTTTCCCTAAGATATTTTTAATAGGTGCTACCATAAGTTCGTGACCTTCATTTGTACACCCACAGAAACGTTCAGCAAGCTGCTTCGATGTAGGAAAGCACACTGAAAAGGCAGTATTAAAACAGCAGCGAGGAAGCTTAATGAATTTCTTATATCTATACCTACGGAAAGCATTTTTCTCTGCTTTTGATTTTCAAGCAAAAAAATAAAAAGCAGTATGTCAAAGTGATATAATAGTATACCACCCAATGATAGTATTGAATATTAGTCGATAGTTATTTGGTTTCTACAGACAATATGATAAAGTTTAGGGCTGCTTTTTAAGAGTCATTTTATCACACACATGTCACACACACACAGACACACACACACACACACACACATACACAAAAATAGATGTCTCAAAGAATTTTTCTATTGTTTGTATCATGTAGTCCTACAGTTATTTCTAACTCTTTTCTTTTCCTTGACCTGTTGTTGAACTCAGCTGAGGATAGGCCAAAGTTTTTTCTAGGTCTATGAGTCTTTGATTTCATGATTCTATTTCTATTCTCCACACATCCACTGTATTTATCTATCCCCAGCTAATGGAGGTAGCCATAGTACTAGGTTGCATTTGTATTTCTTTTTCTTGTTTGTTTGCTTTTCCAAAATTTATAACAGAGATAAAAGGATTTGCAAGGGAAAAAAAGGATAGATAGCTTTATTCATGTATTTTCCAGGGATTGTTTATTATTAACCAATCATCATACTAGTATACTAGATACTAAAGATACACTTTGATTTTGTTTCTTTTTTTTTTCAGTTAAATTTAGTTCAGAAATTCTCAAGTGGAAGTAGGAGGAGACTGAGACTCGAGTTGAACTGCAATAAAAAGTAGTAAGCGTTATGCATATACGTAAGTCACCAAAAAGCCTGGCTACTCGGAAAGCTAAGATGTGGGCATAGTTTGAATCAAATTTTGTAAAGTGATGGGGAGACCATTCCAGGATGGGGAGTTGTGTGAGTAATAAAAATGGGGTTGCTGGCTGCCGGAATAGAAAGAGGACCTCCCATGCGACTGAGTTTGAATCTGTTTGTGGAGAACGTGGACAGGAGCATATGATTAAACTGAATGATTAAACTGAGGGATAAAGGTGCATAGGCTCTATGTGGACTGAATAGTTAATAGATGGGGCAAACACACAAATAGTTAAAGTGTGGGGCAAAAGGCATGTAGGCTCTGTGAGAATAAGTAATTAAACTGTGGGATGAAAGTCCTGCAGGCTTGTGGGGAATGAATGGTTAAACTATGAGGCAGAAGCACAGTGTGTGAGAACCAAGTGGTTAAACAACAAGAAGTTCGGATTAGTGAAGCGCATTCCGCCTTGCCATTGTCCTGCCCTCTCTCCAAGGAAAGCTGCTTGGCCTTGAGACAGCTCCCAGCCCAAACTGCTTTTCCTCTTGCACAGGTATTCTAAATAAAAAATTCTTGACTTGGTGGTTTTTTCTTCTCCCAGAGTCCCCGTGATAGTTGGGTGCTGCAGAAATAGCCCTCGAGGCTTTTTGGTGACTGAACTGAAATCTCACCTGGGGTAATCTCTCCTTTCTCCACATGGTACACAACTGCACTCTTGATCATTTAAACACTGGGTCTCATAGGTAGTGAGTGTACTAAGTGACTATTTAACACAGTCCATTAGAACATGCAAGAATACAGTAGATATACATAAATCAATTTTACATCATACTTTAATTTTTATTATTTTATATGTTTTATAATATATGTATTGAATTTACAAATAAACAATTAGAGATGCTGGAGTATACTTAAAAATTCCTTATGCATGTGAAATGCAATCAACAAGATGGTGGAAATAGAGGCAATGTAGATTGGTCTTGGCATTTTGGAGGGCTGCTTCTTGGGTATGACAACCCTGTAGACTTTGAGCAAGATACTTAAGATTTTTTCCTTTAATATTTGGTATGATTTGTGCATGAAGGTTTCTGTGCTTTGAGTTTTGTCAGAAGGTTCTTAACTATGAAATATACTTATTAGATATAGGTAATTGCTCAACTTTTAATCTATGATTAACATACGTTTGCTGAATGTAATAAACACATTTATCTTGAGGAACTAGCAAACGTACACATCAGATCTCAGTAAGTTTTAATCTCTTTTCCCTGTCTTCTCTTCTCCCTAATTTTCCAGTAGGGTAGTTAATGTCTCTGACATCATTTTATCTGCATCATTCAGTTTATGGCACAAAAGTATGTGTAATATTTCCTCATTAGCCTTTTGATGTCTGTGGCATTTACAGCAGTGCTCTGTCTTGTAGTCATGATAGTTTGCATCTTTTCTCTTCATTTTCCTTGGGCAATCTGGTTATGAGTTTACTTTGTTTTCAAGAAATGTGATTTTTGTCTTACTGTGTTTTACGTTTTGGTTTTATGCTTCTGTACTGTAGTTCTTTATTTGAGTACATGTGTGTAGCACACAATGTCTGCATTCCATGTGGGGGGTTGGCACGTGGGCATATCACATCTTAACTCCTTTGGTATCCCCTTCCATTTCTCCATCTCCCTACCAACCAACTCTCGATTTCCCTCCTGTTTTGTGTAAATGTTTGCAGTACATAATTGAATTTGTATATTCTTTTCTCTTTTCAGTTTTATTTGTTTGTCACTTATGTTTGTTATTTCTTTTCTTGAGTTTTCTTTGAGTTTAATTTGTCCTTTCTCTTTAGCATCTTAAATTGCAAATGTAGATTATTGATCTGACAACTGTTCTTTTATAATATTGGTAATCTGTAACTTTTTTCTAAATTCTACTTTATCATCTCAAAATTTTAATCTGCTGTGTTTTTTATTGAATTTAAAATATATCCTGAAATTTCCTATAATTTCCTTTTTGATCCACTAATAGTTTAGTAGTATTTTGGGTAATTTCATATAAAGACTCCACGTATCATTTTCTTATTCCTTCCTGGTTCATTTCATGCACTGTCATGCACATGTGAGTTCAATTTTTTTATATGAGGTCTAGTAACCTCAATGGCTAAATCTAGTGATTCAATGTACAACATAAGGGCTGTAGTTAATAAAGCCTTACTATATTGTATATTGAAAATTTTCTAAGAAAGATTTCTATACACACTGTGTGTTCCTTATTTTTAACATTATTTTATGGTGTAAGCTATAGTTTTTCTTGATGTATGTTTCGTATATAATTGAAAATAATGTGTATCTATTACTTTAGCATGAAGTGCTTTGCAAATGTCAATTAGGACATGTGGGTAGACAATATTAGCATAACCTTCTATATCCCTATTTATTTGGCATTAGGACTTTCCCCCTCTCTCTGTTAGTGAGAAAGGAACATGAAAATGTTTAATTTTAATTTTACTCAGCTTTTAAAAGGAGTGATATGTAGCCATTTGTGACGCCATTGTCACCCTGGTGGATGTAATGGTAAGTGAATTACCAGGCATGGAAAGACAAATACAGAATGTATTACTGATACATGGAATCTAAAACAAACAATAAATTGTAGAAGCAGAATTTAGATGGATTGCTGCCACAGCCCGGGTGCTGGTAGATGCTGGCCAATGGGTATAAATGCAGTTATGTAGAATGTCTAAGTCTAGAGATTCAATATGCAATATGAGGATATCACACTGCACTACATATTAAAAATTGCCAAGAAAGATTTTTATACACACTTTATGTTTCTATGAAAGACCATAAGTAGGTTAATTGCTTGCTCATAATAATTATTTTGCTATGTATACAAAAACATCCAGGTGTGGTTGTACATGCTTGAATCCCAGTGCTTGGGAGGCTGAAGTAGGATGATTGTTGTAAGTTCAAGACCAGTTTCAGCTACAAAGTGAGTTCAAGGCCAGCCTGACCTGCATAGTGAGACCCTGTGTGAAAAAGACAAAACCTTTGTTTTTACATCATCAATATGAACAATAAAATACTCTAATTTGCAATATAAAATTCCAAATACATTGAAAGATAAAAGACAAGAAGAATGTAACATAGAATCCAAATTTTAAAAAAGCGTTGGTTTGCCATATCAGTTATGACAAAGTAGATTCAACAGGAGAATATTATTAGGAAAGCGAGAGACATTACAAAATAATAAAAGGGTCAGTTCATTAAAGGCCATAGCAAAATTTCAAAATACATTAAGCAAAAACTGATAGAACTAAAACAAGAAATACAAAAGTCAGTCAATTTCATGTTAGAATGATTAAAAATAAGGGAAAAATTTTTAATATGCATTTGTATCTACTTTTCTCACAGTGTCTGTGAAACTGACTTAGAGTTTCCATAATTTAGAAAAGCACACTTTAATATTTGCTGGTGTACTTTATTAGATGTGTTAGTTACTTTTCTCATTGCTGGGACAAAATATCCAACATCCAAAGTTAAAGGGAGGAAAGATTTATTTAACTCACAAATTGTAGAGGTTTCAGGCCATAATCAGCTGGCTCCAAGGTAGGGGGGCACATGGCAGAGAGACTTCCATTTAGGGCAGTGGAAGACAGTAAAATAACCAGAAAGGAAGGGAGAGAGAGCTTCTTTCTGCCCCTTCTATTGTATGTAAGCTACCTACCCTAGGGCAGGTGTACCACTCATACCCTTAATCCTAGTATTAGACCATGAATCAGTCACAAACTCCATTCAGCAGTTTCCAAAAAGCCTGCCCACCTGCATGAACACATGAGGCTTTGAGGGGACACCCAGACACAAATCATAACATTAGGGTTAAAGTAAAACTACATTATTTCCTTTTTTTACACTTGCCGCTTTTCAAGACATGTCATTCTAAATTGTTGCTCTTTTTTTAGAAGATACAAAAGAGTGTTACTGAAATGCATAGCCGGCTGTAGAACCCAAACCATGTTACTAATGCCCCAGGAGGATGAGGGGAGAGGATCCCATGTTGGAGTCCAACCTAAGAAACTTAGTGATTTACCAAGACCTTGTCTCAAAATGAAAACTAAAGGCCTAGAGATGTAGCTCACTGGAAAGGTCTTGGCTTCAATTCCTAGTAACCCACACATACACACACACATAAAGATGGTTTGCCCCCATGTTACTAATCTAAAATGTGAGAATTAAGGAGGTTAATATATGCCTATATAGTCCCATGAAATGTTTGTAAGAATGATTTACTTCAAACTGTTTAGCACCATGAGCCCTTTGGCATATATTCATTGGCTATAGCTTTATGTTTAAAATTATAAGACAAAGCATATGATCATCTGATCAATTTAGTTACTCTTAAATTTTCTCAGTAGCTCAGTTTATCATTTGATTTACTGCAACTATGAGGTGTCACAGAATTGGATACATCCATAGGAAGGAAGGAATGATCCTATTAGCCATGCAGTCTCAAGATGCGTGGCTGTCCTGGTCAGTCTTCTCAGTCACCTCCAAGGCTGACACCACCATGGAAGCAAAGATACACATCAGACTACCCACTGCTCAGAGTGGCAGCACTCTTCCACTCTACTAGCAGGAAAACACTTGGAAATATATAAAATTATTATGGATTTTAACTTTGTTTTAGTGCACATTGATTCCATAGATTAATGAATTTCATTTTGGCAGATTCACTAAATGCATATACTTTTATCATGTTCACTCCTCCTGTACGTACTTTGCCATTTCCTCCCCGCTTGTTTCCTTGCTGTTGTGGTTTCAATACATAAAATACATTCTGATCTATTCAATCCCTCATTACTTTTCCTGAGTCTTCTCTTCCTGTATCCCTTCCTCTAATAATAGGACATAATCACATGTTCTCCCTCACATATGGAATCTAAAAAAGACGGCAAGGAAGCAGAAGGAAAACTGTTACCGGACAAGAGGACATTATTTGCCCTGTTGTTTACAAAGAAAATACTTGGATTCTGATATTTTTGGATCTAAGAGCTATGTCAACTTCTGTTACTTGTAAACTTTTTGTATCCTTTATTATTAGTTCTTTACCATTAGGAAATAAAATGGAATATTTCAGTGTTTCATCTTTAATTGATGGAAATGTTTATTGCTGCCACGTAATTGCAACTTTCAACATGATTGTGGAAATTGAATTGCTTGCCATTTTCCAGATTTACAGAAATTCTTTTTGAATTGATGTTTTGTACAAAAGTAAAGTAGGATGTGATTTTCAAATATTATGTTACAATATCCTAATTATAAACCATGAAATCGATGCCTTTATTTGGTAATGTAAAAGTTTCAGCATGAAGTAGTGGCTGTAAGCTTAAAAGTAAGGTATTTGTATAAGAATCATTTAGTGCCCCCCAAAATATAAACTTTTATAAAGTATTTATTTATTTGACATTATCATCATGTATATGAGATAGGTAATTGCATATTCTAGGTACCTGTTTGAAAAACCTTAGAAAATGCACATCACAATTTGAAAATAAGAAATTTAAGAGATTTACAAAATAAACCAAATTAGTACTTTAGAAATTTTAAGACATATTTGCTCACTTTATATAGACATCACTGAGCTTCAAGTAATCCTGGTAAATTTAATTTTTTTAAAAATTTTTTTTAAAGAGAAAAAAAAAGCAATACAGAAAAACGGGTAGAAACAATACAAAACCTCAAAAAAAAAAAACCCATAAATCACTAGTTGACAAACCACATACTGTCCTCCCAGAAATAGCTGTTCATGTTACAAAATTAAGGCATACAAAGTGAACACACAGTGAGGCTGCAAACAGTTACAAAAAAACAGGATGGAATAAAGCCAATTGAGACAGTATAGTGCAATTGGCACAGAACATCACAGCAGGTCACCAGGACAACAGTAACAGGCAACATTGTATAGCTCGTTGTCTTCACAATAGTTGTTCTTCTACTAGGTACAGCAAAATCAAAGAAATACACATTATAGAACACATCAACACAGAGTATTGAATAGAGCAACACCGTTAATCAGGACAAAGCAAAACAGCGATAAAAATATCTGCCTTCAGAGATAGTAGAAGGAGACTCCCCCGACTTGCTGTACCACATATGGTTACCTGCTAAGAGATACCCAGATCCCTGGATCCCAATTGTTAATGGGGGGGGGGGGGGAGAGGTATTTTTGGTTCTAAGCCCGCGCCCGGTAGGCAGCAGGCTGCTTACTGGTTGACCCGGCGCCCTAAGTTCCAGCATGGCGCGGATCTCAGGAGACGCTCTTGCTTCTGGTTTCCCCGCCCTGGGGTGGCCGCGGCTCGCCAGACCACAGTCACTTTCCAGGGCGGCAGGCTGCTTACTGGTTGGCTTGGCCCCCTAAGTTCCAGCCAATCCTGGTAAATTTGATTAGAAATGCATAAATAGTCACTGAATCCTTAAAGATTTAATTTCATGTATTGTTACAAATCTTTCATAAACTATTCTGTGATAGATGATAAACAATCTCAATTCAGGATAAATATTTTATGGGTAATTGTTTTCCAATTTGACCTCAATTTATTGTTATTTTCAAGGGCACTGGAAATTATATGTCATTTATATTTTAGACAGTCTGGGTTAAACAAAAACTAAATATTAAATCCTGGGGAACTGACAATCACTTGCAAAAATAGTAGGTTTTCTTTCTGTTTGTTTGTTATTTGTTGCTGTATAGCAAATAACCCCCAATTTAGAGGTTTGCACAGCACACACATTACCTCACAGCTTCTGTGTGTTAGAGATCTGAGCATAGTTCAGCTGAGTGCTTCAGAGGGCTGCAGTCCAGGTGGTGCTCAGAGGAGCAGTCCCATCCAAAGGCTTGGATAAGGGAAGACTTCATCTTCATCTCACTCCTGCGAGTGTGGGCAGGATGCAGCTCCTCATGTGACTGCTGGATTTACGGTTTAGTTTTTTGCTGGTTGTCAGCAGATGATGACAGCTTCCACTTTGTGTTTCTTCTCTGGTTTATTTTCTCTGAAGGAAGCCAGTGGCCACGTTCTGAGCTCTTATCAGGAGAGTCTCCTAACAGGAAACATTGGAAGCTGTTAAAATTTTGTAACTGCCTTTTAGAAGTGATATTTGACCATTTTTGTTACAATCTATTTACCACAAGAAACTTACTAAGTGTAACCTACACTCACTAAAAAGGGATATCCAACAGAAGGTGAATTCCAGGAAATGAAAGTTATTAAGAGCTATATTAAAAGCTGTCTACTCTAAGACATTTCTTCAGATGTCTATAGACCTACAGAAAGAGGAAATTAAAATGAACCTACTTTTGGTGAAACAAGTAAAAAAAGTAGATAAAATAGATCTAGCTTTGTTTCTTTCAGAAAGTACATTGTTTCATTTGTTCAAAGTATATTCAAGATTTGTCTAATTATCTATTTTTATTTTATCTTTTGCTTTGGAGGACTTTGACTCATGGAGGGCAAATTTTGTTTTGCTAATGTTTGTTCCATGTCATACAAATACAGTGGTTGATCTTGAATTTGGTTAAACAGCATTTATTTATAGGTCAGAGAGCCCTAGGGGAATCATTCTACTGAAACATGAATAGATCTTCTTCCAGCCCGTAATAACAAACCTGCTTTGGAGTTTCTCAATGAACTATTGACTGTCTCTTAGCTCTGCAAGGTGAGGCCGGTATTAAGTAATCTCAAGGTCAAGAAGAAACATTTATGTTTTGCTTTGCATATATTCTCTTTGAGGCAGGTCTGAAAAATCATTAACTTTGCCTACATTTGCTCTAATTAATAACTCTGAATCTTCCAGATGGATATATATATATATATATATATATATATATATATATATATTGCACCAAAGGCAAGACTGCAACACTAGTGACCAACTAACATTATTGAAAAGGTAATGTATGAATTCCCTTAGCTTCATATTCGTTTTCTCATGCTCTAGTTTCTCTTCAGCAATTAATTAAAATTTGCTCTTGCAGAGTGATAGTATCTTTTTTCCCCATCTGTAATATTAGCTGTGGACCTACCATTACAGCAAGAAATCCTTCAGCTAATGCAGTCAACTATAAAATATAGAATGGTTTTCACCCAAGCTTCATTAGATTTAATGTCTTTCTCATGGTACAGCTTTATAATTTGAATACACAGGTTCCCAGACATTGCATTTGGTGACTGGATACCTCTAAATGCTCTTCAGAGTGTCTTAGTACATATGAAGTATTTGTAATGAGCCTGGATTTATGTCCCTAGGAACAAACACTTGAGAAGGCCAATGACTTCATACATTATTCATCACTTTGTGCTTCTCATTACCACAATTAACAGCTGTTCCACACCAAATAATGAGAATAGTTTAACACTGTTTGACATATTGAACAAAATCTGTGATAGATTTAAAGACTGAGATGCTTATATGCCTATTACATTTTAGATTATAGTTTAGACATTAGATATGTGTTAAAAAACAGAAAATTATATTTCTTATCAATCACAATAGACTGTAAGTAGAATAATGTTAATAACAAGCTTGCATCCTCTGCTGATTTTATTTTTTTGCCCATATAGACATTCTAATTTAACGTAGAGTGACAGAGTGCCACATACTCAAAAATTGTATTTGCAAATATTTTGCTTTTCTATGGATAAGTGTATTATTAAACATTCTTGACGTTCAAATGCTTTCATATATACCAGCTAATAATTGCTATCATCCAGAGCAAATTTGTGATATTCCATCCATTTTCTCTTCTTTTGTCATTTAACTTTGCTCTTTACTAGAATAACCTGGTTCATTCACTATCCTAGAATTAACACTTCACAATGGGTTTCAACTTTATTATTCTTTCAACTTCTAATATTTTAAATTCTTGCTTGATGATCAAATTTTGAATAGAATTAATTGGAAAGTCTTACAAGAGTGAAGTTATTTTTTAAATCAATACAACAGCTGGTGAGTTGACTCGTGCCTATAATATCCTGTGATCCCAGTTACTGAGGAAGACGAATAGTAAATGGCCAGGGACAGTATGTTTAGAATGAGACACAGTACTTTGAATTGAGATTTCAAAAGCTCTACAGTTAAGCTGATGACAAGAGCTACTTATTCAAAGCAAATGAGTACCTGAGTTGGAAATGAGGTGGATATAGAAAACTCAAGGATAGATCTTTAAGGCTGTTGTGAATGAAAGAAAAGAAGAATATAATGCAGTAAGTGCAAAAAGCATCAACAAATAAATGATTTTTAGATAATTAAGAAATGTAAGCAGAACATTTATTAAGAAATGTAAACAGAACAAGAAAAACATGTAATTTGTTGCATGTGATGGCTACTCATATAGTACAGTTTTTTTTCTTGAAGTCTCTCCCAATAGGGCAGAAATTATTAATTTTGTTACTTCCTGAATTTCTCTAGCAGCAATTCTGGTTGTGTTACAGCCCCAGGTTTTGTTTTATGATGATGTCAGGTATATTTAATGTGGAGAAACACCAGAGTTCACAAGATGACAAAAGGAGAAAAATAACCATTTATGAAAGAGACTCCACTAAACTCCATTACTTTAGGAAACAAATCCTTTGTATTATTGTGGTTTTGACTACTAATTAGCCATTGGATCCCCAAATATTTATATCTTCCAATGTCTGTCTATCAAAATGCCCAAATGCAACTATCCAATTCAGCTCATCTATGGATAGTAGCCATGTAGGATTAATTACTTTAAAACTCACAAATGAAATAAGCTCAATGACATTTACTGGGCCGTTCAAACATTTACGCATTTCATCAGTCTTGTAATGATTCTTTAGTCACAATTAAATCCCGTAAAAAATGTTTATCACTCTGTGAATTGTGTTTTCACTTTATTGGTGAATTTTTTTATGTGCAAAAGATTTTTTAATAGAATTGGATCCCACTAGTTGATTCTTTGTGATAATTGCTGTGCAATCAAGGTTTTGTTTATGAAGTCTTTTCTACTCCTATGTCTTCTAGAGTCCTATCTATTGTATCTTCCAGCAGATTTGGTATTTTTGCTTTAATATTTAATAGTTGATTCATTTTGGTTTAGTTATATGGTGCTAGACATGGGTTTAGTTTTAGTCTTTGGCATGTGGAAATCCATTTTTTTCAGCACCATTTATTAAAAAGGATATCCTTATTCCAGTGATCATGTTTGCCCCTTTTGTAAAAAGTGAGGTGGTAGACTGCTTTGGAGTTGTTTCTATATCTTCTAGTCTGTTCCATTGATCATCAGATATGTTTTTTTTTTCTTCCATTACTATGTTGTTTTTATCACAGTAGCTCTGTAGTGTAGTTTCAAATCAGGAATTGTGATGCCCCTTGACTTGCCTTTGTTGTGCAGACGTGCTTTGCTACTCTAGATCTCTTTTGGTTCCAAATAAATTTTAGGAATATTTTCTTCAGTCTTGTGAGATATGCTAATATTATTTTGATTGGGATTGCATTTAATATGTTTTACAATTTTAAGAGTATGGCCATTTTTACTATGTTGGTTCTTCCTATCCAAAGCCATGGGATATCTTTCCATTTTCTAATATTCTCTTTGATCACCCATTTTAGAGAACTGTTGTTTTCAGTGTAGCAGTCTTTTACATTGTTTGTTAGATTGATCCTTATGTATTTCATTTTTGTGAAAGGTGCTTCTCGAATTTCTCTCTCAATGAGTTTGTTATTTGTTTATATGAATGTCATTAATTTTTGAGGATTGGCTTTGTATCAAGCTACACTGTTGAATCTGGTTATTAAATGTAGAGTTTTGGGATCTTTTATGTAAAATATTGTATCATCTGCAAATAATATAACATACAAAGAACTGAACAAAATCAGACACCCCAAATTCAAAGATCCAATCCAAAAATGAGCATCTGAGATGAATGCACATTTATCAGAAAAGAAGTACAAATATCAGATAAATATATGAAAAATGCTCAGCATCACTGGTCATTCAAGAAATGCAAATGAAGACAACACCGAGATTCCATCTCAATCCCAAAAGAATGGCTGTTATCAAGAAGACAGCTAATAACAAAAGCTGGTGGAGATTAGGGAAAAAGGAACCTTTTTCCACTCTTGGTGAGAGTGTAGATAGGTGCAACATCTGATTCCTCAAAAGCTAGGATTAGAAGTCCCATTTCACTCAGCTATTCCCTTGCTGGGTACCTTCCCAGAAAAATTAAAATCATTATACCACAGAGATATTTGTACACCCCAGTTCATAGCAGCATAATTTGCAATAGCTAAATCTTGGAAGCAAACCAAATCCCCATAAACTGATGAATTGATAAAAAATGTGTTTTTTAAAAATATAATGTAGTATGACTTCACCATAAAGACACAATTGAGACATTTATATTTAAATGGAGAGACCTTGAAACCATAATCATAAGTGAAATAAATTGGACATACATGTGTAAATATTATATTATCTCTCTAGTGTGAGAAACTAAAATCATAAGGAACCTCTAAAATGTATAACAGATATTGTGAAATAGGAAGAAACCATTTAAAAAGGAAAAAAAGAATTAGAGAGTAGAGAGAAAGGAAGGAAAAGAAAAAAATCAGAAAAGAAAGATAAAATGAGAACAGAGCTTTGTGAACAGAGCAGGGAAAGCAGTTTGAAATGTGAGGATGGAAATTAAAGAAAATGGAATTAAGACATATCATATACAACTAAAAATTCCATATAATGAATGTGGTCACTATATATTCCTAAATTGTACTAATAAATTTAAGTAAAAGTTTAGAAAATTTTGTAATAACTGAAGAAGATGAAACTTCCAAGCAGCATGTATGTTTTTCATTTTTATTAGTATGTGTTTGTGGTCCATAATGGATACATTATGGGAAATCTATTTCACATTTTGATCCTTTTTGTTTCCTCTTCCTCTCTCTTCCTTCCTGTCTTCCTCTGTCCCTGGATACCATTTTCCTTCTCTACGAAGCCAACTTCTAAGTGATTTCACATTGCAGTTGTGTCAGTGTTCAAAAACAAGCTGGGTAATAAATTATTTGGTAGACTAAAAGAAGTGCTAAAATGAGCAGAAATGCTCATTGTTTTGTGGTCCACAATTTACTCATCATGGATATAAACTACAAATATATTGACAAGCATCAGTTACCTGCAAAAATAAAACTGATCTTCAATGAGAATTCAACAAGACAGTTTACTAATGAGCATGTTTAATAGTTTCTGTTGCTTTTTATATTTGGAGATTTTTTTCACTTAAGAGAAAGACACAGGAAAAAAAAACCAAAAAGCAAAAGAGATAAAAAAAAAAACCCAATAACACACCCAAAGCAATAACAATATAGGCTTTTAAAACAAGATATCTAACAATGATTTTTATATTGCATATTGTTCTCTTCAAAAGGTTGCTTAGATTACCAGACCTAGATATGTAAAATTGATATAATCATATGAGTATTAACTGTTCATTTCCAAGATCTGATAATTAGTAGTATAGTCATTTTAGCTATCTTAGGTATATTTATACAAATTTGTCTTTTTCCTTTACCTTTCCTTCTTTCCTACTTTCTCCTATCCCAGTTATTATTCCCTTTTGAACAGTTCCTTACCCTTACATAATATTTCTTATAGAGTTAAGATCTTATTTACTCTTTCAGTATCTTATACTAGGAATACACTATAGTATTTACACATGCAAGTTTAATTTATTTGACTTATGAGTATGGTCTCAAGTTGCATCTACTTACCTATAAAAGCCTCAATGCAATCTTTCTTTATAGATGAGTAACATTCCATTGTATAAAAATATCACATTTTTAAAAAATACATTCCTCATTTGAAGGGCATTTGGGTTGTTTTTAAGATTTGACTATTACAAATTTTGCTGCTATAAACATGGGTGCATGAATATCACTGTGGTATGATGTTTTTAATTCCTCTGGGAAAATGGCCAGAAGCAGGATATCTGGTCCAAATAGAAACTCTAATCTTAGCTTTTTGAGGAACCTCAACACTGATTTCCACAGTGGTTGTACCAGTCTACACTCCCATCAACAGTGGAGAAATGTTCCCTTTCTCCCACGACCCCTCCAGCATTTGTTATTGGTTGATTTCTTGATATTGACCATTCTTTCTGGAGCAAGATGGAATCTCAGTATTGTTTTAATTTGCATTACTTGAATGACCCATGATGCTGAGCATTTTTTCATACATTTATTTGCCATTTGTATTTCTTAATCTGAGAAGTGTGAATTCATCTCTGATTCCCATTTTTGGATTGGGCCTTTGAATTTTGGGATACTGAGTTTTTAATATTCTTTATATGTTCTAGATAGAAGTCCTTTGTCTGAGGGGTAGTTGGCTAATAGTTTTTCACAATTAATGGGTTTTCTTTTCACTCTGTTGGAGATTTCTTTTGTCATGCAAAAATTTTTAGTAAGATGAGATCCCAGTTGTTGATTCTGGGAAGCATTTTCCATGCAGGTTGATTTTTGCTCACAGACAATCCGCCTAACCCTGTCTTCAAGAATTCTACCTACTGTGTCTGTCAGCAGATTTAGTGTTTCTGTTTCAATATTTAAATGTTGAATACATTTTGTTTGTGGTTTAGTGCATGATTTTAGACATGGGTCTGGTTTTAGGTTTCAGCATATGGAAAGCCAGTTTTTCTAGCATCACTAATTAAAGAGGCTATTTTTCTTCCAGTGTTTGTCCCCTTTGTTGAAGATAAGGTGGCCAAGTGTATTTGTAGTTGTATTCCATTGATCTTCAGGTTTTTTATTTCAGTACAATGCTGATTTTACCATAGTAGCTTTGTAGTATAAGTTCAAGTTAGGGATTGTGATACCTCCTGCCTTGCATTTTATTGCCCAGAATTACCTTTGCTATTGTAGGTCTATTCTAGCTCCACATGAATTTTAGGAATGCTTTCTCTATATGTGTGAGGTATGCTAACGATATTTTGATTGCAATTGCATTAATTCTGTATAACAATTTTGGAGGTATGGCCATTTTCACAATGTTTGCTCCTCTTATCCATGGACAAAGAATATCTTTCCATTTTCTGAAATCATTTTGATTTCTTTTTTCAGAGTAACGTAACTTTCAATGTATACGTCTTTTACTTCCTTCATTAGATTGATTTCTAAGTATTTCATTTTTTTGGATGCTATTGTAAAGGGTGTGGTTTCCCTTATTTCTCTCAGTGAGTTTGTTTGTGTACAGGAATGCTATTGATTTTTGACCATTGCCTTTGTATCCAACTTCATTACTAAATTTGGTTATTACATCTAGAAGTCTTTCAATGGAGTTTTGTGGGTCTTCTATGTAGAGTATCATAACATCTGCAAATAATGATAAGTTAGCCTCTTCCTTTCCTATCTTTATTCTTTTAGTTCTCTCTCTCTCTAATTCCTCAGGCTAATGTTTCCAGAACTATATTGAATATAGGAGTGGTGATAATAGACATTCTTGTCTTGTTCCTGATTTTAGGTGGAAAGTTTTCAGTTTTTGTCCATTTTGTAAGATGTTGGCTGTTGCTTTATCATGTATAGCTTTTACCAGATTAAGATAAAGACCATCTATTCCAATTTTCTGTAGAACTTTTATTATTAATGAGTATCAGATTTTGTCAAAAGTTTTTCTGCATCTACAGAGATGATCATATGATTCATGTGTTTGGCTCTGTTAATATGGTGTATTATGTTTATTGATTCACCTATGTTGAATCACTCATACATTCCTGGGATGAATTCCACTTGACAAGGGTGCATAATTTTCTTGATTATTTGCTATACTCTATTTGCCAGTATTTTATTGAGGATTTTTGCATTTGTGTTCATTAGGGAGATTGGTCTGTAATTTGTTTTTTGGTAGAGTCTTTCTCATGTTTTTGTATTAGGATAATACTAGCTTCCAGAAATGTGTTAGGGAGACCTGCTTCCCTTTCAATTTCATTGAGAAGTTTGAGGACTGTTGGCATTAAGTCTTCCCTATTTCTAATAGAATTCAGCAGTGAATCAATCAGGACCTGGACTTTCCTTTGTTGGTAAGGTTCTAATTACATTTTCAATTTCATTAACTGAAGTTTGAAGTTCACACTGGGTTATTCACCAATTTTCATCTTCTTGATCCACCTTTTGTAATTCATATGTTTCTAGGAATCTGTCCATTTTTTCTGTGTTACTAAAGGTATGAGAGTAAAGGTTTTCAAAGTAGCTACTCATGATCTTCTGTATTGCCACAGGGTCTGTAGTAATTTCACCCTTTTCATTTCTTATTGCATTGATTTGAGTTTTCACTTTACTCTTTTTCATAAGGTTGGCTAGGGATTTATCGATTTTATTTATACTTTCAAAGATATATCTCTTTGATTCACTAATTCTTTGTATTGCTTTCTAAGTGTCAGTTGCCTTGATTTCTGCTCTGATCTTTATAATTTCCTCCCTTCTTTGGGCTTAACTTGTTATTCTTTTTCTACAAATTTGAGGTGCAGCATTAGGTTGTTTATTTGTGTTCATTCCATTTTCCTGATTTGAAAATTTATTGCTGTAAATTTTCCTCTGAGGACTGCTTTCATTGTGTCCCATACATTTTGGTAAGCTGTATTTGCATTTTCATTTGGTTGTAAATATTGTTTATTTCTTCTGTGACCCATTGGTTGTTAAGGAAAGTGTTACATAATTTCCATGTGTTTATGGGGTTCTGGTGGGATTTTTTGACATTAATTTCCAATTTTATTGTGCTATGGTCAGACAAAATGCATGGGATTATTTCAGTTCTTTTGCATTTACTTAAGTATGTTCTATGGGCTAATATATGTTCTATTTTAGAGAATGTCCCATGTGCAGCTGAGAAGAATGTGTAGAAGGAGTTGTTGAGTGGAACATTCTGTACACATTTACTAGATTCATTTGTTCACAACTTTGATTCAGTTCTATTATTTCTTTGCTGATTTTTTGTTTGGTTTCTCTGTCTCTTTGTGACAATGGGTTATGAAGGTCTCCTGTTATAACTGTATTATTGGTTATTTGATTTTTCATGTTTATTAACATTCATCTTACATAGTTGTGTGCTCCCGCATATATTTTTTTTAAAATTTTATTTAAAGAGAAAAAAAGCAAAACAAAAATGGTAGAAATAATACAAAAATTAAAAAAAAACAGTAAGAAATTGCTAGTTGATAAATTACATAGTGTCCTCTTAGAAATAGTTGTTCATGTTACAAAATTAAAGCATACGTAGTAGACATTCAAACAGTGAGGCTGCAAACAGTTCTGTTCAATGATCCAACAAAAACTTAGTAATATGGTTATCAATCCTACACACTTAAACATACATGCAGTTACATCCTTTAGAGTACTTTCTTTTCCTCCTTTTGCTTTTTAAGTCCATTATCTGTTTAGTTATATCACGTTTCAGCTTGCTCAGTACCTTACTGATCTGTTTTGTTGTTGTTATTTCTTTTTTAATCACCTTATATAATTCTGTTGTTTTGTTTTTGAGTTTCTCCTCATTCATGCCTCATGGGTAGCTTTGGTGGAGTTGGGAGTTTTTGGAGGTATTTTGTTACCTTGTTTTCTCATGTTATATTGGTTCTTTTTAAATTTTTTTATTAATTTGAAGGTAGTAAAATACAATAGAACAGGAAGGAATAAAGCCAATTGAGACAGTGTAGTGAAATTGGTACAGAACTTCACAGCAGGTTACCGGGGTAACAGTAATAGGTACCATAGTATATCTCCTTATTTTCACAATAGTTGTTCTTTCAATGAGGTATAGCAAAATCAAAAGAAATACAGAATATTAAAGAACTTATCAAAACAGAATATTGAACAGAGCAATACCATTAATCAGGACAAAGCAAAACAGTGATAAAAATATTTGCCTTCAAAGAGATGGTAGAAGGAAGTCCTCCTTATTTGCTATATTACATATGGTCAACCTCCCAAGAGATGCTCAGATCTCTGGCTCCCACTTGCTAACGGGGTGGGGCGGGTGTTGGTGAGGATGGGATGTTTGATTCTCAGCTGGCATGCCGGTAGACTCACAGCCTCCTCTTACCAGGGTGGCAGGCTGGTTGCTCTCTTTCCCAGCACCCTCTGATGCATATATATTTATGATTGTAATCTCTTCCTTTTGAATTTTTCACTTATTATTATATAGTGACCTTCTTTATCTCTTTTGATCATTCTTGGTTTGAAGTTCACATTGTCTGTAACAGAATAGCTACCTTTTGTTTTTCTTGCTTCCTGTCACATGGAATATTGTTTTCCATCCTTTTACTTTTAGTCTATGAATTTCCTTTTGAGTTAAATTTGTTTCTTGTACACAGAATATTGTTGGAATTTGTTTCTTAATCCATTCTGCCAGTGTGTTTCTTTTTATTGGTGAGTTGAGGCCATTTGCATTGATGGATGTAACTGATATGTACTGACTTACACTTCTTATGGTATCCTTCTCTTGTAGGGTCTCTACTTTTTTCTCTGTTGAATTGTTTTCCATGCTTAGTAGTTTTCTTTTGCTGCTGTTCTGGGAATTGTAGTCATTTTTATCTCTTTCTAGAGTATCTTTCAGTACTCTTTGTAGTGTTGGTTTAGTGGTCATGAATTTCCTGAGTTGTTCTTTGTCATGGGAATATCTTACTTCTCCATCAATTTTCAAAGATAGTTTTGCAAGGTACATCTATGTGAGTTGGAAGTTGTTTTCTTTCAGGAATTGAAATACTTCACTTGAAGTTCTTCTAGACTTGAAAGTTTACGTTGAGAAATCTACTGTGATTCTGATAGGTTTTCCTTCATAGGTCATCTGTTTATTTTTTCTGACAGCTTTTAGTATTCTGCTCTTTTGCTGAATTTCTGGGATCCTAATTATATGTCTGGATGAAGATTTATTTTGGTTATTCTATTTTGGGGATTCTATATGCCCCATTTATCTGTATATCAGATTCTTTTCTCATGCTTGTAAAATTTTCTGCTCTTATATCTGTAAATAGTCTTCATATATCATTTGTGTTAACCATTATTTTTTTTCTTTGACATCTGTCAGCTTTATATTGTTTCTCTCTGCATCATCTTAAAGCTGTTGAATTGCTGTTTTCTGGTTCCTTGTTATTTTTAAGAGATCTTTTCTTTCATGATCATAAGCTTCCATCCTGTCTTTAAGGTCTGAGAGTCTATCTTCAGCTTCATTGAAGCTGTTTTGTCAGCTTTCAATGAAGTTTATTAATTTCCTGAATATCTCTTTGAATCTGTTTCATGCATTCTAATTCTGCCTTATATTGCTCATTCAAGGTTTCCATCATTTTTCTTATCTTCCTCTATTTTTTATCTAGATCTTCTTTAGATACACTCAGCATTTCTTTCATAATGTTTGTCATTTCTTTTTTTACCTAGGAGATTATTTGTGATCTGATTCCCTCTATAATTTCATGAGTTGCTTCTTTACTTCAGTTGTTATCATTTCAAAAAGTTCAGCTGTGTGATTTTCAGTGTCTTCCATTTCAGTGTCTCCCAGGTTTCTTTTTGGTGGGCTGGAGGACTGAGACTGCACCTTGCTCTTTTGTTTGTCATTTTCCTCTGGGACCTGTGTGGCTGGCCAGGCATCCTCCTAATGGATTGTGTGGGGACAATGGACTGGTCAGAGCTTTGATCCTACAATACTCATGTGGCTAGCTGGAGTTTATCCCCAAAATATGATGCCAGAGCCTTGTATTGTGATGGGCAAAGCTTGAAATCTTCAGAATCTGTTGGTTAGCCTTGTACTGTGATGGGTGGAACTCAAAATCTCCAAGACCTTCCAGCTATGCTGGTTGCTCCCTGATGGCTCAGGGATTCTGCTCTGGGCAGAGCTTAGTACCTCTGGGCCCTGTGAGGCATTCCCCAAAGGTATTACACTGACATGCTAGGCTAGGCAGAGCTTGGATCCTCTGCTAGCTGGGGTGTATCCCAGGAGTGTAGTGCCAAGGTCTTGTGCCTGGATGAATGGAGTGCAGAACCTCTGGGACATTTTCAGAGTTTTTAACAGTCAGTTGTTTATGATATTTGACCCTTATTATTCTCTTAAAAGAGTAGCAACAGTGAAAAATTTGTTTTGTTAAATTAGTCATTCTGTACACATGGGAATTAAAAGTGGCCAGAATATATAATAATAAACGCATGGAGACCAGGATGTTTGTGTGCAATGTTTTTTTATTTACAGGAAGGTTAGAAATGGCCAACGTACATAATAATAGACACATAAGGAACTGAATGCTCTGTATATAATGCATCTTTATTGAATACACACACAAGTTTTCATTGCATATGGAAGGGAAACAGAGCACAAAAATAACAAGAAATCCCTTTTGCAGGATGAGTGAGATAGAGCTATGCTGCCTAACTGTGCCTGCGACACAAACTGCCTAAATATGAATTGTACTTGAGACCTATAGAGCCAAATGGATTATTTCTTTTCAAATTTGACTTTTGTTAAG